>JAPZDY010000009.1:11121553-11152375 GCA_029783645.1 Ctenochaetus hawaiiensis | reverse complement strand
TTGTATTTTAAAACTCTTCCTAGTTCAGAGACACTGTCCACTTGTTTTATCAAAACAGTTTATTATTATTATTATTATTATTATTATTAAGCAGGTTACTTTATTGCTTATTGTACTATTTACATTACCTGCTGCATTTATTATCTTAAATGATTTTGTCTGAAGTTTCTGTATTGCTCACAGAGTCGATGCAAGCTGGTGGAAGATGCTTTCACTGGAAGTAGGATATATCATGGATGCATGTTTGCTTATTGGCAGGTTTAATGCTTTAGAAAAGCACTGATTTGATCAGTCAAGGGACAGATAATAAATCACTTGCTTATTTAATTTTTTCCTGTAATAGTAATCTCAGTGTATTAGGTTTGGAACTTCCTGGTCAGACAAAACAAGACATTTGAACACATCACATTGTGGGATCTTGTGATGGGCACTATTACCAGATGCTCTCTAAAACGGTCAGTTAATTGATGTTTGATTGATTGGTTACTTTAGAAGATAATAGATAAGATGATAATAGAAGATAATAGAAACATTAATTAGTTGTGGCTTTACCTTTCATGATGACTTGCACCTTTCATATTTCTCCTTCTGTCTTTGATCTTTGCAACACACCGGGAGTTCAGAGAGTTGCTGTCTGATCACAGTGAGCTGCCCATCTCATTTACAGTTTTCAAAGTGATGATCACCTCAAGGAAGAGCCTGGCAAACTCTTTGGGAGAGGCCTGCAGTTTTCACAGCACTTCCCCTCCTCTCATCACTGCAGCAGGTCAGACGAGGTGACGGCTCCCCGCTGACTGTGATTCACAGGTGTGCTAGACAGCATTTAATAAGAGAGCAACTCAACCCTTTTATCACTCCGAGTGCTGAAATAACAAATGAGCGATGGAGGAAAGAGGGCAGTGGGTAAGGACTGATCTGGTGTTTAATGGCTCGTTTTAAACGTTTGTCATTGTTTGCTGTTCTGGCAAAGCTTTATGTTGTTTGTGTAGAGCAGGATGACGGGCCAACTTGCAAATCGATAAAAGAAGTTAAAAGCAAACAATCAATCTGCATCACTGCACTGTGTGTGTGTGTGTGTGTGTGTGTGTGTGTCTATGGATTTCTGAGATGATATGTGAGGTTCTTGGGATTTTGTTTTCGATTAAAAATTGGAGAGCTAATTTTTCTTCAACTTTCAAAGGTTTGGACCATTGATTGGACCAAAGAGCATTGTCAGTGTGTCACGGTACACTATTGATTTAAATAAAAACAGGACATTTATTTGTAATGGAGTAGTCTTACTCACTAGATGTAGACTGTGGGTGTTAGCCTTTGATGACTATTTCAGTCAGTGTTCCCCTGTCCTTCCACTGTTGCATGTTTTTTTTTTTTTTTTAACTAGGGCATCATCTCTGCATCCCGGGTTTAAGGGGGACTGCAATTGGTTTAAAGAAATCTAAATAAGCCAGAGCATTTTTTCGCCCTTCATCAGAATGATAACAGGTGCAGCCAGACTTTTCTCCAGCGCTGACACATCGCTGTGGCTAGCAGTGAGAGACTAGAAATGGAATATTTTTAGTGCATTTACTTAAGAAAGGGAACTGAATACTTCATCCACTGTTGCCATTTCTAGACTAGATTATGACTCAATCAATATTATGGGCAGATGATGAGTAAAAATAACTGTTAGCTGCAGCACCTCTGAAAGTGGGAACTGTAACAAGGGCCCTACTTTGCCTCACAGGGTTTTTCTTCCCCTTTGAAAGGTGTTGTGGCTGTTTAGTAAGTTTTTAGAGCTCGTGATAAAAGCACTGGTGCCAGACTCCCCACAGAGGTCATGAGTCCATGACTCAACAGGTCGGATAAAGTCTGCTCCACTGTGGATTTTTTTTATAGCAGTATCACACCAATATAACTGAATGCATATGTGGCCTTGTGTGGCTCCAATGAGAGATTTTTTAAATATGTTGCATCATATGACATGACATTTTCTAACTATTAGCAAACAACACAGTTATTAAGTCACCCAGCAAAGAATGACAGTTGTGTTTCTTTTGATAATGAGAAAAAAAAGACACAGCCTTATACAAAGTGATTTCTATAACAACACAATGTGAGTGCCAGAGCTGCCATTTAACCAATAAATGCAATCAGAGATTACAATTAAACAAACACATGAAACACTTTCTCTTAAAAATAGAAAAGTACATTGACAGAGAGGGCTACAATTCAGCCATTTTTATTGCAGTTAATCTCTAAATTGACTCTATACTTGTCATTTGGTTGGCTAGTTGCTTAAGACATTTCTCCCCCCTTTAATTACGTGCAGTGCATTTAGCTGTCAGCTCAGGTTTGGCAGTCTATCTGATGTCTGCTAAATAAAACATGAAGCGTCTATTTCTGTCCTCTCCAAAAAAACACTGTGCTCAGGAAGTGACAGCTGCGGCTGCTGTTTACCTGGCTTGTTGTCATGTCAAAGATACATCTGTTACATCACTGGATGCCTGAGCTTTGAATAAATGCCCTTGTTTTTCAGACAGGTAAACACCATTTTTATGTGTTCAGAGCATTTTTAAAACCCACTGTGGTTAAATATCACAAGAAAGGATGATGAAGGCTCAGAGTTATGTAATGACTTTATTCAAATATTGCCACCAGTATGATGCAGGAGTTCAGTGACCAACCACTTACCAAGAGGTGGGGCCTGAAGGGTGAGCAGGTGGTGTCAAGGCCCCACCCTGGAATCTGATTGCCCCCCTGTGTAAAAGGGTTGAACCTCAAAAATTTGGTTTAAAATTAATGCATTATTACACTTTTTATATATATATTATATGAACACATGACAAACAAATACGTGGTAGAAGGAAGGAAAGTTGTAAGTCCTTAAATCTGGTCGAACACAAAACTTTCTGCAACTAACTTTGGTCAAAACAACATGAGAGGTTCTCAAAATACCTAATAATGCAGCTTGACAAGATAAGACATATTACTCACCTGTTTTGTACAGGAAAGGCAGACACGGGAGAGTTTTAATGGTCTTCATCAGACTCAGTTGTAGTTGTCTGAGAGGCACCACAACTTTGGTAGATACTCCCTCTTGTGGCGGAACTAAGTAACTCCACTTTGAGAATTAAAGTTTAAAACCACTGGAAAAGTACATTTAAATGACCTTTTTAACAGGAAAAAAAATTAAAAAATTGGAAACATGCAATTTTAGAATTAGCCTACAGAGTCCCAAAACAGCTGTAAAAAAGGAACACAAAATGATGCAAAACGACCACAGAGTCTAGAAAACATCTAAAAAATGATGCAAAAAAATCGTGAAAAGATGAAAAGGAAAACACAGGGATACATAAATACCACAAAGTATTGAAAAACTTCATAAAAGAAAGAAAAGAAAGCCAACGCTGGGAAACGACCACACAAGAAAATGAGTGTGAAACTTCAAAAAAGAAAGTAAGCTCATGCAAAAAGACTATGAGGTGATGCACAGTCAGATGCAAAACGACCTACAGGCAATTTAAATTTAGAAAAAAAAGCTGTTTATCTATAGGTCATAATTTTTTATTAAAATATTTCAAGCTGTGTTTTTTGACAAATTTGTTACTCTGAAAAATAAACACATTCCTTAATATCCACTGTTTACTGTCACATCAATGGATTTAAAGTCGAGTCTTAACACATGTTCCTGATATCCCTTCTTGGCGTGTGTTTGATATTATTGGCAAAGCATTAATGCTTTGTTGACTATTATTAAGGCGTAGTTACGACCTAAAGGGCACTTAATAAAGAGTTACAGGAGGATGAAAGACTGAAACCAAATTTATATTTAGATTCAAGGTTCTACCCAATTGTAAGTATATGTTGGCTATTACATAACTATAAGAAAACAACTAAATTTGATTTGATAATTTAACTTAAGCCATTTGTGACGAATCTGAAAGCCTCTTTCAGCATTTCTCGTTGCTTTGCAGAAGTTATTCTTAACATTCTGTAAATCTGTGGGCAGATGCTCTAATGCAGGGTAAAAATGACAAAGCTTCACCCGGACTTGGGAGGAATAAGATGTCGATTTTGTATCAAGGGAAGAGTGAATAAGGTCTACAATTGGAGCTCATGGACCGACAGGGAAAAAAAATGGCGCACTGCATCCAGACATTACGGTAGGATGGTCCTCAGGTAAAGTTGCAGACGAGTCGCAGGTGAGGGAGACGAGGAATCAGGAGGCATCACGAGAGCAAAGGGAAGGTACACCCTGGATCACTTCATGAGCCAGTTGGCACAGGTATGGATGTGAGAGGTCCAAGGGAACATTAAGGTAAGTTAATTCATTTGAGCAATTTAATTTGATGACCTTAAGTGTTAGACAAGTGATCACATGACGGCAACTGGATCTGCATATCGTTTATTCATGCCTTTGAATGCTAAAATACAGCAGAAGTTTGCTTAATATGACATGTAAATAAAGCTAGAGCATGTGTTTGTAATGACCGAAGACAACCCGTGAGCTGTGAAACGTTTTCTAGAAAAATTATTCACTGTCGACTTTTAGTGACCTTATAATGAAGTTACAAGATTTTAGCCTACTTTTGAAAATCATACACTTATTTTTTAATCAAAAGGCTATCGTGACATATAAAGTTGTATGGAAATGTTCATGACCATCAGGTTGTTTTCAGTGAGTCTCATTTTAACACATCAGAACGAATAACTGTAGATTTATTGTGGGTTTACACGACCATAGCTAGACAAATGTACATATGTATATATGTATGTAACAAATGTGTGTTACACAGGAAAAGAATATCAGATGTTTTACAAGACACTGGTATTTAAAACTGTCATATGTCATATATGTCATACAGTTAAATATTGTTTAAAACTGAAGAAGAATATTTTAAAATTTATGTGGAGATCCCAAATTTCCTAGTACACTAAATGTGTTAGTTTGAGTGAAATGTTTAGAAAATGATGTAAAGATATGTGCCATATAGCCAATTAACTCTTGGCAGGTAAAATCTTAAGGATACTAAAACACTAGATATCAACTATTCCTTTCCATCAGGTATCACAATATCTATGGAGCTGTGTGGTCCCAACATGAGTGAGACTGGAGGCTCTCTGTGCCAGGTGAAGCAGCTTCCCTGCCACAGTGTTCCTCTTTGTCGCCTTCAAGCCAGTGGGCACCACATGCACAACCTCCCCCACCTCACCCACCAGCCGTGGGTCAACCACCCTGCTCCCGCTGTTGCCTCCAGCCCGACTGCAGCTGTCCGCCACAGGGTGAACGGAGCCACTATGGTGAGCTGCAGTGGCCGCGAGCGTGCAGCCTCCAGACTGGGAGAGGAGGCAGCAGTGGCCCACAGCACCTCCAAAGGGAAGGTGTTGGTGACGGGAGGAGGAGGATACTTTGGGTCCAGACTGGGGAGAGACCTAGCCAGTCAGGGGATGTCAGTGATCCTTGTGGACATAAACAAGCCTCTCTGTGACGTCCCTGATGGAGCAGTCTTCTATCAGGTAATGGAAAGTGGAGAGCAGTCTGACCCTGCTGTGCGCCTGGAAAGTAATTTTGTGAAATCCTGCTATTAAGCTGACATATGTCCAATTTCCTCTGCATTTTACCCAATTATTTTACCCTGAATGAGACAACTTAGCATCTGTCAGCATCCATTAGGAATATAAATCACATTCATCTTCACCGAGTTTGTTAAGAAGGACAGAATCTGAGAAAAATTAAAAGAAATTTAAGACTTTCTTGTAAAACGATTTTCAATAAGAAAGAAAATACATATAAATGAATAGTCCAGATACTTAACTGTTTATTTGTGACAACTTGGGATTTGAAAAATGTTTCTTAAAGTCATTTAGAGGGGAGGATCCAAAGGATTCATTTTTTTACTGTCATGACATAATTTTTATTATATTTAGGTACAGATCATCAAAACGCCCTTGTGAGGTCTTTTATTAAATTTCATTGTTAAGTGTTACCTGTGCCAACAAAACTTAAACTCAAACCAACCGTAAAATACGAATCCTTAGATTTAATAAAAAACATTGCATCTTGATTATATATGCCACCTCTTGCAGCACAAACTCACCTAACTTTGGTTTACAGATTACATGAAATACACACTATGTGTTTTCCCTCTAACTTACACTGCTGCGTGCAAACTTTTAAATCAATTTGAGTGTTTCTTTGCTTTAGCTGGTGTCAGTGTGTGTCTCTGGTTAGTCTTTGTGCAGGCTGGAAACACACACAGGTGAGTGATCCGCCTCCATGCGCCAGCTGCTGACTGGGTCAGAGAGGGTGGAGACTTGATTCAGGTTTCACCTGTAGGCCTCATGCCACACTCACCTTAATTACAACTGTTTTTTCATGGGATAGATATTCATTCACACCCCTACAACCTGTAGCACACCCAACTAGAAAATGAATCAGTTAAAATAACATATACAAGTTCTGAAGAGCAAATACTTTACTACCATTGCTTGAGGGTAATTTTTCTTTCTTTCCTTTTTCTTCCAGAGTGACATCCGGGATTATTCTTCCCTCTATAAGGCGTGTGAGGGGGTTGACTGTATATTCCACACAGCTTCTTATGGCATGTCTGGACCAGAACAGGTGATTTCCCCTCATTTCCTCTTAAACATCACTTAATCATCCAAAGAGGAGGCAGAGAAACAGAGACTGTATGTAGTGAGCACTGATTAATGAAGAGTGCAGCTTATTTTTCTTCAGTGGCAATTAAATTTTTTCCTTCATTCAAACTTTATATTCAGCATAAAAGACCCATTAAAGAGAAACAACCTTATTTTACAATGAAGTGAAATAGTGTCATCATGTGCTTCATACTTAAAACTAAAAATGTACCTACAGTAGATGAGTTCTCTGAATCCAAAAACACCAAAGTCTGAAGCCTCAGAATCATTTGAAAATCATTATTGCACCAGACCTTAAATCAGACTTACCACATGCAGTATTTTACGTTGGATTAGTAGCTGAAGCTAATCTTCAGACTATATAGTTGTTTAATGTTCTTTTGATTGTCCAATTGATGAATCCCTGCTTATAGCCCTGAAAAGTAAGACACAAGTGGTGTAAAATTAATCACTGTATTACCTCCAAGTCTAAAAAGGTGTGGTGACTTTTTCCGATGTTTCTGCCCCTCTGCCAGCTGAGGAAAGAACAAGTGGAGTCAGTCAATGTTACGGGAACCAATAATGTCATAAATGGTAAGGATACACACACTGAAGTCAGAAAAACTTGATCTTTTAACACATCCATATGCAAAATTGGTGTGATAACTTTGCTGTGCTGCTCTCTTTCAGTATGTAAGGAGAGGAGCATCCCCAGGCTGGTATATACCAGTACCATCAATGTGGTGTTTACTGGGACACCAATTGAGGAGTGTGATGAGGCCTCAATGCCGTATGTGCCCCCTGATGTAGTGAGTAATAAAAAACATCAAACAATATCAACTGAAATGTTACCCGTAAATTTCCCATCACCCATACATCATCCAAACTTGGATGCAATTGTAAAAATGTCCCATACATTAGCCAACAGTGTGACATTTTCGGTGCTCGAGAGAGTCATATAATGCATCAATATTTCTGTCTGTTCCAGCACATCGACCATTACTCCAGAACTAAAGCGATTGCAGAGCAGATGGTCCTCTCTGCCAACGGATGCTCACTGAAAGGTGACAGTGATGAGTGTGTGTAATGGCAGCAAAATCACAGAAATACATAAAAAAAGGGCCCAAATTACAGGAGACTACAACCCTAGTTTTTGGTTTCTGTGTGAAAAATGTTTGTTGAAATCGCAGTAGTGAGGCGGTGGTTGTCATAGAAATGGGAATGGGCAGTCCAATAACATCACCAGTGACACCAGTTTAAATTTAGAACTGGACAGAACAGCACTAGTGTGTTGTGCAACAGCTCACGTGACTATTTCTATGTTTTTTAATACATTATAATGGGTTTCAAGTTCCCCTGCGTTCTTTACATTAACAGGTGTGCAGCCTCCTGTTTCCTCCTTCAGTGTAACCCAACACCATATCTGTGACCATCACCTTATACATTCAATTAAGCTTTGAGAGCTAAGAGCTGTCTCATTATAAACCGCAGGGTTAAAGGTCATGCATCTGCCACAGGAGGAAGTGGTGTTCTTCCGCTGTGTCAGACTGGAAGGTCTGTTTGCATAAACACACCTCATCAGTTATTATAGGAATATTATAGGAATGCTACAGGCAGCAGTGTGTCTCTATGAGCCTCTCATTCTTCTGTGGCCACCTGTTGCCGCTTGTCACTTTGGTCATGACAGTTCTCAATTAAGTATATAAGCAACAATGTAACTTAGTGGCAAACCTCATTCAGATAAAAGATCAGTGAGTCAGACAGACCAGACTAACATATCCAGCTAAGCATCACCCTCAAATCACCTACTGTGCATAGCTGACTTCTATTTTACTACTGCTCAGTGAGAAATAATGTATTTTTATTCCAATACTTTGATTTAACAAGTACTGTTGCTTGTCTTACAGTTGGTTATTTTTCACCTAAAGATTTAATGTAAAAAACATATGCTTGATTTGTAAAATCCAAAACATTGTCAAAACCTTTTTGGCTATTAACCCTATTTAAAATTGCGTAAAAAATCACCTTTCTGCTTCAGATGTTTGAGTCCAAAGTGTCCAAAGAGCTCAAATTACTCTAGATTTCTTTCAAAAGAGCAAAGATAAGAAAAAAAGATTAATGCAACTTTCTTTCTTTTTTACTCCACTAATCATCTCAAGTTATTGATTTCATGAGTCTTAATTTTCTAATCATGTCACATACCATGATATGTCAGTTACTCATCGTTCTTTGCAAAGAAAGCTTTTATTTTTGAAACTTCAAGTATATTAAGCTAATAGTATTTCTGTACTTCTACTTAAAAAATGTTTTTTCTCCACCCATGCAACTCAGTGATGGATTAGTGTATGATGCATGTGAAGGAGCTTTTATAAAGTAGCTAAAAATATGAGCATGGAGATACTGACCATCATCAAATTTTATGTTACAAATAAGACAAAAATGCGTGTATTCAGTGAAGGTTTAAATCCTTTTTTGTGAAGGTGGAGGTCTGCTTCGGACCTGCGTCCTGCGTCCCTGTGGCATCTATGGACCAGATGAGAGGAGACATCTCCACAGAGTGATGGTGAGAGACAAACACAAACAAAGTATGTATATATCATCTTATGATCAAGGTTAGTTCCTTTTGTGTTGGCACTGGAACAAATATACATCTTGTGCAGTCTAAAACCTCCCTGGCAGAAAGAGTTTCTGCCTGAAGAGTTTACATTATTGATGGAGCTCTCCAGGCATCCAGTTACATTACAGTCTGTCCTCTATGAGGCGGCGGTGCAGTCTGCTGAAAGGCTGGACGTGGTTGGTTGTGTTCTGGGTTTACTATCGGACAGGACTGTTGACTTTCTATTTACTGTATATTGTAGGTCACCTTCAACCTTCCTGACTGACCTGGATTTTAAAATACACTCCAAAATGATTATTGTTATTGAGACTTGTGACTCAAAATCATTGGCTTAGCATCATATATGGTGTATTAAAGGCCAATAGTTTCTGTTTATTATGGTACAGGATAATGTTTTCATTTTTTTCAGTATTATTATTATTTCAGGTTTTATTCATTTTTGTCTTTGTTAAAATCCTTTCTACTCTCTTTCTCTCAGGTAAATGTGGAGCGCCGCTTGTTCATTTTCAGGTTTGGTGACCCACAGGCCAGGATGAACTGGGTTCACGTAGATAACCTGGTGCTGGCACACACACTGGCAGCCGAGGCTCTCACACTGCAGAGCAGCTATATCTCTGTGAGTCAAGAAAAACACCCAGAGGTCCATGCTCTTAAAAAAAATCAGACCTAAAGATCAATTTGATAACTTTTCTTAATATCTTACTAACTTATTGTATTATTTAATATATATAATCCTGCTGTATTTGAGTTTAGTCAGTCTTCTTTCTCTGCATATCACACAATAAGACCAAAGAAAGGATAAGCTACTGTTATCCTTTTACAGATTCAGTAAAAATAATGGATAATGGTCCACAGCAGACAAATTTGGGTGGGATGAGGAGAGATGCTGTCCCTCATATTAGCAAAACGACCAGAATTCATCACTCTTGTTAATCTTCCATCCTGATCTCCATCCATTTGTGGCAGAGAGAGATAGAGGAGTTTAGTTTACCTGATCTCATTGATCATCTGACTGACGTTTGTTAGACAAAGTTAGAATCTAAAGCCCTGACCATAGCTGTCAATTATTAGTAGTCAGTTGTGCTGTATATTGATATATCAATAGTTATGTCCATGGTGTTGAAATAGCAGACAGATTTGTAATTGTGCCCTTTGTTGTAGCTAATATGCTGTGTCTATGATGAGTGGAAAGCAGCAGTGTGTAGTCTTAGAAGAACAAAAGGGTTGAAAAATATGAGAGACACACTGCTGCCTGTAGAATTCCTATAATATTCTCGTCATACTTCTATGATCATTCAGTAGCATCTGTGATGCTAAAGAAACCTCCATGACCAAGTCACCTCTGTAAGACAATATATGTAGGGGAGACATGACCACAAACATGACTATAGTTTGCGCCATAGAACTTGATGTAACTTCAGAGTTTAACAGGTAATACGACCGAGGAAATTAACCCGCTCTGACTTCACTGCGTTCAACTGGCATAGTTACACTAAGGTGTGTGCATTCCTACAATGCTTAGTGTCCACATCCAGTGAAAGAACGACTGCATAATACAGAATTCAGCCTAATAGATGTTCTTTTCAATTAAAATTACATCACCAATAGTAATAACAAGAACTAGTTTCAGGGGTTGGGTTAGGGGGCTCTCATTGGGTCACCCCATCTCTTAAAATAAAAACAAACCACAGAGTAATTTTTTCATTGCTTTCTGTTCTTTTTCAGAGTGGACAGGTCTATTTTATTAACGATGGAGTTTCAGTCAATCTGTTTGAATGGTTGACACCATTGGTAAGTTGAATCATAATTTAGGTCAATTTTTTAGTTAACTTTGCAGGAACTAGTTAAAGGACATAAACATTAAAAATGCTGAAAAAACTTGATATTTCTCACAGAGCTCTATAATCATCAAGAAACTATTAAAAACACTTAAATGAGCCCCATTATCGCTTCGGTTGATGTGTTTTTTCATCAAAATGAACTTGGCTGTTGTTTTTTTTTTTGGCTGAATCCAACACACAGTGTTGTGAGTGTTGAGCTCATATTCATAAAATGTCAAAAACAGTTCCAAGCAAAGGCATTGTTGTCCCCTTTATGAGTAATGGTTTCCAAAAGTTACGTTGCACATCCATTTTGAATCTACAGAGCTTTTTTTCAGGGGCTTGGGACTCAGTGCCACAGACAGGATAGGAAAAGTAGAAAGTACTGAGAGATAACCAACAAACTTTTAATTTTGGCCTTTTCATGACACCAAGAAATATATAGAATAACTCCTGTCTTATCCTTTTAATCACTGAAGTATATTTGCTTTTCAGTGAAATGCATTTGGTCAGAACTTCAGCTTATTTTTGTGTCCTCTGTTTCATGTTTTCTTTGCAGTTTGAGAATCTGGGCTACAGCAGACCGTTGATAACACTGCCTGTTTCAGTTGTCTATTTAGCAGGTAGCTCATCTAAATTGTTGCAGTCATTAGATAACCCACAAATGCTTGTGAAAAAAAAAATGAAAAGTTATAAATTACACTATTTCTTTGTTTCTTTCTCTTCATTTTTAGCCAAACTGGTAGAATATATACATGTACTTCTACGACCTGTGGTAGAAGTGCCTCTCCTCTTTACTCAAAGTGAGGTAATTATACATCTTTCTGCCTCTGGCTTCTTTAAAGCTTCTATTCTGACCTGAATGAACCAAGTATGAGATTCATTATGGACTATGACATGTACATAGTGTTGAAAGTTACAACGCTGTAAAACTGTGTGTGAACATGCATGCGTATCTACTCATCTAATTGAAAGTCTTGTGTTGGAGACATGTTACCTGCCCTCTGATGAGCAGATTCTTGGTTAAGTCTCTCTCACAACAGTGAAGACAGACTTCATTAGGGTGGATATTTTTCCATCAGTCCCTCTCTGCTCTCCCCCTTCCCCCTCTGTTGTTATCTTATATGCATGAATTATAGAAAACCAAAGTAAGACTTGAATGAAATTCATATATACTAGCAAATAACTAAATCCCAAAGCTCTTATGGTCACTGGAAGCATTTTAATACACTATACTGGCGTGTAGCTCCATTTCAAAACACAAGAGTTGTATTAAGACAGGACAGTTTGCAGTGATCCTGCCTGGAGAGGCCTTTAACGATTCATCTTAAGGAGCCGCTGTCGTGGCCTGTAAGGTCCTCATGAATGTGTGATGAGGCAGAAACCAAAGCTGAGCCCGTGGGCCTGCACCTGGAGCTCATTCTGTCAGACAGCTGCTGACCGAGGGATCGATGATTGTCCCGTGAATAAAACATAAACTGCTGTGGGTCAGGACAGGAAGTTCAAGATGAAGCTTAAAGGAAGTGACCTCAGTACAGTGACTGCTGTCACAGTGATGAGCACAGTCTGGCAGCCTCTCGCCCATGCCCAAATGATCCTGTCAACTCTCAGGTTAAGTCAATACGCGATGAGGAAACACACATAAAACAACAACAATGCAATGCTCTGATTAATTATCCATTGTTGGAGACACATCATTACAAAGAAATAGGACAAAAAAATATCAAGGTCCAAGGAAATGTATTCATTCTTATTCAGTTATCCTGTCCATCCATTTTCTTGCCTCACTTTTCTCTCACAACATTTTTAATCGAGTAGGATTTCAGTGCAAAACTTTTACTTGTAATGGAGTAATTTTAAATTGATATGTAAATACTTTTGTCTAAGAATGTATGTATTTCTTCCACCACTGCTAGAAGGCAAATTTTAATATTAAAAAGGAGCCCTACATCTCTTCCATATTACAAACTACTGTGCATACTTTATTAAAATATCCTCTGTGTCCTGAATTCAGTAACGCCTGTGGCAGGAAATAACTTTTCCAATGCAAATTTGTCTCAAGCTGTTGATAAATGAAGGCAGTAAAATGGCAAAGCTACCAGAGGGCGTATAATCAGGATGACTGTCAGGTCAGACAGGATGAGCAGGACTCAGCAGTTTGATGACGGTATGCTAGCAGGCCAATAAACAACAACCTTGTCTGAGTCCTACATTGAAACCCGAAGAATGCCTGATAGGGTGTGTGCTGATTGAAGCAATTTTTCATCATAAGAGATCATAAGACCTGACTCATGAGAGGATAAAAAGCTGAAAAAGAGCCTTAAAAGCTGCTCTGTGTGCTGCTGGTATTGAGCTCTTCTATCAGAGTGCCTCACGTGCAGACATCTTATACCTGAGCAGTAAGAAGATGCAGTAACCGGAGGCATCCATCAGTCACAGGCTATCAGAATGTAAAACCGCATTTGTCAAATTGAGGTTAATCTGTACCATTAGCTTAACAGTATGACCTTTAACTTGGTCTTTGCAGCAGCGTAAGGTGCCTCTGGGGAGGGTTTTTGTCTTTGTGCGAAATTTTGTAAGGTATATTTTACACATATTCCTTACAATGTTTCACTGCAGGTGAGGAGCATAGCCGTGAGCCACACCTTTAAGATAAACAAGGCCCGTCGAGAGCTGGGTTACTGCCCAAAGCCCTACAGCCTGGTGGACTGTGTGGATCAGTATCTGAAGACCAGACAGCCTCGTCCTTTCAACCTCTCCTGGACTTCCCAGCTGCCCCGACACCTCGTCTGCCTGCTTCTGATGGGTCTCATCCTGGTGCTATTAATGCTATTCTGCATACTCTGTCAGAACTAAACAGTTACACTGGAAAATACTGGATGAACAGCTGAAAAATAAGCTATTTCATGTTTTTTTCTGCTTCTAAAAAAGGATGGTATGTTCTCACCACTATGACTTATTACTAAAATGATTCAAATGCAATTGTGTAAGTTGTCAGAATGCAGGTTATTTAATTTCTTGATTTTTCTTCCACCTTTAAGATGTTGGTGCATGTATGTGTGACTGCAGAAAAGGTGAAACTAGCAGTTTTAAAGTATCAAATCTGAGCTGTGTGAATGTTCTGGGTTTTTCTCCAGTCTGAAGTAATTGTGTTTCAGGTAACAGAGAGAATTATTTAACTTTGTTAAACAAATATCTACATTTTGATTGATTGTATTTAAAGCTTTCTATCATAAAGATTTGTTGTGATTTACACATCCTCTCAGTTCAATTAGTATTTAACTAGTAATTTTGTACACTTTTAGCAATAACAGCATTGACAATAAATGCCAATAATGTCATATTTACAATAAGCTCATTCATTTTTAGTTCTCTCTTAATTCTACTGAAATGAAACTTTTAAGAGGGGAAGCCTATTTTTATTTGAAACCATATCTCATTAATAAATTGTGTCATCTAAAACAGTGCGTCATGTTTTAAGATTGAACTGATATATTTATTGTTACACATAAAAGCTGCCACAAGAGGGCGCAGTTGCTCTGCACAATTTTTCCACGGGCATTTAGTAATTTGTGTCAGTACACTCATTGATACAGACGTAAAGGAAGTAGTATGTCGTTGGCACACATTTGTCTGCTCGTTTGAAGTAATGTAGTTGAAATAAAATCGGAACCATAAAAACAAATAAATTTGGCAGCGGTGGGATTCGAACCCACGCCATCGAAATGACTGGAGCCTAAATCCAGCGCCTTAGACCACTCGGCCACGCTACCACGACACCACACGAGAAACAGCGATGAATTATTTCGATCGGTTTCATACTCTTTGTGCAGCATAACTTTGCAGTATACTCTTTACGTTAATATATAAATACTGTCACCTTTAACACAGTGCTACTGCCAATTGAGTGAGAGTTGTTAGGCTCTAATGTCAAGGCTTTCCATAAAGGATTTAGTCGAGTTTTATTGTTAACTTACATGAGTAAGAAAGGCGCACGATGCAACCACACTCATTCAAACCGTCATGTTGCTTGTAGTCAGTTAAACCTACAGAAATCACAATTTTTTTTATTCTAAAAGCTTTTTTAAACTTTTCAAATGTATGATAGTTATAGATTTTGTGTCTGGGTTAGGCCTGATTTGCGAAGTACTTTTATCTCAGGCTGTCGGCCAAATATAGTCGAGCAATACATCTAATTCCTTTGCTCCATGAAGCCGCGTGGCAACATTCTGGTGAAACACAAACTCCCACATCTGTATTCAAGTACTTCACAGTAATTACATCAGTATCGTATACTTAATGTTCTCCAGTCCTTATGGTTTTAAAATACTGCTGACGTTCACAACTAGCAAAGGACTCAGTAAACCATTTTTCTCCCATAGGGAGAGGGAGTGTGTACGGTCACATTTGGTTTGAACCTCGTTTGAACCTGTGGGGCAGAGGTCCAGAATACATTACGTATACTAATAAAACACATAATTATGTATGTATTTCACCTCACCTATAGAAAGCTACACCTCTACTCACCTGTTGTAAATTACAACAGCACACTGACAAAGTTATAAAGCAAAGGCTGCTGACCTTATCACTTTTGTCCGATATTTGAACAAATACTGACAGGTGCCTTGTATTTAGCATACTCCCTAAAATGTACTCATTGGAGCAATTATACGTAATCACTCTTTCAGCAGTTTTGTCATCCTTAATTTGTTCATTCAGTTCTTTTGCATCGGTTTTATGCTTCTGCTAACCAAGCTAGCTGCTACACTAAGGTCACTGTGTCTCGAGATGGACAGTTTTATGCTAACGCCACCTGTTTATGTAACTTTGGCAAACATTTGACTCACTTCCATTGAAATACTGTTGACTCTATTTGCTTGTTTAGTTAATTCACTACTGTAAAATTTTCCTCGAAGATGTAATCTTTCACTGCTGATACTGTCTCCCTCCTTGCCATGAGCGCCAGTATAAGTACTGTGACTGCTAATTTTTGCTACTATAAATCCGGCTTTGTCATTTCTGCGCCAATTAATTTCCCCAATATGTTTGGTCAATCTTTTGCATTGCTGTTGTCTGACAAAGATGTGTTTGTGTATGCTTATGGTCTTTCCATTTACACAAGCACAGCATGCAATCCCCTTGTATGGAGATTTAATGGATTTGGGGCAAGTTGAAAGCAGGGTGGGAAAATCTCAGTTATGCAAAACTTAATTATGAAAAGAGACAAAAGCCACATTAATTTGCTGGACCAGAGAACAAATTGGGGAACAGAGGTATGGAGGAATTTATGCTAATCTGATCACCACGAAATCTGCCACATCAAAGGCAGAAAATGTCAGTCCAACAGTTTGACTTAAGGAAATTGTTTATAAGTAAGTGAATATTTCTTTTGTCATTTTCATTTTCTTCTGTATTTTTCAATCACCCGTGTCAGACTAAGTATTTACAACCACAAAATAACCACCTCAGTGTACATTTATTTCATCTTACAGTCACTTTGAGCTGACCAATCTGCTCTGCATATTTAGCAACGAAAAATAAATACAATTTATACTTAAACTCACAAAAAAAAACCCCCAAACAAAATAATAAATAAAACAAAAAATGTGATTCAGTCATAAAAAGTGCAGAGCTGTTGTGTGTCTTACTGGCATAAAGACAC
Source organism: Ctenochaetus hawaiiensis (assembly GCA_029783645.1). NCBI lineage: Eukaryota > Metazoa > Chordata > Actinopteri > Acanthuriformes > Acanthuridae > Ctenochaetus > Ctenochaetus hawaiiensis. The sequence goes on along the minus strand of JAPZDY010000009.1, from coordinate 11,135,658 downwards.
TTCTCAGATGATGTACATAGGAAAAGAGAATGCAAAGACCATTCTGTTTCCACTGATATTTCTCTGTTGACATGCCAATGACCTTCAACTGCTGAACCAACTATTGCAAACTTACAGAGGCCAACTTACACAAGCCTTTAAGCTAATTATCATAAACTCCTGAGTCTTTTGTTATTATGTTTTTTCATCCCATTACAACATTCCAACATTTCTGTTTAAATGTGGCTTACATAGTAGCTATATCTCCAGCTTATATCGACACACTAACAATATTCAACATGTGCATTTCTCTCCCACGCACCAAATGATCGAGTGGTCATGTGGCTAACATATAAACACTGAATACTGTTGGAGGTGGACATAACACTTATAGATTAAGAGGCCAAGCTACACACAGACATGTACTTGTTATTAGCTGAGAATCTGATAGTACATACAGTATCCATTAAAGCATACACATCTCCCCATACAATAATTCTTTACCACCTTAAAGTAATCACCATAGTTAATGTATTTGTTGTTGAATGTTGAAATGCATCTTTATGTAACAAGCTTTATAACACTTATTTTTAAATGAGGACGGAATGAGAGGAACAGTGCTGACTAACAAAAGCATAGGTGCATTGAGTGAAAAGGGATCAGAGGATTTTAACTTGTGTAAGCGTACAGAGGCCAAATGTGCTTACTGCATCTGAACCCTGTGGCTATACCAAAGCTACCTCAAAGTTTTCTCCTTAGTCAAACTCAAACAAGTGCAAGTCCCAGGATGATGAATGGCATCATTTAGCAGAGCCCTGGGAATCGCTGTGCTTTGCTGAACGTCTGTTCTCACTGAGGTCCTCTTTGGTCTTTTGGATGCAGGTGAAGATCTCATTGAAGAGAGCCTTGTACTCTGGCTGCTGGCTGTCTTCAAGAACTGCTGTCACATCAGATGGTGCAGCTGAGCTGGACAGGCGGCGGCGAGTCCGACTGCTCCCAAAGGGACTGTTAGATGTCTGGACTGCTTTATGGTTGAGCTCCTCTGTTGCCTGCTGGCACCGCCGCAGCAGTTCATCGTATTTCACCTAGATATCATGCACATATTTTAGGGACATGCATACATTTTCTTTGGGTTGCTACCTGCTTAACAGTCAAGCAATGCATTCTTAGAAAAAATCTTTTGACTTAAAACACATTCTGCAACAAACCCTCAAACTTTCTCATGCATAACTTTTAACAGATGTGCAATGAAAACCGTACCTGTAGTGCACTGTACTGTGCATCCACCTCATTGAGCAGAGAGATGCCCCTCTGTTTCACTGCCTCCGCTCGTCTAATACACAGCTGTTCATGACCACGCCGAATCTCATCTGGGTTCGTTGCTCTCAAAACACTATCGCTGTTACACCTCTGCCTGCTGTAATGTCTCTTCTCCTCCTTTTCTACTTTCTCCTCCATCTCATCCTGCCCTGTGTTAGATTTTTCTTCTGAGGCAAAGAATACTGTATCAGGCAACAGCAGCTGGTCAGGTCTTTTAACACTGGTGGGAGAGGAGGGATAAATATTTATAGGGATAAGCCAGTTATAGCTTTGTATTTGTGCCGTATATTAAAGAGTATCACCATAAAAGTAATAAAAAACAGAGCTAATGTAATTCTTTGGTTTTAACCAACCTGTGGGCACACTCTGCCCGCCACAGAAGCCGCAGCTGTTCAACCTCTGCCTCCAGCTCCTTCTGCCTGGCCCGGCAGCCGTCCAGCAGGGCCAGCCGATGCTCCAGGCCTCTGTTCTCAATGACTGTCAACTCACTCTCCTGCTCTGCAGCCTCCCTGCGGCTTCGCTCCATGGCTATCTGGCTCTGAAGGGATTGAATGGAGCGCTGGAGAGCCGCATTCTCCTCCTCAGGGTCTTGGCATCTGTCTCGGTCATGGAAAGAGCCCTGCAGTGACCAGATTCCATCCATGCGCAGACCATCATGGGTTTGATACCTGATCCAGGACAGGGCAATGTAAATGATAAATGATAATTAGACTACTTTTATATAGCCCTTTTCCACCTTAACAGACACAAGGATTTACAATTAGCCTTAAATTCAGACACCCTGGATTTGGCTTCTCAGGCAACCTTCTCAGGATTTTGACTTTCTTTCATATTAGAGGTTATTGGGGCCTCATATAGATTCAGAGAGAGACTACTTAATTGATTTATTGACTTACAGACAATAAGTTATGCCTTGGGTCACTTCAAAGCATCAAACAAGTGTCACAAACAGTGAGCTAAGGCAGTAGTAGCATGTATGTATTAGAAGAGTGCTGACAATGGAGGGGGATTAGCTTCCTCCCTCTTTGGATTATGTCTAAAGGAAGATGTCTGGTCTGGTCTGGCTCTGTGTGACCTGTATGTGTCCAGTCAGCATACAAGAGGATGAGACAGCAGGGCACCGAGGGTTAGAGAAGACCAGACAACTGACAGACACTGTTACTATGCCCCCATGCAACTTTCTCTTTGAATATAGCTCCTCAGTCAGATCCTGTCATTCTGCTATTAGAAATGTACAGCACAATATTACCACTGACTTTCAGACAAAAACACACGCAGTACCTATCATGCTGTAAGTCATAAAGCTCTTTGAGGCAGGAAACACTCTGTGCTCCGAGGCTTCGTCGCTGCTCTGCCAGTTCTCTCTTGTTTCGTTCTGCCTGGGCAGCTTTTAGCTCCTCCATCTGAGTCTGCAGGTCCTCCACGTAGGTCTGAAGCCCCTCGATGGCCTCTGTTAAACTGGAGGAGAAAGAGGAAACTGAGGTTCTGTAGTCATTTCAATATGTAACTGTACAATGTGTTGAAAATAACATTTTAACATTACGCCTACTTGCTTCAGAGAGGCTTGGGCGAGTAACTGTGTACAATATAATTTGAAAGGCAAATTCTCTGATAACTGGCAGACAGACCTGTGGATCTTGTTCTGGGCCAAGCGGTTGTCCTGCACTAGTCTCTGGTTGCCTTGCTCCAGATCGCGGGCGGCCACATCTAGCTGTTCGTACACTTTGGCATGCTGGTCGTTCATCTGACGCAGCAGGTCCACCTGCTTGGTCAGGTACTAAATAAAAGAGAGAGAGAAAAAAACAAAGATTTAGCTTATATGAGTGGTTATATGAGTTTAAAAAATTTTTTTATACAGCATTTTTAATAATTACAGATGTAGTGATGAAATAATTACTTGAATTACTAATTTGTCTGCAAAAGTCATGTGAAACTGGTAGATATTCTCCATCTTCTCCAGTGTGAGGCTGCTTTTCTCAGAAGTGTTTTGGTATTTCAACATTTTAAAGACATTTCTTTAAGTCCCTGAAAACTGTGTTGGGCTTGTTTTTTTAATTTTTCATTTTAATTTTTGACTCAGATTGAGGAAAAAAGTGCAAACGAGAGTCTAAAGTTCATAAATCCTTAAAATGTTAATATCTGGCACTTAGTTATCACATATTATGAAAGAAAATCAAAATGTAGCACAGCAACATGTTGCAACAAATGAGATTACTTAAACTCTTCTTTTAAACTACATAAATAATAAAAAGGAGAAGGCACCAAGTAATGTTTATTTTTATTTAATAAACAAAAACATTAATTTTTAACCAATCAGAGAAAGTCATCCACAGAAGTGATTAAAGGCCTTGAAAATACTTGTAAATAGGAAATATAACAGAAGTCTGATAGTTATACTATGTGGTGTGCAATGTATTTGTTATCTACAAAGCTATCTCCATTATAACCCCCTATCTTCTTTGGAACAACCATATGCTTATTTATACCTTACCACCTTTAAATTATTCAAGATATTTGACTTTGTTAAAAATTTTAGCTAGTTAACCTAAATCACTTTATATCTGGTAAAAAACAATGCAACCTTGTTTTTTTTAAGTGCAGCAGCACAACCACGTATCACACATTAGTGCAGTGAGTAAGAGCGGTGGCAGACACTGCATGAAGATGAGGGTCAGCAAGACGGATTACCAAATCACCCTTGATAAATCCTCAAGCCACAGGCTCTCTCAATGCTGTAAACAAATTAAGGCTCTTATCTGTGTTGACTTGCTGCATGCCATGTTCTCAAACTCAAATAGATCAGCACTGCATATGCCATAATTAAATGTCTGAGCACTGAAATATTAGGATTTATTGTGTCTATTTGAAGCTTTAACTGAAAACCAAAACTTGTGCTTTGCTGCATTAAGGTAGACTGATAAATCAGCCAAAATTAAGTTTTAGTTTGGTAAACTCTGGGGGATATAAGTATGAGAAATTAAAATTTTGTGGATCAGGAGCATAATCAGAACCACTTAATTAAGAGCTTTGTTACTTGAACCATGTCCAAGTCACAGGTGGAGCATGTTAAATAAGCTTGTGAAACATTTCCTATAATTAGGCAGACGCACACCCTGCCAAGGGGACGCACCGTGCCAAAGACTCACTGGGTCAGACTGGTCAGGATTAGCTTTTACTCCATCCTGTTTAAAACTGAAAGGAAATTAGAATGACTCTTCCCTTCTAATGAATGAGCTTTGTAGATCCCTGAACATGGGTTTTCCTCAATTAATTACCTCCTATTGATCTAATTCCTATAAAATCATTACATTTATAGAGCAACAGTATTTATCAACTGACCAGACCGTAAACAGCGGAAAATATACGGTACAAGCACATGTTTTGCATAATTAAATGGATATGTCATGCTCACATGCTGTCCTCAGAGAGAGCTTTGTGCTGCTGGAGCCTCTAGAACTTCCATAAGTTCATTCCTAACATTTATTACCTCTATTTCCTGCAGCTGCTCCTGGTTGTTGGTGTACATCTGCTTAAGGGCCTGCTCCAGCTCATGGTTCCTGTCAAGGAGGGTTTTCCCAAGCTCTGCTGCCAAATGGAGATCTGCAAACACAGGCAAACATGTAAACACAAGACACAAGACACAAGACAGTCTGAATGCCCAAACACAGGCAACGGATAAAACTAGATGTGTGTAAAAGATAAAACCACACACACACACACAGACCTCATTGTGTGACACTCTAAGCATCTGGCACGGGTGAATCAGGGAGGAATCTCAGGCATGCCTTGAGAGCTCCTGTGACCTTTTCTCCCACTAAATTCTCTTGAATTCTGGATGTTTTCCAGAAACAGTATTGTCTAGCCCTCTGAGTGAAGGATGACTTATGTGGGACTACTCTAGGTGCAGACAGTAACAATGCGAGGAAACCGAACATGTTTTAAATATAGTGTGATTTTTAACTCAAATGGTTCGAAGAACAACTTTAAGCCCTACTCTGGAGAGTTTGTAGTAGACTGGGTGTTGCTGTACAAACTGTTATCTTCATGGGAGACACTTCAAATCCTGTCCCAAAGCTACAAACAACTGAATTTTTTCACTAAAATTCAGCTCAACTGTGGAATGCTACAGGAAGTCTTTCCTGCCTGTTGCCACCACACAGCAAGGGATCTCTGTCTCAGGATTGTAGCTCCTATTTTCTTTTCTATGACCAGAGCTTGGGGATTTTCTTTACTTTACTTACTTTCTCTCTTTGCATCAATTTAGTTAAATTAGTGATTCTTAAAGACTGCAACTAATAAATTTTTGTTATTATTTATTTTCTTGTTTGATTTAAAGTTTTCTAAATACTAAAAAAATAGAAAAAAATTGTCTAAAGTGGCCACCATTATTTCCCAGATGTTTTCAGAATCCTTTGTTTTATCCACACCACAAGCCAGTATCAAATATATTCAATCTACTCTCATATCTTCTAAACATCTAGCATCAAGTTCTTACATGTAAGAAGCTAGCAACAGCAAATATTTGGCAATTTTGCTCAATAAAATGACTGAAATAATTAACTTATAATCCAGGAGGTCGTTGTTGATTTTTTTTGTCAACTAACTAACCAATTATTCAAATCATCTAGAAACTGTCTATCTTTATTCTTGTATTATGGGAGATTTATGTTGTGGTTCATGTTCTAAGTTGTAGTTTATATCTTACCAATTATTTATAATTATCAATGGCCAAATTTCTAAGATATTATTTTATTTTTTTATTATTTTATATTATTTTATTTTTTCATGATTTCAGTGGCTTGCCTGCTGTTACTGCACTTTTTTTGAGCATTGACAAACTTCATATGGCGTCTCTTTATCTCAAACCGGCACAAACGACACGCATGAAAAACTAGTCGATCAGAAAAGAATCAACAGCTGTGACAGCCTCAGGAAATCCTGGCCACAGTTTTTACCTCATGACTACTGTTATTCTGTGTCACAAGAATGAACTATATACTTGTTTCTCTCTATTTCCATCTGTAACTACATTTTTCAGGTTTGTTTTTTAAGAAAACCCTTATGATCCTCGACTGACAAGCGACTAAATACTCCCAGCGTTTATTTGTGATAAACCTTGCGCCATAGCTGATGCGATAATAGGTCAAAATTACATTATTCTGCACCCTATGATCAACTGTCTGTAGAGTAATGGCACGTCAGCCCACTAAGCCGGACAGGGTGCGACGACAGAGCCGAGCCGGTCTTACCATGTTCCAGGTCTTGCGGGTCATACCAAGGTTCTTCATTTTTATCAAACTCTTCCTCCAAAATCATGTCAGTCAACATGTTGCAGCCGCGGTGCGAGCGAGGACTCCACCTGACAGAAACCTGACACTCAGGTGTGCGGTAGTTTGGCAGCTTGAAGTTGTCCGCCTTTCACCACCGTGTATGGAGAAACGTCAACTACATCCTCCCGCTGTAGCGTCAGGCGTTAAGTCTGTTGTCCGCAGCAACGTGGCAAATCTCTAAGTACACCCCAACATCCGGCAGGTGGCACATAAGTTAGCGTTAATTACGATAAGAGAAAGTAACTTTTACTTCACTTTAACAGAATTTTCATATAACCTTTTAATTATTTTCACAGTCCAAAGTCTACGGAAAAGACTTAGAATTAAATGTATTTAAAATTGTTATTGTTTTTGTAACTTCCTGCTTCCGTTGACTGCCATTTTTGTCGACGAATCACGAAGCAGCAAGTGGAGCAAAAGAACTCTTCTGGCCAATCAGATGTTTGTTTGATATTTTGTAGCTCTGCCTTCCCGGTTTCAGAAATCATGTCTGACAGGTTTTCGTGCAGTTTAGTTAGTAAGAATTACCATGATAAACGATGCTTCGGTAAATATCAAGGAAGTCTGTGTACTTGATGTAACGTCGTGATACTTCGCAAACGAGGCAGGTGAAACGAGGACAAGCTCAGCTCTGAAACAGCTCTGGAATAGTGGCCATTTCACTATTTTGCTTACAGCAGTAATCTTTTTAGCAATGCCAAACAACAAAAACAACAAGGTAAAATAGCTCTTGCAAACGCTGGCATTCTTCGTTCCAGCCAGTTTCAACGACCCCTAACTTGGTCGTTAACTTACCTGTGCTGCCATGGTCGCGGAAGAGAAACCTGTCTCAGGAGTGGGACTCGGAAGAATGAATTTAGGTCGATACCTGTCAAAGTTTGGGATCGATTCTGCATCTGTGGCTTATGCCATGACTACAGTCGGAGCTGGAATGATAAACAATATATTCAGCTTCTACTATGTCAAACTCTTTATCAATAAGTACAAGGTATCAGAAGGAGCATTCCACCAATCACAGGCGAGTATATTATTTTGATATATTTCTGTTCTTTTTATGCAAATGTTTATCACTATTTGTGAAAAACAAATAAAGTGACATTTTTAGGTGATGATTAATTTCATTATAGTATCAGCTGTCTATCATTTTAAGAATTGATTTATCGATTGTTTAGTCATTAAAATATTTCTCAAAGTAAAAAATGCTGTTCACTGTCTGACAGAGTCTGGTCTGGTAGTGTTCACTTTGGTTGTTTTATCCAATCAACTGTCCAAATGTGTTCTCACATTTGAGAAGATAAAACTGCATATGTTTTGCATTATAATAAACAATCCTATCTTCACAGGTGGTGTACATGCTGTGGAATGCAATCAATGACCCTCTCTTTGGCTACCTGCAAGATAATTCCAGGGTGCCTTGCTGCTCTCAGCGACGTCTGTCCATCCTGTATGGTGCTCCCCTCTACTCGCTGACTTTTCTCCTAGCTTGGTTCCCATGGCGTGCCTACACCCCTGGAGACTGGATGAGCGGCTTTCACTTGATGGTGGCGCTGTGTGCTTTTGACGGCATGCTAACCTTTGTGCTGTTGGCACAGTGTGCGCTGTTCGCAGAGATTTCAACCCACCATCAGAGCCGACTAAGACTTGTAAAGTACAACCAGGTTTGCACTGTGGATGCTCAACACTGTCTCCATCTTTACTTATGTTTGCCCTTAAGCCACAAATATAACTGTCAGTCCTTTTTCATTCTTATTTTATTTCTTAGGTGGCCTCCCTTGTGGGTTCCTCCAGTATCCTCTTCTGTGGTGTGCTGTCTAGGAATATGGAGGACTTTGTGGCCTTCCAGTTCTTCACAGTGTTGATTGCTATCCTGAGCTGTGGCTGCATGCTGTATACAGGCTTGTACAGCGAGACCCGCTTTGACAACAAGGGCTCTGAATCACGAGCATCAGGCTTGACTTCACATCAATCAGCAATTTCCTTCTCCATGTTAAGAACTTTGATGTGGCAAATCCTGACCAACAGAGACTTCCAGCATTTTGTGGTCATGAACTTCTTTCAGGTTTTCATGTTGGCTTTCTTTAATAACTTTACCATGATTTTTACTGAGCACCTGATTCCTCCAGATGTGCTTCCATCACTTGCCAAGAGCATCATGTATGGGGCAGGATTCATCTGTCCACAGGTATTGTTGCCTAGTGTCTTAGTAGTTTTTTTAAAGTATTATTCCCCCTCCCAAGAAGTTTAGCTGTTGTTCGTTGATGAAGTGTAAGAATCAGCCTCAGTTTAAACGTATTGTAAAAAAATCCTCAAATTGGTGAATCTGCAACATCACGGACCTGGGAACTGAATGATCATCACCCCATTGTTTGCTTTTTGTTTTCTCTTAAGGGTTTCTGTTATTTGCAATAGAGCAGCCCACTCTTAAACTCAGTCACATGTCAGAGCTCTATACCAGCATCTAAATACACAAACAACGAAATGCTTTCAAAACATTTGATGTGCTATTTTATAATATGCTGCTTTATATTTATGTCCTTCTGACCTCTTGTCTCCATCTCAGCTGCTTGTATTGATCTGTCAGAGTCTCCTCCATGGCTACGGCTACTACAGGATCGTCCTCTTCACCTTCTATATTGAGACTGGAATGGCAGCTGTCATGCTAGCACTTGGTCCTCAGCACTACTATTTCCTGGCATTTTTTCTCACCATTAACATGTAAGGACTTCTGACATTCTTAATGATGAAACTACTCTATACAACTCTACTTTTAATGAATCACACCTACATCTCCCTTGTCTCTCTGCAGGGTCATAATTCAAGCATCATTCAGTCTATTTGGCTTGCCTTTGGCTGACATCATTGACACAGACTTGCTGAACTACAAGCGCAGGTAATTAAATATGATTATCAGCACACGTTCACTAACTCAGTCATTCTTTACATTCAAATATATGCCACACCATGATGCATTTAGGTGCAAACTTTTGTAGTTTTACAGCACATAACCAACGCATAACCAAATGTCCAGATGTATCCAATAAAGCCATTATGTCATTTTTTAAAATTTATAACTAAACAAAGTCACATTATTTAACCACTGTTATAATAGCTTTATATCATATGTTCTCTGTACAGTTCCCCTCTCTCCTCCATGGTGTTTGGGACCAATGCTCTGTTCACTAAGCCTGCTCAGTCGCTGGCCCCTATGACAGTTCTATATGTCCTTAACCAGTTTGGATATGAACAGCTAAAAGATGCAGCAAGGGGTTCAAATCCAAGGTAACAATTTTTTTTTCTTTTTCTCCATCATGACTCAAAACTTGAACTGAACCAAGTAAGTCTAACCACAACTTAGAACTGTACAGTTATTGTACAGTTTTAAGAAAAAGTGTTATCAAATTGTCATATTGCCAAGTGCAACACAGGAGCAGAGATTTTCTAATTAAGGTGAAAACTCACATCATCATGTATTCTTTTCAAATAAAAAAAATTGATGTGAATCAGCCTTAAAAACGATGAGTCAATCTCAACATCTGTCAAAATAATTTCAAAGTTATAAGTTTGAGGTCCTACTACAAGTGATACTATTCTCAGCTGAAAATTCATTATCTCATCATTAATCGAAACCATTCTGTGGCGTTTCATGTACATTGGTTCTAATCTAATATCAACTAATGTTTGTTCCCTCTCCCTACACTATGAAAAATAATATAGCAATCTGATGGAAAACGTTAATATAAATATTAAAAGAGGCCCAGCCAGTGATGGAAACACTTGGATCTTTGTGTTTAATAAATGGGTGTACACTTTCTATTACATCCGCCAACCGTTTTCCAAACTATGTGGCAAGTGTTTGCTATTATGTGAAATTTTACTTTTGGAATTTAAGCATAGATAATCCATCAACGAACACTCTGCTGTCCTCAGTTACATTTAAAGCAACAACAGCATGGTGTGTCAGATGGATTGTAAGCACTTTATAAAGGACACAGTCACATATTTGTCTTAAAACGATTGTCAAATGTCCATGTGTGTACTCTGAAACAAGTTTTGCTAACTGTGACGATTCCTTCTGTTCACACTGGTCTTCCAAACATCCTAGTGGACTTCTAGTGTAAACCATTGGGAACATAATTCAGAGTCCTCTATATGTGTAAATACATAGTCCAATGTTTAGCTTTGGTCAACCTGAAGCCTCAGCTGTCTACGTCAAAGGACATGAGTATTTTAAAAAGGTAAATACAGCGAAGTTTAATGCTGGTGCAGGAAAAATGCAACTTTACTTTTTCTCTAACTCTGCCTTTTATTGTAAAGGTCACTGGTAATATTTATCAAAGCCAGGGCCAGTCAGAGTCTAGCTTATCTAAGTTAGATGCTTAATGTGTTGAGTATGTGTTGAGTCAAAGACGGTGATAAACACATCTGTCAATCAACAACAACAGGCATGTGTAAAAAGTATCTAACAACGGTTTGATATTCAACTTGCGTGAAAACATTTTGTAACAGATTATGTTTCATTATGGTGACAGCGGGAGGCTGGAGGCATTATGTTTTCAGGTAGTCCATCCAACATCTGTCCATGCCATTCTCAGGAATGTGATATGTCGAGGATGCCTTGAGGGAATTTCTTCAAATTAGGAAAAATGTCCACTTGGTCTCTGGGATTAAGAAATTAGATTTTGGTGGCCAGATGTTAAAGGTCAAGTTCATTGTGATCTCACAAAATACATTTTTGACAATAACCCAAGAAGTCATACACCAATAATGAAAAAAGTTTGCACAAATGACCAGTAGCTTGAAGTGATGAAGAGAAGACATTTAACATCCAAAAGGTCATCCATGGATGCAAATTGAAACTTAAATTGCTTGTTGAGGCATATAACTTCAATGTGGTGATTCTAGTTGTAAAAAAAAATTTGCTGTTTTGGACTTCCACTGTCCTCTGTTTAAAGCACACAAGTTGTTGCGCTTGCAGTTTCAAAGAACTGTCTTTAAATACCATAATGACCTTCCTCTTTGTTCCCAGTGGCCTGGAGAGCCTCCACAGCATCATGTTCTACTTGGTGTGTCTGGTTCCCATGTCCGTTGCTGCTCTGCAAGCTCTGGCTTGGAGGCCGTTTTCCATTCGCAACAGCCACACCGTTGATGCAAAGTATATGGAAGGCTAACTTTGATATTTTCTGCATTCAGACCAAGCTGGTTGATATTTCTTAAGCTGGGAAATTCTTTATTTCTATGTAAGAAATAATGTTGAAAGTAACATACAAATAACTGTGAATTTATAGGGTTATACTGATACTGTTTATGTATATATAACCAAACACATGGAGAACAACTGTAAATCAGGTGCTGACAGGTTATACCAAAAAGATAAAAATTCATATAAAATTTTAAGTAGCTTTACTCGTTTGATATCTAGAGAGAAATGATAATCTGTGTAAAGAAGAGAAGCATTACTCTCTGTCTTTTTAACTTTACATTAACTGCAACAATAGTTTCCCTCCAGGTATTGCATAGAGGGGACATTGGATCCGCAGGAGACCATAAGTTTGATCTAATTACAAAGTCACTTCCCTTCAAATACTTTTCAACTAGCCCTTTACTTACTCTAACTCTTATCCTTTTAAAACATAATTTATATGTGGGACCAATCATAGCAGGGATCATGACACTTGGTTATTACTTAAATGTCACACAGTTTGTCTGGTCACTGATTGGAAAAAAAATAAACTTAAAAAATTACTAATTTGGTCCCCGATAGAGGAACTGTGCTTGTGTAAACATTTAAAGTAAATGTAAATTTGAAAGTTGCTTCAGGAGTTGGCACAAAATGTTGAGCAGCATCCTGAAACAGTCGGGTGACACAGAGGTGATACATATGGCCAATGGAAACTGGGTATGAATTATAACATCTTAAGAAGAAAATATGACTATATGGTGCACAGCCTTGGCAGGTAAGGTCAGAGAGGTGGCTGGACTTTCTGTATACTGGCTACTTCCTTTGTTGGAGCACATTATCCAACAGCGTATGGTCTAAGGAGGCTGGGCAAAAAAAAAAAATATGAACAATGTTTATTTGGGATTTTTTCAGTGAATGACTCTCACATTTCAGGGTTAAAAGCCCTATGATTTCAGGTTTTCTGTCAGTCCCATTTTCTCATGAGAATTTCTCTTAATGTAGCATAAATGTTAAATTGAACTCAAGAAAGAACTGATTAGAATTTGACAGTCAAACTTCGAAGGTCACTGTGTTGTACAAAATACTAATTTGGCCATAATTGATGGTATTTAAATTGAGCAAACATCTTTAAATTACACGTATACGAAGCATCCAGATTAAAAAATTTGTAGCTTCTTTTGCAGCGACATACATTTTTCTCTCTATCATTCGCAGATCCAGGCACCATCACATGTCACAAATAAGTGTAAATCACTAATCACAGATAAATTTGCAAGTCGTATAGAGTAACGACTACTAACACTACTACTTTCATGACCTATATGGGTCACAGGTATGAAAGTAGTAGTGTTAGGTATGGAGTTAGACCAAAAAGTGTTAGTAAAACAGTTCAAACTTGGTTGAAGGCAGTAATTTCATATTTCAAATTGTGTGTTTGCGAGGTGTAAATTTGGTGAAATGGGCCCAAGGTTGGTTGAGCTTAACTTTTTTTTAAAATCTAACTAGATCATGTAAGTAGATAATATACTCAACTTAATTTAGTTTAAATAAACAAGATGAAAAAATGTCCAAAACTTAGATTTGAATTGATTTGAATTTATTTTTGGAAAGTTTATCTGAAAGTTGTCTAAAGTACACAAGCTACACAGTTTCATATAACAAAACAAAACATTTCACCAAACGACAAAACAAATACTACAAATGTTTACTTTCAGAGACATTACAGATATGTGGCTGCAGTGCAGTAAATACAGTCATCTTTGCTATAAACATGCAAAGTTACAAATACTAACTTTAACTCCAGCCAAGCCTTCGGCAAATCGAAGTAGATACTCTGATGTGTATTAGATTTTGGGACCTTACATGTGTTTTAAAGTTCATATCACAGTTTTTTAGCAGTTTGATAGGTTGTGTTGCTCCTCGAGATATTGTATTCAGAGACGGTTGTTCCTGATTAATTCAGAAAGCACAATAGCCAATGGGTGATTGCCAACACTTGACTGTTTGACCAATGGCTCAGCTTCGTCACTCAGCTGATTAATCATAGATAACCTCTGCTGTTAGGACTGGGCATAGCAGCCCAGCCAGACATGTCACCTGCACACAGACATGTAAACATTCACTTTGACTTTATGTGCAACAATATGTAAATTCCTATGTTAACTCTCTAGATTTCTCTGTAGGAATTTACAGTGAATATATGTATATGGAAGTCTTTATACTAGGGCTGTCAGTCGATTAAAATTTTTAATCGCGATTAATCGCATTAGATCCTGAGTTAACGCGTTATTAACGCG
>JAPZDY010000009.1:11096337-11120177 GCA_029783645.1 Ctenochaetus hawaiiensis | reverse complement strand
TTAATTGCGCGTTAAAAAAATTAGTGCCGTTAAAAGGAGTTTGAGTTAACGCGTTATTAACGCGTTAACTTCGACAGTCCTACTTTATACAGAGTATTACAAACTAGATGCCTCACAGATGTATCAGGTTGTAACATGTTGCCTTACTGTAATTTAACTGTAAATTGGTCATTTTTTTTAGACCAAAAACACCAACACCAGAAATACAACCTGTGCTTTATTCTTTTATCCTTGTCTACTGTCAGCTGCACTGTATCACACAGTGAATTATCTGTGACTGTTTTTTTTGTTTTGTTTTGTTTTTGCTATTACTTTGTAATGATCAACTTTTAGTCAAGTTCAATGTAAAACTTTCTGTTTCATTTTCAAAGAATGTGATTAAAAGTGTAAGTTTGTAATTTACTTATTTGTTGAAAACTTGTTGGTTAATGATTTGACAATTATGTGATCACATTATTAAACATGACCTTGAATTCTCTGAGAGGAATTAGCATCCTCTTCTGGTAGCTTTATTTGCACTGTCGCGCACTTGCTTTTCTAACTTCCACTTTCATTGTTGAACACTCGTGTGTACTGAAAATGTAGGCCTAAATTACACGTGCTGTTTTTTACTCACTCTTTCTGAAAATATTGCTACAATATTTTTCTATAAAATGGCTCATTCGTCTAAATATCTAAAAAAATAAACTTGATGAGGTAAAATCCTGTAAATACATCCCTGTATATGAATTTTTTTGTGGTAAACACTTCACTGGTTTTGAAAAAGGGGAAATTGTTTAAGGTGTTCCAATATTAATTACAATTATCAGAGCAGATGAAACGACAAAAAGCCATAGGAGAGGGCTGTCTGTCTGTAGCTGGAGAGAGAAAAGGAACAATGACTCAGGACCTTTGTTGTGGTTGTCATGTCTCAGTTCACATGTTGATTTGCTCATTTCCTCTGTCATATATCTGTGATCTCTTTAAGCTATTTCAGTGCTTTGGAATTCCCTCTCAGTCAGTTTAATGGAGGTCTGAGTCTGTCATTTGTTATCCTTGATGATGGTCAGACATTTTGATAGATGTCATCGTTGGAGTTGTTGAGGTCAGTGCTTGCAGCCTGCAACGAGATTAAATTTCCTAAGAAAATGACAGTAAAGCTGCAAATTTCCAATCTAGCTGGGAACTACTTGTGTGCTGTAACACAACTTGTGCAGAAATTTCATTCTTGCTTAATCTGTCTGTTGACCAAATCTGCAGCAATGAGACATACCTCGACTTGAGAACGATTGCTGTTCGCACTTGGTTTGCTTCTCTCCAAGTTCCCTTTGCTGTACATTTCTTGCAGCACATCACGAAACTGTACTTTCTTCATTGAGTTGTTCTGTTTGGAAAGTTATAAAGAAAATGGTCCAAAAAAAGGGATTGTATTTAATTTGGACAGATAGAAACTGCTTTTGTCATTTGTGATGTTGTAAGAGCTTTTTTCGGCCAGTAATTTATAGAGATATTCTTTCCAGTTCCTCCTTTTTTGTGTTGCCTTTTCCCTCATGTAACAAACACATCAAGCACAAATTGAAACAGCAAATCAGACATTTATCTACTTACGAGGCCAGTTTTGCGCACTGTTTTGCAGACTCTCATTTTGCAGCCATTCTAAGAATGGAGAGAGACATGTTATCTAAAGTAAATAAATTGTTACATTATTCAGTAAATGATCAACTCTGCATCTATACATCTTAACAATACACATAATTTAAAATAAATCTGTTTGTCATTTACCTTCTTTACAACAAGTGTCACTACTGCCAAGCTGTAGATGGCCAACAGGACAAATGACAGCCACAGAAGAATAGACCTCACCACTGTTTTAGGTTTTTCTGAAAATGATAGAAAAGCTGTTTGTCCCTATTTGTCCTAATCAACACATCCACACTTTTGTGCCTAAGCTTTATAAGCAGTTTTCTCTCTTACCTGTGACAACAAGAGGTGTGCCCAACCCTACATGCTGCGTGCCTTGTACTGGTTCTCCGTTTGATACTGCAGCACAGTGGTAAATCCCGCTGTCATTAGCATGAAGTGACACGATACATAAAGATGCTTTTTCCAGTCTGTACTTGAGAGAATTGTCAAGTGACAGACGAATATGGGAGTTTTCTTTGAAAGCAAACCACTCATATTGCCAGTCCTTTGCTGAACAATCTGAGCTGACAGTACAGTTGAGAACAACTTTTTCTCCTTTTTTCCGCCAGATCGCATTACGTGGCTGTGATAAGCAGCTTCCTGCTTCTTCCATGCTCTCTGGAATAATAGAGACATTTATCAATTTTAGTATTTTCCAGCCCAAAAAGTTACAAATAAATCATTAAGCTAATGTTGAACAGAAGCCACAATGCCTAAAGTGGAGCAATGAATTCCCTGAAAGTGTGATTTTTCCAATGGAATAATGTTTGTAATAGTAGGAAAAAAAAACATAACAAAGACATCTTACCTGTTACTGGCAGGTAGGTGAGCAGGAGAGAAAGCCATATCAACCACTCCATGTCTACAGCTTGACAGCTTGTGAGTGATCACATTATCTCTTACATCAGGCTGTCTAAATGGATGAAAACATGAGAACTCAGTAAATTGCACTTCCTCAACACTTAGTTCCTACTTCCTTTCCTGTCCTTTGCAGCTAAATGTTTACACTATGGTTTGTACTAACAAAAGGCATTTCACTGTTTATAGAAACATAACAGATTAGGGATTATATTAATAATTGCAGATTTGATTTAATTTAACACTCAGTTTTGAACTGTTAGGGGTCACAATTAAATTCTGTTTTTTGTTTCGTTTTAAACGGGGGAAACCACAAAAAGCCCCATTGGCCTGTTATTGCCTAATTTGAACAGCATTTTTAAACATGCAGGAACAAGGAAACTCGGTGCTTAGTTGATGGAGCAATCTAGAAAAGAAGAAAATGCCTGATGTGTAGTTAGAAATGCTCTGATAGCAAAAAGCATGTGTGTCTGTCACCACTTCACCACATCCCCTTTCCTGCATGATGTGTAGTAATCCTCTTCTTAAGAACTATACGATCCCTGGTTTGCTCTGTTTTAATTTGGAATAAAAAGTAGTAATACACCATGTAAGTACTGTATTAGAGTCAGAAAGCCCTGCATGAATTTTCAATTTAAATGATGATAGTACCTCCTCAGTGTATTTCAGAAGGGATAAGGCCGTTGTACATTAGCTTAATCCCATTAACTGTATTTATTTTACAAATACACCCAACATGCAGCGATAGAAGCAGAAATTATACCGTAGTACCATGCTTCTAAAGCACTGGTCCCACCCAATGTAATGTCCCTCCTCTTTCAGATCTCTGGACTGAGTTGTAGTTGTTGTAGGCGGGTCGTTGCTTGCTGTCGTTCAGACTAATGGCCAATCTCAGCGCGGCTGTGTGTCATCCCACGCCCCCTTCCACGTCGACCTGCACTCTCGCCATATTTTCAATCGTGAGCATCCTGCATCCCGGTTTGCCACTAAGTTGAGGAGTAGAAACACTAACTCAAGACAGGATTGAGTTTAAGACGATTCACTGAAAGGGAAAAACACACTTCTGCGTTAGCTTTTCAGTTGTGTAGGTTACTGCATTCTGCAACAATGAACATCTTTAGACTTGTAGGGGACCTCTCTCATCTGGCTGCTATCATCATCCTGCTACTCAAAATATGGAAAAGCAGGTCGTGTGCAGGTAAGCCCTGGCTCTAATATTTGCTTTATTTGCTACGGTGTGGTTTTCCTAATGTAACTGTTAAACCCAGCCTCTCTATAATTGCTGAAATTATTGTTTTGGCTCTGTATCTTCTTGACTAACAAGTCTGAAGTTAGCGTAACCTAGCTACATGCTAACGTTTCCTACTCATTCATTAGAGTCAATGGCTACTAGCGTTAGCAGTTAACTGCAACCTGCTTCTACACCCACTAATAACGGTATGTTTACTTAAGGTATGAGGCTAAATATTAACAATAGAAGCAGTAATATCCAAATATAGCAAAACGTTGACATCTGCAGACTCTGAAGGAATTGTAAGTACTAACGTTAGCTTACGTTAGCTATGTTAGCTCAACTATGAGTTGAGGGAGTGTGCAACGTTAAGCAGTTAGGTTCTACTGTTTAAAAGATTAATGGAAAAATTAATACAACATTTACAGTAAACATATATTTTTTGTATTTTTTGTAAAGGGCCACCGGTGACGGCATATGCTGTAGTTTCACTGGTTAATTTTTTACCTTCCCTTTACATCGCCCATCCATTCACTGCGGGCTCTGTTAATTTGAGGTTTGGTGCTCGATTTTTTTGGTCTGGCTTCTGACGTGGCGTTCAAGAAGGCGCTACGGAAGTGGCTAACTTGCTAAAACACCGACCTTACTTTTTTTTTTTTTTTTACATTACCTAATTAATGTAACTATTTTAAACACATTATTAATTGTAACAAATACCTTGAAGTACACAAAACAAAGTGATTTCTGGGACCACAGTGGTGGATCCTCCTGGGATTGTTAGAGTGCCGTGATTGGCCCACAAAGCTGAAGGGTTGACTGTAGGTTGAAAGTTAAAACGAGGTCACGACAGCTGACAGTCAAGAAATGGTAATGTTTATGCATAAATTAGGTCAACACGATCAGATCTTACAAAGTTATATGAAAACACATCAAAATAGGAATGGTAAAAAGTCAGAAGTTTGCCTTGAAAGGCTTTAAAATTTGTACAGCGATGCCTCTATTTTAAGACCTTTTTAATTAAACATTATTAATAGAAATAACATTTAATCTGTTAAAAATAAAAGCTATGATTGTTTCAGAACGTACATGCAGTAGAGTTTGTGTATATGAAGTAGAAAGATGTATATATTTTCAAAACGGAGAAACTCAATGACAATAACCAGTGAATAAAGAGCATACATATATAAAAATATGAATCAGAGAAGACACATGTGCTGCAAACTAAAATCTCCTCTGTAAATCCTATCAGTAGCTTAATATGAGACTGGTTATTGTTTTAAATTTTAATATTGTAATATTGTTATGCAGCATGAAAATTTTTCTTTCCTGGTTTCAGAGGCTGCATTCCAATAAAATTATGCAAGTTCTGAACAAAGTGCAGTATTCTAGCTGTTTTGATAATTGCCGTTATAATTTGCTTGTGAACTATGCAAGAATCAGGATAGACTTCAGACAGGTTTGCAAGGATATTATAGGGTTTGTTTACACAGAAAGGAAACTAAGTTTACTTAGACTAAGAGTCACTGCTTGAGGAATTTTGAGTTTCCAATTCACCCAAACTGCATGCCCTCTGACACTGGGAGGACACAGATTCGATCCAAGAACCTTTTTGCTGAAGTGTCCACTGCACCACTCTACTGCTTTGTGTATATCAGTAAAATGACTCCTGAAGCATGCATACAGACCCAAAGCGAAAACCTACACACGCTTGTCTCATGATGCTCTGGGATGTCAAACATGCTGTGTAAATTCATAAACAAAAGTCATTACAATTAGAATGCCCTCGCAAATAGGTCATTGATTTGTGCATTTTCACTGAGATAGCGCAAGTAAGATAGATTTTACTGTAAATGAGGAACATTACACATGTAATTTAAGTCCAAAAAGGAGAAAAATATTTTGTGATGTGTGTTTGAGATTTTCCAGAAAAGTGTTCATCATGTTTCCAGCAGATGTCACTGTCCAATTAGGGAACACATTGTGATTCATGGTTTAACAAGACTGCTTGTGAAGGTATTAGGAAGTTGCTGATGAAATACCCTTAGGTTTATTTTAAATCATCTTAATATTTTTTTTTCCATAAGGTATCTCTGGAAAGAGCCAAATCCTGTTTGCCATAGTGTTCACCACACGCTACTTGGATCTGCTCTCCTCATTCATCTCTCTCTATAACACATGCATGAAGGTAATACGCTAGTCAAGTCTGAGCTCTTACCAGTAGCCTTTCATACATATTACTTCTGAGGACCTCAAGTGACAAGCTCTTCTGTGTTGTTTACCAGGTGATCTACATTGGTTGTGCGTATGCCACTGTCTACCTGATCTACGTGAAGTTCAGGGCCACCTACGATGGCAACCATGACAGTTTCAGAGTAGAATTCCTGGTTGTTCCTGTTGGGGGTCTTGCTGTTCTCATCAACCACGACTTCTCTTTCCTGGAGGTAGGTTCAGCTTACTGAATTGTTGTTAATACCAAATTTACTGATGAGGTGACCACTAGAGAATATGCTGCCTGCGCTATGTTTTGTAAAAATGAATTGTAATCTTGTGTAAATGTGTGTAAATGTGTATCTGTCTTTAGATCCTGTGGACGTTCTCCATCTACCTGGAGTCGGTGGCCATCCTGCCTCAGCTCTTCATGATCAGCAAGACTGGCGAGGCAGAGACGATCACTACCCACTACTTGTTCTGCCTGGGCCTGTATCGGGCTCTTTATCTCTTCAACTGGATCTGGCGTTTCTACTTTGAAGGCTTCTTTGACTTGATCGCCATTGTGGCTGGTGTGGTCCAGACTGTCCTCTATTGTGACTTCTTCTACCTTTATGTCACCAAAGGTAGGTTTTCTATAGGTATCATTCATTATGACAAGTGCAGATAAAGCTAAGAAAATAAGAGATTTACAGTTGGGTGCTACCAAGGGAAATAAATAAAATATTTATTAGAACACACGTTAAAAAACACTGTTGTGTTTTGTAGCCACTATAAAAAGCTCAAAGAACTCATCTTAAAACACACATGTGCACTGTGTTTATGTGTTAAAACACTTATTGACTGATGTAATCGTTCCAATTGTCCACACTGGCCCTGAAGCCGTCCTCTGCTAGAACTTGGATATAAGTGATGGGGCACAAAACCAATGGTCCCTTTTCCAAACAAAACCACATTCTGAAGTTCATCTGTAGCTAATATGCAGCTTAAGCAGTCTAAATTTTCTTAATGCAGTGGTTATTTGTCACGGTCTTTTTAGTGAAAAAATCCCCCTTTGCTTTACTCACTCTTAACAGTAAATCAGCAAGGAAACACGGTCCCAGGAAAAGATACAAAGAAAATTTTGTGCTAAAAAGACTGTAAATGTAAAATGACGCACTCAATTAGGCTCACTGTGACTGCTTAAGCCTCATAATAGTGCCAGATGAAACTAGAGAAACAATAAATATGTTTTAGAAAGGGATTTTGTCCCCTGTTTTATGCAGTTATATAAGATGAAAATTGCTGGTAAATAAATCGAGACAGTAAAGATATTTCCTTCAAGAATAATATACTCCTAAATCACATTGCATTGCTGCCAAACTGCAACTCTTTGCGCTGATGCGGTTGGTTTTAAAGCAAAAAACTTTACATCATAATTTATGAGAGCCAGTTTTCTCTGTACAATAACCTTTATGCAGCAGTTGTACCAACATCTAGTTGAGGAATTTACACTCTTTTTCATTGATTTGCTGGTTGTTACTTTTAGCTTGTTTCCATCCCATTAACTTAAGGAACACAGAAACCTTATTCCACTGTGAGTCTTAAGTTTAGCTCTTTTTTGAAAAAATCTGTTGCTCATACTTTCTAATGGCTCAGGAACTGTACCTGTGTCAGGCTTTATTCACATTGACATCTTGGAATGTGCAATGTGTGTTTCATGTAATGTTTATAAACGTAACAGTAAGATATTTGGCTTTCTAACTGGAAGCAGAGAACCAAAACTTAATGTAGTTATTTAGTAAATCAGAAATAAATATACTAGAACCCTCAGCAGATCTTTTTTTTGGAGATGGTTGTAAAGTTTTCAGTCTTCTCTTGTATTTTTATCTCTGCATGTTTCTTTTCATATTCTTCTTTCATTCATTCTTACATGACTAAACTTTTAGAACAACATGTCTTTTTATTATTTCTTCTGTGTGAAAATGCAATTTAAACGCTGTTGTCGTCATCAGTTTAATTTACATGATGCATTAGAATGTGTGAGAATGCAAACAGGAAATGTGCAAAAGGGACTTTATAATTTTAAGTTTTATTACTTGAAGTTTCCTGAAACCAGGAAACTCTTCCAAACTACCTTAGTGAAATGGTGTAAAAAAACGTTTGACAGCTCGAACACATAATGACTCAGTGATTGTTCTCACTACTGACTGTCTCACTTCACATGTCACCCCTCAGTTTTGAAAGGCAAGAAGCTGAGCCTGCCAGCATAAAACGAACAGGAGACGGCGACTCCCAGCAGACTCAGGGGGTGCAGAGATGACATCATGGAATCTCATGACCCACAGCATAAGATGCCTGAGACAGAGAGCCAACTATTGGGGAAAAACACTAGTCTTGATGTTTGCTGATGGAACTGGTAAATGCCAACAAACACCAGAGCTGAACAAAGATCATCCCAGGTCAACCTTTGGATTTATGTGTTCAGCATCTTGCCTTAAACTTCTTTTCATTGCTGTTCAAATAGGAGGAAAGTTTTTTTTTTCTACATGTGAGGTGTACACGCTTATTTTTTTATTTTTTTATAATGTCACAAATAGGGTCGACTCTGAGAAGTACCTTGTTTGGCTTGGTAATGAAATGCACAAATGTACAGTCTTATTAAAGAGTGAGATAAAGAGTAATGTATCTGAGTGCCTGATGAGGATTATGTCCAGTTTCTCACAGTATTTTTTTTTCCTTGTTTTATATTTTGGATCTAAATAAACTGTATGCATATAGCGTAACATGTACTCTCTTTGGGAGATTTTCAAAGAGGCCAACAAGAGTTTCATGCCAACACATGCAACCATTTTGTAAAACTTTGCCTCCTAGAATGTGTCAAAACAAGGTTTTAACAGTTTACTTGTTTAAAAATCACAACTTTTTGTAAGCAGAACTCATTGGAGCATCTTTAGTTTCATCTTAAGTTTAAGAAGTAACCAATAAATAAATTACTTTAATGCCAGCGGTCTTTTTGTTATAGATGTCAGTATTTTCAAATGGTGTCTATCTTATTTAGAATCAAACTTTACCTGTGTTTGTTTTACTTTTCCTCAGCTTACTGTACTGAAAGCCTAAAATGCATCACATGTTCTATAGCTTTAATATAGATTTCATACAATCCTGAAATAAGAGGCTACATCACATTTTGGGTGTAGATAACTTCAGGATGTAGATAAAGCACAAACTCTGTCCGAGTTTCTGTCCCTGCCATTACTGAAGCCTAGTAACAAACTCAAATACCTTCCAGCAGTTACTTGTCCATTATCTTGAGGTTAAAATCAATCAAATCAGAGTAAAGCAATAAAAAATGTCTGAATGATGATCACTCTTTTCATACTGGGACAGATATTTGGCGTGAGAACCCATCAGTTTATCGACTGGTCGCTTATATTTCAGTTGTTAGCTGTATGTTTTGAGTATAAACAGTTACAGATTTCACATTGCTTCTCAGCAACTGAGCATTGCATTTCTTCTCAATTTAAATCCCTGTTGTTAAATTAAACTTTTCCAAATCAGTCATGCTTAAAGAATTATTTCTACTCTTTTTTAATTTTTTTTTTTTGCATGATATCACCTCGATTAAAGATTTTATGAGAATCACTTTCCAGTGTTGCTGTTTTATTTTTGAAAATAATCTTACGAGGATGCTCAGTAGCACTATGGAGTGGTGTTTTTACCAGTATTTTTTTTTTTTGTCATTAGGTGCAACACACATTCCTGACAAACTTACACTATTTCTGTGACAGACAGGACAAAAACAGGAACATTTACCTGCAACCAAATTAAGTACACCAAAGTCCTAGTGTGTTGCATATACATGTTCATATTATCATATTTACATATATTCACAGACGGGAGCCCATAGAAACCTTTCCATTGAACAAGTGACGGGAATAATAGCTAGAAATGCTTAAATAATGCCACAGTTAAAGAGAGCATAATATGAGTAGTAGCTCATTTTATTCCACACCATTAAAAACACTTGGTACACAATATACAAGGAGCTGAACATGCGGGACTTGGTATGTGACAAACACCAAAAACACATGTTTTTGTACCTGTTATATGTTAAAGCAAAGACATTCCTCCATCTGTGTTCAGTTCACAGAGGATCAACTGCACCAATGTTAAGGACGAGCATTCAATCTAAGCAAAATTACAAATGTACAACATTGTGTAACATCAAGCGTAAATATGTAACAATAATTTTGTAGTGCATCAGATATCTGCTGACATGCAACACATGAGCATGCTTTTTCAGACTGAAAAAACATCCACAATAAAACAGTGCTTTGCTTTCCTGGATAAAGTAAATGAGTCAGCATTTTCTTCTTTTATTTTAGTACTTGAAATGAGCTGCCATTTCAATATAAGTACATTGTGCAGATTAGACTTAAACAGATCCTCAGTGTTTGACTATTGAGGCAGTTAAAAGATTAGATATAAGTTGCCTTGGCTGCTGAAGTTATTTTATGCTTATTGTGAGATAAAAAGTAACCATCTTGGAGTTTATGTGCTTAGAAAATTGTACATCTGCAGGTGCCAGACTAAAGCATCATACAATACATTCAAGGGTCATCTGAATCCAAACTGTGAAGTTTTTGTAGTGTTGATTTAAGGCCCCTGTACATTTTGAGCTCTCACACATCAAAGCTGACAAAAGCGAGAGGGGAAGAATCAAGCTACTGCGTTTCCTTCAGCTTTGAAGTGTCACTCTCCTTTGACTGGACTGTCATGCTAGAGAGGAGAAGAATATGTCATGAGAAAACTGTCAGACTTTTATATAAATGCCTGTGAGATTTGTTACAGATTCAAAACAGAGGATGACTGTAAGTGTAAGGTGCAGACTTATTATCATTTTAATGTTGACTATAGATAACTATCCGATAGAAAATATCTTTAAGACTGCATTTTAAACTTAACTTAAAGAGTTTAGCACACAGCTTTCCTCTCTTCTACATTGGTAGTATATCATTGAAAGGACCAAGTGTGCTTAAAACTCTAGCAAACTCTTTGAGAGTACATTACCTTTGTTAGATGGGGGTAATAGTATCCGAGGATGTTGGAGATGGTGATATAAAACACATAAACGATGAACGAAACCACGACAGAGAAGAGAGCGATGCCGGAGAGAACACACAGCAGACTCAGCCCTCCTACAAACAGGAGAAACGCTGAAAGACAGACAGAAATAATAGGTTTGTGGTTGCAGATGTAGTCTCAGTTATAGTGTCATCAAACATTGTAATACAACATGATTGCACCTACCCTCAAAGAAAACGACACTGACTACAGACATAACAAATGTAACAAGTGCAAAAGTGAGGAAAAGTCCAACAGGCAGTGCAGCGATGGCGCTGAAGAGCAATGCTGTCAGGCCTAAGACAGGGTGGCTGCTGAGGTACTGCCCGGTTCTTGTATTCATCAGCTGTGATATCTGGGAGAGAGAGACAAAAAGACATGATGCAGCTGTCCCTGTCAGTGAGCTGGGAGGATTTACAGACTTTCCCCTCTCTGATATCCTGTTAGAAAAGTATATGAAACAGAGTACGGGGCCTACAGCACATTACCTTGGGGTCATTATAAAAGTGGTCCAACAGCGGGGTCCAGCTTTCCCACAGCTGCTGAAACTCAGTCACACTGCTGCTGCTGCTGCGTCGCTGCATCTCCACACATCTGACCAGACTGCACACAAGAGTAAAACAGTATAATCACACAACTGAGGTTAAAAAAATCCAACCATTCACAGCTAGTTGGTGCATTTTTTTTTAGATACAGACAGGATCCAAGTGAGCAACAGTGACTGTAACAGAAAAACAAAGCTTAAGCTAAGCAGCTGACAGCTGTAAAGGAACCCAGCTGTCATGCACTCCACAATAAGTAACTTCAAAAGATTAAAACATGACAAAGTTAAGGTGTTAAGTACAAACCTGATCACTGTTGTAAACCTTCTCTGATTCTCAACTCACGACATATGAAACTTTGTCACGTAGTTGCCTAAGACTGACTAACACTGACACACAAACACACCCTTTTAGGTTAAAAACACACCTTCTCTTTTTTCTTCCTCCTCCTTCTTCCTCTTCTAGATTCCTGGAAATGGCTTGTTGTTGATGTGGTTGCTGCCATCTACTGTTCACCAAATATTTGTCAGTGTACTGTAAAGTTAAATTTTCTGAAGAACTAAGTCAGTGGTTTTTGAGAGATACCATATTCTGTAACACATTCTCAAAATTACAGGGAAAAAACTGCATCCATATCAAATAAAATATCTGGTTTAATCCTGATAAGTTGTTAAATGTGCAAGATCAATATGCTCTGATTGAGTATGGATGCTTCAAATTTCAGATAATGAACTGAAAAATTAGACAACTAATGTGATCAATAAATTTTGACCCCTTAAAAAACAACAAACCCTCCCCCCCAAAAAAACACAAAAAAACAAAACAAAACTAAACTAAACTAAATAGTTACATAAACAGACATTAATCTAAAAATATATGTGTTTCGGGGATATCTCTCCCATCCCCTGTCATCATCTATTTTTTATAAATGGATATAATATAAAATAAATTCTGTGGAAATTATACAGATATTTTCACTGAATCTTATTTCTAGATTTTTGACCTGATTGTATTTAGAGTCACCCATATTCAGCAACCCCTAGTGGTCACAAAGAGGTATTGCAGTTGTTCATTAAAATAATGGCACATACATTGTTTACACCTGCATAATCATTATTTATATCACAATGTATGACTCGTAATTAGTGTGATTATAACAGATAATTGTATCATCATAACTATTTAAGTCATAAAGAGTTCAGCTCATCAAGTACTATACTTAAATAAAATTTGATGAGCTTTACTACAGTATTTAATGGATATTCTTACCTCTACTCCACTATAATGTCAGAAGCAAATACTATACATTTGACTTCAATACATTTATGTGACAGTTTTACTTTTCATTGCCTTTTCATTGGACTTGGACATTTTGTTATTCTCTACTATCATGTGAAAACCGTTTTTCAATTTTTTTTTGTGATTTTTTTAATTAGATTTTTACTGATAAACTCAAGTGTACTGAATGTTCTTTTTTGGGTTAAGAAAACCTTCTTGCCTCTATTTCATTGACAAAGCTGAAAACAGCCCGTTTCCCTGAGCTCATGAAAAGTGGACTTTTTGGAGATATGTGGTTCTCACAGGATGATGAGCAGAGCCATATAAATGTAATGATCTTACAGGATATGATGCATTGCTGTACATTAAACAACTCAACAGTACATAGAGTCATTAAAATCAGCTCAATCTCAAACATCTACAACAGTAAAATGCGACACATTAATGCAACAGTAATATTAACCCAGAACCATCATAGATAACAGTAAAACACTGACAGGGACAATTTGTCTGCAGGAGTACTTGTACTTTAGATTCCTTAACTACATTTTGCTGAAAATACTTACATACTGTTACTAAGATTTTGCATTCAGGACTTATACTTGTAGTGGAGCATTCTCATAGTGTGGTATTAGTACTTTTACTTAAGTAAATGGCCACAGTGTTAAGGCAGATTCTAGCTTGTTAGGATATCTGGTAACTATTAAAACAAAAAAGAGGACGCTATTAATTCTTAATTATTCTCACAACATAGATTTAATCTGATCTTTATATGCAGACTGTGCAGATTTAACACTTTAATGTTGATTTGATTTAAAAGAAACTTAAACTAAACTTAAAAAACTTAAACTAAACCACATTAGATCTTTTAATGCCTGTATAATAGCACATTATCTCTTTCTTCTCTTGCATATTACTCATTGTCATTAAAGGACACTGTCCTTAATTATGACGGATGTCATGCCCAGCCATCTCTGCTTCTGCTTAATTGCATCATAAACCACAGATAGTCTGTATTGAACAGGTGGTGAGTTATGAAATAATTTGTTTCTTAGGTAAAGGAAGCTCCATTTCTCTCTTTTTTTTTCTCTCAGGTGGCTAAAATTAAGGTAAAAACACATGCACTTTTCTGTATGTTTGTATCGAATCAGTTCACACACGTATTCCAAATGATGCAGTTTGCACTTAGTAACCAGTAAACTAGTTGTTGCTCCAATGGTGAAACAGCAGGAACCTGAGTAATATAGAGTTTTAGTAAAGAATACAAAAACCTTCAGACTTGCAGGTTCAATAATGTGAATGATTGTTAAAGTGCTGCTGCTGTGGCTGGTTTGTTATGAGGGGAATCTCAACAGTTCTCCAGAGATCCAGAGGAGGGGGGTTCCCAGTTTACTTCCCAGCTGTCAGACTGAAACGGCTCCTTAAAAATAATGGCTGCACTTTCTCCCCCTCTCCCCTTCTCCCCTGAGCTGCTATTAAATGGTAACAGCCGAATGTCTCTGTGGGGACGGAGACTGATCAGAATATTAAATGACTAAACTACACCACCTCCACTGATTTCTCCTTTAATCCCAGATAGAAATTGCTGATCTTGCCAACACCACTCACAAATTAAGTTAAGTAAGTTTGGCTCCTTGAGTTCTGGACAGCTTTGAATATATGCGGGCACATAAGTGTGAGATCTTGGTGAGGGAAATGGCATTGTGATCTGTTTTGAATTACACCAAAGAGAGACACCCTTGGGACCAGTGATGACAACTTATTTAGACCTGTTATAGCTGCCGGCCATACTAATTAATCACACTCTGTTGTATTGAGTACAGGGGAATGATTTGGTGAGAGAGAGGAGAGAGACTGCATCCACATCTCCAGACTGCTAAACACAACGAACTCAGTGAACCAAGGCTTAAAGCACTGTGCTATGTGTGTGTAGTTTGTGCAGTTTGTGCAAGGAATTCCCAAAAAGTAAACAAAGTTCTACTTTCTGTTGTCCTTTTTATGACTCTTCAGTATGAGATTAAACATCTCACAGAGGAAACTCCAACTTGTTGAACCGCACTCTGACAGCAGACTCTCACATCAGCCCACTGCTTCACATGATAACAAGGCTGGATGTTCAACAGAAGACCTTAGTATTTTAGTTATTCTGTCACAGCTGGGAAACGTGGGGGAGTAAACTGCCTGTAGTCAAACAGTCAGTAATTGTACAGTTCTGCACTGTCCCTAGTCCACACTACTTATTGCACATGTATCATTTTAAAGAATGATCATACTGCTTGGTGTAATTATACTCCCAAACGTCTTTAGTTTTTGACCCCGTAAAACAAAACAATGTCTGCTTGCAACTCCTCATCACAGTTTGATGGAGCATGAAGCCCTCTAGGATTGAACAAAGCTGACAGACCGATTTTACATCATGGCCATATCATGTAAGATGTCTGCTGTAAAATGTTGGATACATTTTTTTGTCACAACATTGCAAAATGTTTCACTTGTTCACTTGTTTGTTTTTTTTTTATGAGATGACAGTTGGTAAAGTGTAGAAGAGCAGCAAGACACTAAATCCAGTTCTGATTCGCACTTTTAGGTCCAGCACAATGATCATCAAAGCGTTGGCCCCAGCTACTCTAGCTATTCATCTTGCGGCCTCTCTCTTTGAGATACCTTATAATGGTCCGGACCCGGGCGTTGGGCACTGTTTCCTAGCTCTGTCACATCTGTCTAAACACCATTTACTTCTACTTATTCATTTTTTTTTGCAGTTCTGAGCTGCCCCTTCATGTCTGTTAACCTAAATCAATACAACACTCAATAACCAGGTGTTTTCGAACACACTGTGCTTGTACTTGGCAGCTTCCAGGTGTGAAAGATTCTCGGTGAAACTTCAAAAACTTGAATCTGCTTAATTTGTTTTTTTTAAAACTGAAAACTTGTTAAAAATGAGCAGGCTATGCAGAGTGGATTTGGGGGCACAGCTTTTGTCTTTCCCCAGTAAAAATGTCAATATACAAACATTAAAGGACTAGCTGTTACCATTTTCATTTATACTGAGAGTGTTTTTACTGCTATCACCTTCAAGCCGTGACACTTTAAAAAAATAAAATGTTAGCACCTCTTTCACACCTAAAACCATTATGGATGCATTTAAACAAAGTAATGACATCAATAATTCATGAAAAAGAAAAAGAAAAAGTTAATAAAAAAAATTGATGCACCTGTGAAATTATTGTACAGTGCTGACACAGAGTGAGCTGAGTGGCTCAGAGAACTCAACTCAATATTATCAGTCACTGTCTAAAATAATCAATACAGAACAAATCAAATAAGGTCAGCAATAGGTGGGTGCTTTAGTCAGTGTTGCAAACTGCAGCTACACTAACTACTGCAAAAAGTGGTGCATGTTTTGCTCTGAGGCATTTTCTTGGAATGATCATATCTCACACTAAATATGTTTTTACCAATACATTTCTTTCAATCTTAAACCAGAAATCACAGAACAATCGTCGAACAAACATCTTATTTATTTTTGCTGTAAACTTTATATTACAAATAGATTTTGACTTAAGAGTCAAATGCTAAAGTCTACAGCAACAGTATAAAACTATTTCCCTGTTTAACAAATAGACAGCTAAAAAGCTGTTTTGTGGCTTCTGAGACAAATGGCTCTTGTGACAAGCAGCCTGCTCTCCTACTTTATGAAACTGAATTTTCTTAATGTGTATATCTCTGTTTCAGATATATGTCTGAGTGTCTGAGAGCAAATGGACTGCACGATATGTGTACTGGAACGTGCAGAGCGGCTCAACACATTGCAGCCAGGATGTGATTGATGGGCTGTCAGCAAAATCCAATTTGCATGCGCTGATTGAAAAAACTAATCACTGTGAGAGGAGGAGCATAAAATTGTCAGAAATCTCCTGTGGTTCCATGTTACATGATGCATGTCCACCTCTTGTGGGGCCTCTGAAATTATTTAATGTGTTACAATATTGACGTGTGTCCCTCACTGACATGCCACAGCCGAGGGCTGCTGTGTTTTATGTGAAAATGAGAGAAACCTGGCGCCTTTTTTTCTCTGTTTCGCCTGTCACACTCGATACCCCCACCTCTCCATCACACCCTGTAACCCCTCCCCTCTCTCCCAGTTCTGACTTTGTTCACCTCCCTTTGAAGTTTCACAGGAGTGCTCAGCCAACAGCTGGCCACAGGAGGACAAAATGTCTTTGGAGTCTGCCATGTGTCAAATAGGATAGTCTTCATTGTCAGTGGTTGTCATTTTGCCAGATGAAGGGGGCCATTTTCGGTTACTGTCCCTCCAACTGGGGAGAGCGAGAGGCTCAAAGGGAAATCCCTGGAGGGTGATAAAGGGCGCTGCGGAGGACGGAGGCAGAACCGCTTCTTAACCATCAGCAGCAGCACCTCCGGAGAACACGCAAGAGAATATATAGCTATAATTTTAGAAAAGAATAACGAGATCCTGTGTGTTAAAAGGAAAAGGTTGATGATTTAGGGAAGAGCCAAGCTGAATAGATACCATTTCAACATCTGGGCTACATATATCTTCAATCTAGTTTGGTTATGTGTCACCTACATTTAGCCAAATTGGTAAATGTAGTTTTTTCTCAACGCAGCTTGTGAGATGTATGACGCTGTATTATGTACGGAAAGTTAACATGATTATAAGATGTAGACCCAATAATGTAATCACTTTCTGTTGACCTTGTGGTAAAAAGAGTATATAAAGTGTATTTTCCTTAATGTCAGACTATTTCCTTAAGCAATAAATGTGATCATGTACTTACACCAAGTCGTTTTTTTAAGAGTCACATGTTGCTTGTGCTTCTACCATCGGCTCCTTGTACATCTTTAGTGGTTGATGAAGCTTAACATCAGGCTTTTGATTTATCATCCACTCAATTACAGACAGTGATTGAATTTGCAATATTTAATCAGTGTGTTTCCCACACTCAATTATAATAAATCAACACCACCGCTGCAGTCTATCAGAAAGTAAAACATTTTCAGATGCAAAATCCATCTTGTGCCATTGAAAGAGCCAGTAAGGATGGAAATTTTCAAAAGTTGGGTCAGTGAGTTTAAAACTTGAAAAACAGCACCTGAACAAAAAAAAAAGAACCTGATCAGCAAAATATTGTTGCTTTGTGTTGTTTCTGCTCCTCATCAGACATGCAGCGCCTCTCTCAGCTCGAGTGTTTTGATGGATTGATGTTGCTGCCATTTACTCTTGCATTTTGATGCAGTGCTTGAGCTGTTTTTTAAAGATGGAAACAGCTAAAAACTGGTGCAGGATTAATGACAGCTCTGAAGAAAGGATGGAATGAAAAGAAGGAGAAGGAGCTGTGGGAGAGGCCACATTAAAGAAAAGTGATGGTGGAGTGATGCAACCTCATCTGTTATACGCTGCACCTTTGTGGGAGTCTGACCTGGAGGAGACCTTTGGACTGAAGGAAGAGGAGGTGGGTGGGTTGATAGGTGGGGGGGATGAAGAAACTGGATGAGTAGGAGTGGCAACATGGGGCTGCAGGAAGAGTTCCTCTTCCTCATTAAACCTTTGTGTTTTCCATCACTTTGCAATGTGTCAATGAGGGAGACAGGGGGAGTCTTTTTTGCTCATGTGCCACAGCTTTAATGTCAGCTGCTGGACTTGCTCATTACATACCGCTTGATTGTCTAAAACCAAGGGGAGAAATTAAAGCAGCAGTGAATGTTTAGTTCAGGGAAAAGAGCATCAGTTCTGTTATATATCATGAGGTTTTAGGGGTTGCAACACTTGCACCACATGGGAGAATATCCTCTGATCAAACTGCAGCGTTCAGCTTTCACTAAGCAAATCTTTTATGATGCAAACATTAGCAAATTTATCAGGTGCATGTGCAGATTATGTCACCCAGACAAAAACGACACACATGTCAGCTTCACAGGTGATCTTTTGTTCTGTGGTTGTTTGTACTTGCAGATTTTTTTTTCTCCAATCACCTTGATTTAAGCAATACTCCAACATCAAGGCGGCATGGTTAGCTAGATGAAAGCAGAGACTGTTGCATGGTGGGTAATACACTGAACAGGCAGGTATTCAAAACCTCAGGCGAAGCTGCTGGGAAGAAGAACAGGGTGTGATGAAAGGGGGATTAGCATGGATTTATCATCTTTCTCTATCACAGGGAAGCTATGAGTGCCACATACTCTGTGATTGTCAGAAGAGAGGCTGCAAGTTTATTTGTAGAACAAAGTGGCTTGTTCTAGATGATGGATGCCTTTTTTATCTTACAGTCTGAAAAGATCAGCATTTTACAGTAGTTTATAAAATACATGACCAACAGAATTATGGACAGATTGTATGTAATGTTCCAGTGTTTTTTTAACTTAAACAATGATGCACAATTTAAAAAACTTAGAATCTATAAAGAGAAGTTTAGGTCCAAACCCGTTGTTTAAACCCCTTTGACACTAAGATGCTTAAAGGCCATAAAAACATGAAAAGATCTAAAAGCTTATGGATGTTAAGAGGATGTTTCCGGGCCTATGCCACTTAATACTTATGGCTATGAAACAATCAGTGTTTCATTTGGGGAAATTAACTTCTTTGAAGGTACCTTGAAGGTTTTCAACCACTAGTAGCACTACAGAGCAACATTTTGTTTTGAACTATTCTACTCATTGATAACTGGTGGTGGTGGTCAAGTGCAAGAAAACGTAGCACCAAACCAACAAAATCAAGAAAGAAAAAAATTAAGGATTTAAAATAGTCAACAAATGTTTTTTGCTTTTTGCTTTATGAGGAGAAAAAAACATTCTACTTTCATAATTAAAAAACTCAGGCTGTTTGCTTCATTCCTCATGTGATTCAACCTTGCAATGTTTTGATTTGCGCACCAAAGTATGACATCATTTTTTTCCCATCTGAGACCGGCCCAATTTAAAACCTGTATCGTAAGAGTACAGATAAAACAGCACAGGCACAAACTCTCATGTGAAAAAACAACAATTACTCTTCTAAGTTATAAGTCATATAATTTCTTTTAGCTCGTAAGAAGCATCTGATTAAGAAAAAAACTCTGAGGAAAAATTAACTTAATTCCCACTGTTTGACATCATCCTCATACATTTTATATATTCAGTTTCAGCTTGCCTCAGCTTCTCATTAAAGGTGCATGATGTTCATATTGAGTTAAATATTCAAACACAAATCCCATTAAAGCTCTTTGGGTTTTAATAATATTTGGTGGCACATCTTCTGGGGTTTTAAGAGGTTTTTTTATTTTTTTAAAAAAGAAGCATTTAACCCCCTAGAACAAAAGTAAATGATGCCTATGTGCCTGTGTCACTTTAACCCACAGTGTCCCTGAATACGGACCTCCAGTTAAATATCCTGCTTTGAGGCTTCATCACCCCAGAGTGTAATTTTGTCACTCTCAGGGCGTAATTTTCCACCAGCTGCAGCCCCAGTCAGAAAAAAGGCTCAGGTGTGACGCACTTGTGATCGTAATTTTGCTGATATCTGTCAGTGAAAAACCTGTACATGATGAGACTTGTTTGAAAAATCAGTTGGTGGTGATATTTTTGTGTTTTTCTCTGTGAAGAATTGGATTCTCAGTGGTTGCGTCACATGACAGAGTGCTGGTGTTTTTTTAATTTAATTTATTTAGATATGTTGATATAGAACAAATGTGACCATGTGAATTTTTTATCTGACATTCTAAAAATAGTCACAGTCTGGAGCTTGAAAAATGAAAACGGCATCTCTTTTGTTTAGGAGTCATTTGGGTTTAATCGCAACAGTAAACAGCAAGGTTAATTGCAAATTAAGTCAAAATGGCACAAATTCTGTCATCAGAGGCGGTAAGCATAGGCTTTGTGTGGACATCTGTGTCTTTTTTGTTTTTGTTTTTGGTTGCATTTCAGTCTTGTAAATGAAGATCTACTGTACTTTTGTTGATTTGGTCCCTCAAATATAGTAAAAACAGAGGTGCTATACATCCGTGCTGTCAGCCGTTGTTTGTCTACATGCATTTGGGAGAGTTTATTAGATATATAACACCATGGGCAATGTCATACATGCTACA
This sequence comes from Ctenochaetus hawaiiensis, assembly GCA_029783645.1. NCBI lineage: Eukaryota > Metazoa > Chordata > Actinopteri > Acanthuriformes > Acanthuridae > Ctenochaetus > Ctenochaetus hawaiiensis. The sequence continues at coordinate 11,099,208 of JAPZDY010000009.1, read as the reverse complement.
GTGACTTCCAGTTTAGCGTTTTCATTTATTTTAAACACAAATACTGACATATATTGTACAGTATATACCTGCTAAAATGTCAGGATGGTATGAAGGTATGAAAAAACACATACCACCTAAGCCCAATGGCAGCTATTGTTCAGCAGTCACAGACAGATATGAGGCAGACACAATAACAACATGATGAAATCCAATAGAACAGCTCTGCAATGAAATCAACCTTTTGTTGAGAAAATATCAGGAACATCAATGTGTTGAAACACCAAGTGATGAAGTCCAATATAAAACACCTCAAACTCCTCAACACATAAATATGAGCACTTATATTTGCAAAGTAGCTTCTGCAGGGTCACTATATCGGATGGCTAATCCTGCCTCTTGTATATAATCTATTTTACATGAGTAGTTTGTGATTTAAACACCTAAAAAGCTTCTTGTGATCCCTCCCCAAGGTTAAGTGGAGGAGCTCCTGCAATTAACAGAGAGTGCCAAGCTCATGTGGAAAATAAATAAAAAATGAAAGCGTTTCATCTAGAACTGAAGGATCTTGTAACACAATGTCACAGTGAAGACTGCAGGGACAAAATTACTTTTCCTCGGCATATAAATGATAATCATCATAATCCTGGAACTTTATTTGAATCTATAAATTGTCTCAGAAATCTCTTTCTGCCTTCTGCTCAGGCTCAGAGTTTTAAAAGTTCTTTGCTAAAGCTTTGTGATATTACAGAAGCTGGAAATCAAATGACTGTGAGTTGCTGGCACTTCTTATCATGCTAAGAGTCAAGACCCAGCTCCAGAGGTCATTATGGACAAGGTCTGCAGCTTCATGAAGGGAAAGGTCAAGCACTGGGAAATCAGTTAGGCAAGAGGTTTTTTTTTTTTTGGAAGCAGACATTTCAGACTTTGCTATAACTCTGAAATGACATCCTCAGCTGGTGCCACCTGGCAGCGCTCCAACCTGGTCCTCCTTGATCTCAGTGCTGCTGGTGATACCATCGATCGCTCAGACCTCCTTCAAAGGCTGAAGGATTTCACTTGGGGGGGGCAGAGGCCCAGCTCCTCAGTGATTTGTATTCCATCTTACACACACAAAGATTTTTTTTTCTGTCAATATAGGGAGCTCTTATTCTAGAAATGAGCACAAAAGACCTTCAATTTTAAATCAGATCCTCTACCAATCATCTTCAGCTAATATCACAACAGCTTAGAAACTCATTATTCAGTCCTTACAGAATAAACACAAAGTAAATGAAAACAACTGTACTAATTGTTAAAATGCTGCTGGAAGACATAAGACTTCACTATTAAGGACAATAAAATATTTCTCTGAAAAACAAGCTTTCCCATCAGGTGTTTTTACAGCCGACATTTTAATTTGTTTTAACGGGAAAAGCACGAGTGTTACTTACATGCCAAGGCATAATGTGAGAGAGGAAAGATAAAACACATTTTAAAAATACAAGAAAAAACGTAACACCTTTAAAACTGATGAACTAATTTACTTAATTCCGTAAATGTCTTTCATATGTCACAATGCGTTAACTTGGAGCTTCAAAAATTTTTCAGATTTGAAATCATGAATACCACTAGAGGGGGGGGGGGCAATCATTTGGACTCTTCTCATGAACACAACCCCATCTGAAGGCGGCAGAAGCCAGAACATTTTGACAGGGAGGCAGTATGCCCAACACACCACGACCCTGCAACTGAAGCCGCCAAATGGAAATCCGCCATTATTCATTTTGTTCTTCAAAATTTGACAACCCCTAATTAAGAGTCTTGCAGCCTGAAATTCGGAGACAATTCATATTTTATGCCTTTGCAATATGTTGTAGTATCATATGAACTTGACACTGGAATATGAGAGAAATAGACAGGGAAACATTCAGTGACAGGATGTGGTTATTTTCAATCTTTCTCAATTTGTCATCACTTACTGATTGAATCTCAGTGGAAATATTCAAAACATTCATATTTTTATGTTAAATTGAAAAGCAACCTAATCAAGTATTTGTTTGTGAAAAAGCTTCTCTGTGATTTTATTTGTATATATTACAGAAATGAGCTAAAAAATAACATTTTTAGTGTTTGGTTGGAGCGAACTCTGCAGACTCTTGTCCCAGCATTGCATGATTTATAGTCCCTGCTAACTGACAGACATATTTAATAAATAGCCTTGACATAGATGCAGAAATGTCCTTTTCTAGCTGTAATTCTAATAGAATGTTATGTTTTTTTCTAAGCTTTTTTTAATTTATCTTTTTCTGTGACTCTGAAATGCACACACCCGCCTGAGGTCCAGGTAATGTAATAAATACATCTTTGCATGTGCACACACAGACACGTGTGCACACACTTCGGATCAGCGGCAGCCCCAATCACAGCAGCAGCAGACAGGCTCATCCATCTTTATCACTGCAGCAACACACTCCTAAGACTTGGCAGTATAGGCACACACACACACACACACACACACACACACACACACCTACACACACACACATACATACACACACATACATACTCCCTCTGTTTTTTCTTCTTCCTGTCCTTCCATCGTTCTGTCTTCACTCTTGCATTTCTCCTCTTCTCTCCCTGTGACTGTCCTCGTCTGTTGCATAAGCTTCACACAAGGGACGGATCAGGACTGACAGCACATTTATCAGATAGACCTACTTTATATCACAGTATAGATGGAAAGTGCAGTGATGTTGATTTACTGAAAGGGGCCAGTCGCAGGTTGTCTCACTGAGAACAGACAGCGATCCTTTTGTTCGGCTGCTGGTGACTTGATGTTTATGCAGGAAAATGTCAGTTAGCACTGATCCACATTCGACTGGGGTGTTTTTGTGTGTGTGTGTGTGTGTG
>JAPZDY010000009.1:11069564-11085563 GCA_029783645.1 Ctenochaetus hawaiiensis | reverse complement strand
CGACTAATCAGATTGCTTGATTTGAGCTATCTGTTCTATAATTGCTTTATAATGGCTTTTTTAGTAATGGCTTACCGAATGTTCTGTAAACAGTTTTCATTGCAGCTTGCTCTTGCGATCTAAGTGTTTTACTTCAGTCATGTGATATCAGATGGTCGTGTAGGATGCAGACAGCATTTGAGATGCTGTTTAAAGCTCATAAAAAGCTAGCTGAAGGGTATTTTTTTTTAAAAGTTGTGCTAAAGTTTACTATTTCTCACAGAAACAAACACGAAATCTTGGGGGTCTACTGAAGCTACATTTCTTTTTACAGAAAACTTCAACAGCATTTTTTTCTCATTTCAAATTTGTAATGTTTACATTCATGTTTGCTCGCAAGCAGTCATCTTCTGTTCTGCTTTTTTTGATGCATTACTACCCTTTTGTAAACCCCCTTTTATAAACATTTGACAGGAAACTGCACCAGGTACCTTCAAATTCAATTATTTTATCACTTGAACTTCATGAACTTCAGTGTGAACTTCAGAGACTGTTTCCTCTCAGTTCTTGAAAAAAGCTGATTGTGACATTTGTGAGATAAATGGATTTTACTGCAAAGCAATCACGTGTGAATTCTGTTTTTTAGGTGCATTTTTATTTCAATTTTTTGTAGGAATATGACAGTTAATAAAAGTGATCTTAACAATAGTTACACATGTCTAGTTCCTAAAGGAGAATTTAAACATTTTGGTCTGGAGAATAAAACTAAGAGTTATTATTTGAGAAATCAGCACTTTTCAGTCCAAGTTATCCAAACATTACTATTTCATGATTTATTACTTCAGTTGCCTAAATTAACAGTCAAATACACACAGTAACAGTATCCATCCTTTCTTGTTGCTGACCTACAGAGTGAAACATGCTGCGGCAGCATGAAGCCATGTCCAATCTGTTTCCTCAAACAAAGATGCCTCTGACATTGATTTGCATCACTCAGACATCAATGCACTTAGCAGCTGTCACTGTCCATACAGAGTGTGTGTGTGTGTGTGTGTATGTGTGCTCTGTGGATCTGTCCCAGTCTGCAGTAATAGATCTGGGATTGGATTAAATATGGCAGCTCTGAGTCTGGTACATCACACTTCACAGCTTTAGCCACTATCTGCTGATTACAAATTACAAAGCTGGCTCCAGATAATGACTAAAGATGTCCTTGCCAGACTGAAAGAAGTGCAGCAGAAAACACACAAACACAGTGAGACATGTTTGTGCATGCACGTGCACACACAAACACACAGATCATTAGGGATGAGCCAATTCATTAACATAGAATCTATAAATGAGATGTCAAAGCAGTTTACAAGGCTCGACAAGCCAATATGTGTGTACATGAAGGGCTGCTGAATTACATTACACCCTCCACCATCACAGTCACCCCTTGTACAGCACTGTAACCTCTGCACAGGCAAGTTAAATTGCTTTCATGTTGAATCTTGAGTTATTGATTCTTGGATTTCAGTGACTGGTCATCCGCTTTCTGTCTGTTTCTGCCAATTTGCTGTCCACGCTCATGAGAATCAATACAAAAGACATTTAATTTTGGTCAGTCTTGGACTCAAAGATACAGATCTCTGTAATAAGAACTATACCCTTATAATAATAACCCTTAATGTAATAACCGCAGGATGTGTTAGACTGATTTTGTATCATACATTTGTTATAAATATCTTATTTATTATAAGTCTTTTTATCTTAGCATTTTTAAAGAAAGATTATTCCCAGATTTAAATGTGTGGTCATAATGTGGTGATTTCAAAGAAATAATAGAGAAAATAGACCTTGAGAAAATATAATGGGTTTAATTCCCTGTTATGTGACATTTATGGGGAAAGGAAGCTACTGGCAGACAAATCAATATCAGCATCATAGTTAACAGCAATTCCCCAGTTTGATTTTTGCATTATTGCCCATAAACCTTTTTAAGGGGTCACTGTGGAATAAACAAAAATCTAAAACCTCTGATCTGTTGCTCATCTGCAAACCTATTTAATCTTGTATTGCTTTTTTATTTCTTGCTTTGAAGACTGTTTGTGTCAACAGTCTTTCTGTCTTTGGTCTGGTCATGGTGAAATCAAGATAGTGTCTTTTTCCACACAGTTGCCTCTCACAGCAGTTAGAGTTCACTGAGCACACACCTTCAGCTTCTCACCTGGTTTAATATTAGTGTCTGTGTTTTTATGTATCAAGAAAATGTTACTGCTAAGCTTTGACCTGGTCAAATATATCCTGTTGGAGATCCATTACAAATTCTGCACAATGCACCTCACCTTCAATCCATTGCCTCTCTTTCTCTTTCCACAAACAGCTAAACAGAGAGGGCTGACATGAAATGGAAGCAGTGTGGTGTTGACTGTCACTGGCTGCGCATTATTCTGTTTGGGCTCCCCAGTGAGACGGGGCCCTCTACAGACAGACAAAAAGGGATCCGTGGCGAGCTTGACATTTCCATTTAGCTCTAGCCAGCTTGCACTGGGTTGCCCATTCATTTCAATTGACTCCTGCTCTTTGCATTGTCTTGGGGGCCGGGGATGGGAGGTTGGAGGGGAGGGAGGGGTGGGGGTGCTGCTGAAACCGGATGGATGTGCTCGGCATTCTGCGGGTATGAGGTGGCACATGCAGCGCCGAGGTCTCAGCGGGGACGAGGACAGACGAGTCGGAGGGATGCACAATCATGCACACACAGGCTACAGAGACACAAGGAAAGCACACACACACACACACACACACAGACACACACACACACACACACACACACATACACACATACACGCACAGAGGCATCCATGAAAGCATACATACATGTGCATGTGCTGCTCATGCCTGGACTCACTGACATTCAGGAGGACATGGGCAAAATTTCCCCCTTTTTTTTTCCTTTCTCTTCAGGGAAGAATGAATGTCTCCAGCTGAGAGGGGATTAGAATAACCTGTTGGACGGATAATGGGTTGCCGTGTGTTTGTGTGTCTGTCTGTCTGTCTGAGTTTGCTTGTGCATGTTTTTTTGTGTGTTTGCATGGGTGACCCCTTGTGTCTATTTAGTTTGGAGTGCTTTTGTGTCTCTGTTGCCCCTGCTGCTCCTCCAACATAACGAGGTCCATTGACGTCGTGTAGCGGCAAAAGGGAAGGCACAGCGTGCTCCCTGAGGTGTGTAACGAGGCTGACTCATCTCACCACTAAAGGGTCGCTTTCAGACGGGCTGTCAACAAACGACACTGCGCAGCTTAACCTCATCGAAACCGGTGGCAAAACATGAGATGCTGCCACCTCTCTGCACACTTTGGATTTCTTGTGGGCCTCAAATAACACAGACAGAACACTGTTAAAAGGAAATCATCCCAACAAAGAAAAGAGAATGAAAGTGAGCATTAGCAATTAAGTGTTTTTGTCATTTGGAGGAAATTGAGGTTCGGCTTTGACGGCTTATCCGGAGGCTAATAAGACAAGAGGAGGGGAGAAATCAGGGATTAGGAAATAGACAGAGGGTGAAGGAAAGTGTGGTGTGAGAAAGGTCACTGAGAGTTAAAAAGGAAAGCAGGTTACTGAGAGGGACTGGAGGGGAGGAGTAGATGGAAAAACAGAGTAAGAGAGAGAGAGAGAGACAGAGAGCGGGAGGTAAAGAAGAGAAGAGCGAGGTGATGGGAGGAAAAGAAGAGAGGCGAGAGACAGAGAGGGGGTGAATATCAAAGCTTGCTTCAAAGGTCACAAGCACTTTGTTCCTGATGACAACCATTTCCCTTTTGTCTTCTCTAAGTGTCAGACCGGACATAAAGCAGGGCGATTCCTTCATTCCCCTGAACAAAAACCAGGAGCTCAGCCCTGCTACAAAGCCATGAAAAAAAAAAACATAAATTGAAGACAAAAATGTGCTCTTACTAAAGCTGAATTTTATTTGAAAAAAAAGAGAAAAACCCTGATGTTGCCATGAAGTCGAATCTCTGCTAATTTGCACTGAACAGTGAGCTTTTAATGACATGCAAATGTGATAATACGAATCAAACACATTCTATTGTGAGCACAAGCCTGATTTGTGATCTGACACTTAAAGGGGAAGAAGCTCATAAGAAAAACACAGATGCAGCAAAGACAAAGACATCAGAACATGACAGATAAATGAAATGAAACAGCATATTGGGTTTAATGTGTAAGAGATGAAAAAAGAAGTTCATGTTGCTGCTGCTGGTATTGATGCTACTGCAGTGGTCTGCCTCTGGTCACGTCCACAGCCATTCATTTCACAGAGAGGCCACAGTGAGGCGAAAAGTACATCAAGGCTAACCTGTGCTGCCTGTGCTGCCTGTGATGTGGCATTGCAGACTGACAAACTCAGCTCATGTTTAAAGAGCTCGTAAACTATGCTAACAATCACACTGTGCCCTTGGAGGCTCCCCAGAGCTGCTTTAATAAGGTTTCAGCTTAGAAAGAACACAACAAGTAGAATTCAGCTGAAGTAAGATTAAAAGCAGAGGAGAAAAGTGGGACGTTGAATACAAAGAAGAAAAGGGTAGTAAGATAAGCAGATGGAAGACGAAGGAGAAAATGAAACATTAAAACTACATCCAGATCACAGCTTTATAATTATCCAAGATTGATTTATCAAATGATGCCTAACGACATACTGAGGTTTGTGTTTGCACTGTTTACAGCAGCAGTGACAGCATTTTGTTGCCAGCTGGTCAAACAAAGTCAGCTCTGTCACCGCATCAACAACATCTCTGATTTATTGCCTCAAACGACGCCTCCCTCCTCTCTTGCCTCCTCTGTCCTCCCGCGCCCTCTCTGGCTCATCTCCCCCATGACAAGCTGACACACTCGCCACCTCTCTGCTCCTCTTCCCTCTCAAACTGCAGACTGGAGACAAACCAGAGCACAAAACCTCACCCTCCTTCCATTTTATTTACTGAATTATTCACTACCTTTTCTCTGCAGTCTGTGCTCCAATACAAACCTCCTTCACATTCTTTCCTCGTTGTACAGTTTACACCCCCTAATCTCAAACTCCACGCTCTTAGTGATAGTATCTGTTAACAAGCCCCATCCCATCGTGCCCTGTCACTAGCGCAGTTTGACAGATCAATAGTCCAAACTGAAAATCGATGGTGCCCATCTCTTCATTAGGTAGCAGTTGACACCATTGCCTACATTGCGACATGGAAGAGGGGGTCATTAGCGCTGAACATCCCTGACCTTTTCCCCTTGAGTGGGTGGATAAGTGGGAGTGGGAGGAGATGTTTCCCGGCTTCCACGTGCACCGGCACTGCTGACTTTTCAACAGGCACGCAAATTGAGGGAAGCTTCCAGGAAGAAGGAAGGCACACATAAAGAAACTGCAGAGTGCATGAATTTATACATGTGTGTGTGTGTGCATGGATGGAGGGTCAGAGCCTCGCAGGATGCAAATGGAAACACAGACAAGTAAATAAATCTGTCGGCCGTGCAACCACTAGCTGTCAAATCGTCCTCGTTCCACTCTTAGAGTACAAGATGACACCTGTGCCCCTTTTACTTGCTGATTTTTTGTATTAAAGAGTTACTCTGTGGGTTATTTATCTGTGCTTGATGATTCAGCTGAGATTTATGGGTCAACATTGCTCGCCAGTGCTTGTTACAAACCATCAATTAAAGTAAAAGAGATGGTATTCAAAGACAACATTATGGTTTAGGCGTAGCACAAAAACAGTGTGGTTAAGGTCAGGAAAACATTGTGATTTGGGTAAAAAGAAACCAACACTGACTGTTGGTAGGAGCGGCTGTCTCCCATGTTTAAGTCAAAAGGTCTGACCTTCTCTGTGAATTGCAGATTTCTAATAATTCCACCATTTTTACAGCCACCAGTTGAATGCATATTCTGATTTTTTCCTAAATAATCTCAGTGGAAATGCTGCTCATTTGGAAGACTAAAAAACAAAAAAATGATTATAAATTTTGCTGAGGTGTAAAAGTTAATTGTTAACAGTATACTGTGACAGTGGAATGGAAGCAATTTTGCAAAAAAATGTATGTACATGAAGCATGTGACATAGATGAAATATTTGAATACATCCATATGGATTTGATTTCCTTCTACTGTGTCATCCCATTGCACCCTCTTTTTTTAAAGACACCAGACTGGATGATTAGTGGAAACAACTCTTTTTCTCAATGCACCAAGCTCCTTATAACTGCATTATGGTAATGAATAAAAATGAATCATCAATTTACATTTTCTTTTTTTAATTTTTCCATAATTATTGGTTAAAATATGTGCTGTGTTTGGATGAAAACCTGACTAATATATGCTTACTTTTCCCTTAAATTAGCTCCTATTCTTGAACTGGCTCACTTCAGAATTTTCTTGAAACCTCGGTGCTATCTGCTAAAACTGCCTGCATTGCTACATTTAAGTGAAACCATTCAAGTTTGAGCAGAAGCTTTATGATCAAGACACATCACTGGAGGGCGTTGCACAGTGCACAACAGAAGTAAACAATAGTCAAAAGGCTGTGGATAGTATTGATCACCTGCAACTTTTTGTTCTGTTTTTACTGATATTTGTTTTCTGCCAAAGGACAACTATCAATGATGTCAAGACACAGAGAACTATTATGTTCTTCTCAGTCTGCAAAATATGAAGCATCCACTGATGTCGTCCCAGTATGCCCTTCAGGTCAAAGAAAACCTGCTATCTGTTGGTTACAGGTGGAAACCTGCTTCTTTGGTTGCAAACCACAAAACATAAACCTGGACAGAACCTGTTCCATGTTGGTGGACAAGGAATAACTAGGGAAACTCTTTCCTTATATTCAATCTTCAGTAATACTAAAATAATTGGTAATGTCCATCTGCCTAGTTTGACAGAGCATTTTGCAGAGTAAACAGCAAACATTTGCATACAAACATTAGTGAGGTTTTAAAGGAAAACATGAAGATGTTGTGTTTTCACAGAAAAATTATGTGTAAAAAACATGTAATTCATAGAAAGCATGTTGTCGGTTTGTTGATGAAGTAAATAAGATACAATCTCTGTCTTTAACAGGTCTTTTGAGGATGACTAATTATGTGAATTAAATTTAATTTAGTCAAACTGATTAAATAATTAGAATCGTATAATTATCAAAGAGAATTCAGCAGAATTTAATTAAATATTCTTGTGGCTTTGTGCCCTGCTGCACTATTTTGAAACACAGACATGTCTTCAATAGTAAGACACTTGCAATTCCCTCAGATAAAGACACCTCTATATGTGATATTTATAAATGGGTGCAGGTATTAAAAATCTAGAACAGACTGTGAAAAGAAATGTTCAGTGAAGGTTCAATAAAGGTATAATTCACTTAAACATCAAGCGATGAAACACAGAGTCAACTTCCCGCACCACTCAGCTCTGTACAGTATATGTTTGAGTGCTGTGACACATATTGTACCGTACAGAGAGCAGGCCTCACTTCTGTGGTAGCAACATGTCAGAAACTGAAGCACAGAGCCTTCTTTGTGCTGTTTGCTATGCTAGCACACGTCTGTTCTGTCTCAAGCAGTGTGCCGTGGTGAGCAGAGAGAGAGAGAGAGAGAGAGAGAGCCCGACTTAGCGATTAATTAAAAATGTGGCGATTCGTCTCAGCTCTGTCGTCTGTGGCTCCCCCACTCAGGGCTCAAAAGGTGCTACTTCACTGGCTCTGCTGCTATTAATCTCTCTCTCTATTACTGCTCTGATCTCCGTCTCTTCACTCCACTCTTCCTCTTCTTCTTCTTCTGGATGTCCTTGTACTCCAGCCTTCCCCCCTGTTTATCCCGAGCTTTCAGTTCATCATTTCCTTAGGTCAAACAGTCTTATTTTCCCACCACTTGACTTGTGCAATCCCTTTTCTCATCTCATCACCTTCCCCCATCACACTTTTCACGCTCAAGTCTGCGTTCTTGATGTGACCCCTCTCCGTCTGCAGCTTAAAGGTCAAAAGTCTGTGAGAAACATACAGACATGATGACGTCTGCGTGAAACCCTGTTGCTGTTAACTAATGAAAAACTGGCTGGTAATCAAGGTAACAGCCTCAAAGGCATTGAGAGTGTCAAATACGTGTGGGTCTGTAGGTCACGCTGCTACTACTCACACATGGCACGCTCATGAAACATTCATGATTCAGCTTGAGCGGAACGAGCTGCGTCATGATGATTGAATAAGTCGAACTCGGCTGTTGCAAAGAATCAGCCCCGCTGTGCTCAACTCTGCCATTAATTCAGACAACTATTGTAAGATTGCATTACGCTCTCAGGATATTGTTAGTCAGTGATTAAACAAACAGCCTCAATCACATTTGTAAAGACGCCTCAGCAGCAGAATCGAATAAAACTTCTCAGGTGAATTGCTTGTGCAAGACTTGATTTGACGTCCCGGAGAAATAATTAGGCGAGATTTGATCAAAAAGACAGACTTTTACTTTTACTGAGACTGCAAATCTGTGGAGCAACTGCAGTCTTGGCATGCAAAAGCTTTTCACTTTGCATTGCAGATTTGTTTCGAACAAGAACAGCTTGGTTTTGTTGATAACATCTCATTCCCAATCTTTGTAAAAGGGTGCAGAGCTATTAGGACAAATAAGACAAGAGTCCGTTTAAATTGTGGGTTCATTCCGGTCCAATCGCTTAATCAATGTAGCCTTAAAATCAGAATAAATGGCAAAAGCTTTGAATTAACATTTATGCAATTTGACCACAGAATTCAGTCCAGTATTTCTGTGATGGACTAAACCAGAGTTGAGGTGTATCTGACAGTTTATAGGACTTTTCAACATCTAAACCCAAATCTGTGCTGAGTCGCCATCAGCACCTTTCCTCTTTCATCTGACCTCCAGGTTTGCTGTCTCTGTCTCTCACACACACAGTGCGCACACACCACTTTGCCTCCCTGTGTGAGACCAGGTCAGCACTCATAGATCACGCAGTGGGATGGAGGCAGTAAATGGGTTTGACAATGACTGTGAATGGACCAATCAGTCAAAGGTGAAAACACGACAAGGAGTGTCATTAATTCAGGTCGTCCCGAAGACCCATGTGACACACATTTATCCCCGAGGTCAAGCTTTGTATTGCTCACATAATCTGTTACGCATGCATATGTATCTATAAAACCTCCAGGATAAAAGAAAAAGGTGGAGGTTCAAGAATTGTGCAGAAATAATCAGATTCAGCAACACCTTGCACATACAGTTGTGTTTTTTTGCATTTTTTATTCAAATGGCACATGAATACATCAGGCTAAAGAAATAATGGTGCAAACAAGCTCCAAACAGGCAGGCACAGAAAAATGCACACAAAATTGGCATATGCATGCACAAGTGATTGCCACAAGGTCAGAATGACAAATCAACAGTGTGTGTAAAGGGAGACACTCTGGTGCAGCTGTGCACAACACACACAAACCTGCAGAGGAGTGCACAGGAAAATCAAGATGCAAAGTCTGGCTCCTGCATCCCACCGATGCAGGCACTTATCATAAATATGAGCAAATTAGCACAGAATGAGCCATGCATGTGATTAAACACACTTATTTAAAATGCAAATGCTCTTACCCGGCAGGCCGAGACAGAGCAGGACGCTGTAGTAGATGACAGGCAGTGGTCCGAGAGGGCATCCCTGGGCAACCTCAGAGGGATGCTGCCCCGCGCTCCAAGTGCTTCCGTTCGGGGAAAAAGCAGGGAAGATGTGGCTGTGCTCCATGGCCTCTTCCTTGTCCTCTTCCTCAGCTGAGCTCAGTGTCAAGAAACCTGGCCACGAGAGCAAACCGCCTGGTCACTGGTTTAGGAGAGAGGGTGCTCTGTCCTTGGACGCCAATCAGTATGAGAGCGTGTACGCATGAGTTTGCGTGAGACAAGGTTGAGTGTGTGAGAAGGAGGGAAGGAATGGAAGAGATGGAGGAGACAGTGGAGAGAGAGGGAGACAACAGACAGGGGCAGATGCCAGGGATGATATGTGTTAGTAGGTGACGGAAAGGAAGGAGGCGAGAGGAGCAGAGAGAGGGAGGCGTGAAGAGGTGAGTGTGAAGGTAGAAGTGAAGAGGGGAGGATGCTGCCCGAGTGTATGAGCGAGGGGGAATGAGAGCGAGTCGAGAGCACAGCAGGAGGAGGAGGAGGAGAGAGGGAGGGAGGGAGAGAAGGAAGAAGAGAGGAAGGTAGATGAGAGCAAGGGCATGCTACGGAGCAGAAAGTGAGAGAGAGAGAGAGAGACAGAGATTGAGAAAAGAGGCTGCAGGTGGGAGGCTGAGGGAAGACTAAAGGATGCTCAGGGAGAGAAAGAGGGGTAACATGCCCCTGTTTGAGGGCAGTAAACACAAAGAGACCATAAAAGTGACGGGCAGACAGATGTGATAGATGAGAGAAGATAAATAGAGCGTTAAGTCGACTGTGGAAAGAGTGTGTTTGCCCTTGACAGTTTGTCAATGTGTCTCTTTATTGCACCGCGTCTTTCTGCAAGGACTCGAGTGCATTTCCGGCAACTTGCTCTTAATCATTTATCCATAAATGAATGCACACACAAGTGAGCCTTAACATGTATCCACAAGCCTATTTGCATGTCATAAATATATTATATGTAATATATCATCACATGCATAAATACATGTGATTGGATGTGTGTGTGTGTGGGAGTGGAGGTTGAGACTGGCTGCTCAGTCTAATTTTCCATTCAGTGTGAACTATCTAAATCTCAAGCTAAAATGTGCTAAGGAGCACAAGACTGACACTGAAAAACACAAATATTCCTTCTTAAGAAACAGTCTGATCTGTCACTGCTGCAACCCACAGTCATTTTCTATATGCATCATCTGCCAATTTTCACACACATTCATATACATCTGTCTCCTCTGCTTATTTCTACTTAAAATATTAATATTACAGTATCAGACTGTTTCTTTCTGTGTTGTAAATTTTAATTTTATTGTTTAAAAGATAAATAGACCTACTAATCACAACAGAACAGAGTGGCAAAATATAATATAAAGCCTCTGTACACTGTTCTAAGTCTTAAAAAATACATCATATCTTCCAAAATAAGAAATATACATAAGAAAACAAAACATCCAAAAACACAGTCACAGTTTAAAGACAACAACATTAAAAGAAATAGCTTGTGAGGACTAAGGAGTGTAATGACACAACTGTTAACACCAGTAACAAAATTAACAACACAACAACAACAACAAAATAAATGCTAAGGTCTCTACTCTGACTGATAAGATAGTCAGTTATACTTTCAGATAATGCAACGGCCAATCAGATTTCAGATCTGTGCCACCTCAGCCATCTTCTGTTTGTTTCCACAGTGAAGGAAAAACAGTCAATGCAAAACAAGTGTATTATAGAGTAGAGATAAAATAGATTACACTGTGAGTATTTTGGCAAGCAGGGTATCTACTGGGCACAGCACTCAACTGCTGACAGCAATAACATCCTGTATATTTTACAAATGATGTGCTGCATAAACCAATTAACCAGCAGATAAAGTGAAAATAAAATCTGAGGATGAAAAATTAAACTAATGTCATAACAAATTAATCTAACAGATGAGAGTGTATCAAATTTTAAAAGTTTTAATATACTGTGTTATTAAAATAATTAAAATAAGCACTAGTTATTCTGTATATTATTGAACATTTAAGATCAGCTGTGTTTGATCGACCTTTTTATATATAATATCATTATATTACTGTATTATGTATGCACACGATCTGTGCACCTGCATAAATTTTTCTTTTTTTGCTGATTTAGAGCAGTGGGTCTCAAACTGGGGGGCAAAGAGCCACTGCAGGATGGTTGGATGATCGGGGGAAAAATATATGAAACTAAGTTGCATAAATATTATTTATGGAGGGAAATAAACAAACAAGAGGTTGCTGATGCTTCCCAACCTTTATTTCACAAAAAATCAACTTGCATCCTTTTTGATTAGATGCATCCCCCATCATTGTTAATAACAACAGTCCTTCCATTGCTCTGCATCTTTTTGCCATAGAAGAATCCCTTATTCTGGCATAATTCTGGAAACCACACATCAGCAAAGTCTCTGGGAGAATATCAAGGATAGAAAAACACACAGGTAGCTGTCCCTGAATCTGCCATGTCTGCAACCTGCCGACTACACCATAGCGGGTGGCCATGTTGTTGGACAGACAGGAACGCCTTTGATGCTGTAAATTCAACAATATTTTCATCACAAAATATGAAAAGGGCTCTAACATCAGTCTAAAGCTTGTTTACCAGCAGTAAAAATGCTGTCAACATAAAAAGTCTCGATGTCAAACCTGAGGAAACTTACAGGAAGTTAATGTAACTGCAATCAGTCACATAAAAGAGAGGGAAAGTCAGTCTGCTCAAACATTTTGTTTGAGCTAAACTGATCAAATGTTAAAAGTTATGCTATTTTAATGAAGTAACTTAAATAATTACAGCACTTATTTCACTATTAACAGAGTAATGAGTAATCTGTAACTTGTTTTATCTTTAAAGCTGCCTTCCAACAAACACTATAGGCCATCTCTCGAGGAAACACAGCCATGCCCTGCTCTGCCTTCTTAGTGTATAAAAGGTGGTGCATGTGGCAGTGACACAGACCCGAGGGCAGATGAGATTAAAGAGTTTTATACAAAGCCAGAGAGGATTTCGTGGAAGAAAAGAACTCATGAGTCACCGAGCTTGTGGAAAGCAGCGTATCACAAAAGAGGCTCAGGACCATCTTGAAACCTGCTTGAGGCTTCAATATAGCACCTTGAGCCTCCACCACCCATCAGATGGAGAGCCCTGTATGAAAGGAAGAATTAATTACTGAAACTACCTTGAGAATGGCTGACCTGTTTCTGTTGAATGCCACTTCGATGCAGGCAAGGAAAGAAAAGAGCGAGGGGTAGGCGAGAAGAGTGGAAAGGAGCAATCACGTGCCCTTAATTCTTTTCTCATACGTGTGAACAAATGAGCTGCAGGCGGGGAGGGGAGCGCCACGATTAAGTGTTAAATAAAACATGGCCAGCTGACGTGAATTGATCACAGAGAAATGTGGGACAGAGAAAGGTGATTCTTCAAGAGTCGCTAACATAGCTGTGAAAGACCCCCACAGGGGAAGTGCCTGCCTGCTCTCCAGTACTTAATACAACATCATCATTGGTCCTTGTCACACAAATTCGATTACACACAATCTTCCGGCGCTTTTGTATGGGCCTGATTGTGTTGTGTGTGGGTTGTTGTTTGCAGTCGGATTCGATGTCGGACAACAGTTACTGTACATGTGTGAGGGTATTTTTGACAAAACAAACCAGGGCAGACGATGGCAGTGGTGCATTATTAGTTGTGTAGTTTGGTCATAACCCCACCTGACCTTATTACTTCCTGCAGTGCAGAAGGTCAATGGCGGGGAAGATCTTTGTAGGTCATTAGTGTGTGTAAGTGCAATTGTGTGTGTGTATGTGTTATTAACCCATTACATCATCATTACACACATCGTCTGGGGACCGCATACTCTCTCACATTCTCACCAAACTGAACAATTACATGTGGACATGCACAAACGTGCAGAAACAAACACGTGTCATGGCTTCAACAGCATTTTTTTTTCAATTTGTATATGTGCCATGTTGTAAATTATAGTTATTTTACCAAGCAATACAGAGCAGACCTTTGCAGCTTAAAAGATGCTCAATCTTGGTGTAAGTGGCTTTCCATTGTCACTTACCGCTGGTGCATGTATTTGCTATTTTTTGACGCGCGTGCCAGGCTTGGCTCGCATAAACAATGTCCAAACATTTCAGTTGCTTTACTCAATTTATTTTCCTCTTTCGATAAGCAAACCAACATAACAATTAGGTAGCTGCATGTTATACCATGCTCCCTTTTGCAGTCAACTGCCTCGCCTCGGCAGAGAGCGGTCAAAAACTGTTTGCCCTCCATGCACACCTGGCTCGTTAACCTGGCAGCATAAATATGCTTAAACCGGAAGCTGTCAGCGCCACCCACATTACACACATGCATTGCAATAATAAGAATAAATCAACAAATAAACATATGATTAAATGGCTGTTACACTTGGTGTTTACGGTGTGTGATGCTTGAATATAAGAATAAGTGATAACCTGGAAGTGAAAAAGTGAAAATGCATCTTATGAAAACAAAACACAGTGAGAATATAAAAGTCTACAGCCACTGGAGTGGCTTTGTGACTCTGCACTAAGCTAAGTGCTGACTTTAGCATGCTAAAGTGCTAACCATGACAATACTAACATGCTGATGTTATGAGTGTCATCTCCTTCCTGTTCATACAACAGGGATGTAGAGGCTGACCAGTTGGTAGATTAGTTACCACATTCAATATAATGATGTTCAATGTCCACCACAAACTCTGTTGACTTTATCCACTTGTTAGCAACCACCCTTTTTGAACACATAAAAAGCTTAAAAAATTAATGGGGTTTTTACTGACATAGATGTAGACCCTATTTCAGGCATCTAACCAAAAACCATTGATTTCGAGATGAGTACTGAAGGTTCAACAATGCTGACTCCTTTCCAGGTTACAGGACTCATTTCTGCTGCACTATTTGGTCATAAATATGACCTGGTAATCGAACTATGTGAAAAGTTGTGAGGTCACTTAAGTCCCTACAATGCATCCTTTGTCTGGAGAACATGAATATCTAAAAAAATTTCAATGGAAATCCATTTAATAGTTGTGCTGCTAATATGGCTAACGAATAAACAAAACCAAATTCTCGCACAGAGAATAATCAAGACTACAAACATGAAAGGTGTCCTGAGGATTTCATCTTTTGCTTGTTATATCCATCAAAGAGTTGTCAAGTATCAGGTAGCATTAATTATAGATGCCTTATGTGATGGCTAAGCTGTTTGTTTAGTGGTTCTGTAAAATTGGATCCTGGATTTAAAGGAGGATCGGGTCAGCAAGGTCACACGTGAGCGCTGTGCCGCTCTCTCTTTCCTGTTCCCCTCCAATTTTACAGCTGGCACTCAAAGAATAATGAGAGGAAAGAAATGGGAGCAAGAGAGAGAGAGAGAGAGAGAGAGAGAGAGAGAGAGAGAAGGTGTGAGACAATACAGGAGGGGGGTTGTTGAATAAATCAAGAGATGGATGATTGGGTGAGATATGTGGAGCTTTCCTCTACAGCTGTTTGCAAGCCTGCATGTACAGTGCATGCTCTCTCACACACAAACACACAAACACAAGAATTGACATATTGGACATGTTTGACACGAACATGCACTCAACAACTCTGAATTACAGTTCGGACCAAAATCATCGGGGAAATGATCACAATTTTAATCATTTATACATCTAGCTGTAGCTCTGCAGGCCAGGGCAGGCTTTCCCCACCCGTGGGTGGGTCTCCCTGGACTGGACAGTCGAGATCCTGCCCCTGTCTGCTCACAAGGGACCAGCTGGTCCAAACAGGCTCCTATAATACCTCTGTTATTAGACTTGAAAATAAAGACATTTAACACAGCAGCAGCTGAGACTAAAGCCCCAAGGCCCTGTCTGCAAATTACATTGCTCTCACAAACAATCCCATTGAAATAAGGCCACTCAGGAGGATCTTTGGTTGTAGAAAGCACAGCCTTGATTGTCGACTTTCATCATCAAGAAACCAAGTCATACATTTAATGTGCAAAAACTCTAGATACTGACTCAAAACTCCTCCTGGGTAAATTAACTGTTTAATAAATCCTCTAGCTTTTATTTTGTTGAAGATATTAAATACATATGACTGTTCTACATTGTGCACTTCTGCAAAAAATTCTCCTTGACCTCTCTGTTCTCAGTAGTTTCCATCTAATCCTCTGGTCCATTTGGACTTTCACATGTCTGCTTTAGCTGATTTGGGTTGAGCATCAATCTGGTCGTTGGCTGTTTGCTTTTGTCTAGACCAGTGGTTCTTAACCTTGTTGGAGGTACTGAACCCCACCAGTTTCATATGCGCATTCACCGAACCCTTC
>JAPZDY010000009.1:11026819-11044183 GCA_029783645.1 Ctenochaetus hawaiiensis | reverse complement strand
TTCCTGGAGGGACTGATGAAGAGGAAGTCCAAGAATATTAACAGGCTCATTTGTAAGTGAACACAAACACTCACACACACCTGAACAGGTTAATGTGGGAAAATGTACAGAAAAAAAAAAACACACACACACCGTGCAGAGGAGGCAGATGTTACCATGCAGGAGGTGTATCAGCATCTAAATCTATTACACACACACACACACACACTGTGGAAAGAGTCAATATAAATGTACCTGAAAACAAACACTACGCTGTTCAGACACACACACACACACACACACACAGAGTGAGCAGGTGAGATGTGTTGAGGTGTGCTTGTGCATGTGTGTGTAAGTGTGTGTGTGTGTGTGTGTGTGTCAGACTAAATCCAGGCTGTAATGGTCCATGCTAATGAAGCTAGCGTCGGGGCTAGCATGCCAAATCTGCTAGCAGACAGCGCCATTTGACTCCCCTAACTGGATTATGCAAATGAGACGCTCATCACAGCTCCAGGAAACGAGTGACACATAATTTATACCAGAGAAGAAGAGGAGCGAGCGAGCGAGCGAGGAAGGAGCGCACACACACACACACACACACACACGCAGGGAAAAAGACATGGCAGCGTGCAGAGGAAGCTATCTGTCATATTCAGCCGAACACCTGGACGAGCGAACGTGTGTTTACATTCGTTTTTCCCAAAAGTCACAAAGTTTCAGACGAATTCACACTGAAAACATCCTGTAAACGATCCTGAAGAGAGAAAGAGGGAGGAGGAGAGGGAAAAGAGCAAGAGGATGAACAAAAATATGTGAAATAAAGGAGGAAAATAAAGGAAATATGGAAAAAATGTTGATTAATTAGCAGTCAGAGAGAGAAAGTGAGAAAAAAGAGGAATGAAAGGTGTTTAAGGTGTGTGTCAAATTAAATGTATAAGATAAAGAAAAAGAGCAACAGATTTAGAGGAAGACAAACTTTTTCTGTGCTTTCTTTCATCTTCATGTCCTCTTTTTCTTCCCTTTGCTTCTTTCTTCCTCACCTTCTTTTTCCTCTTCGAATAATCTCTCCTTTCCTCTCGTTCATCCTTTTATCTCTGTCTTCTCTCCATTTCCTCCCATTTACTTTATCTCCTTCGCCTTAATTTCTCTTCTCATGTCCTCTTTTTATCCTCCTCTCTTTGCCTCTTTCCTTGATTGCTTTACTTTCCTCCTCATCCCTCCTTTCCTTTCCTTCTCTGCCTCTCTGAATCTCCCTCTTCCTTCAGTAAAATCTTCCTTTCTTTACTTTCTTTTTCCTCCTCACATTTCCTTTTCACTTCTCCTTTCTTAAATCCTTATTTCTGTATTTCTTCTTCATTTTCTTTTATTTTTCCATCCATTCCTCCTTTTCTCTTCCTGCCTAAAGTCCTCTTTTTCCCTCCATCATTCCTCCTTTTTTCCCTTCTCTCTCCTTTCTCTGTTCACCCTTCACTCCTTCCTTCCTCTCTGATTTTCCTTCCTCTTTTTCAGGCCTAAATCCCTCCTTTCCTCCTCTCTCTCCTCCCTCCTCCTCCCTCCTCCTCCTCCTCTCCTCCTCTCCTCCCTCCTCCTCCTCCCTCCTCCTCCCTCCTTCCTCTGACTCTTTAACACACTTGTCAGAGTTGGCTGTGATTCGTTACAAACGGAGTCAAAGCTCGTACAAAAGATGACAGGAAGCTGAATGGAGGGGGGGGCACCCAAAGGTGGCAGGTGGAGGTGGGTGGGGGGGGTTGATGGTGAAGAAAATGAGGGAGGTAAAGGAAGAGGAGAAGAGGAGGAGGAGGAGGAGGAGGAGGAGGAAGTTATGCTGGGAGGCAGAGTAGTAAATTGTTCCATTTTTGCAGGTAATCTAAATGCTAACTAGAGGCAACTTATCACCAGAATGGATTTCCGACCATCTGTTCAAATAACAAGGGATTTGTCCGGTGGCAAGCGCAAGAATGGGATGATGGCGGGAAGATTAGGCGACGGTGACGGCGACGCCGAGCCGAGCGCCGCCGTCTCTACAGTCGTGGCTTCAGAGGAGAGAGAAAAAAACTGAAAAAGAAAAGAGAGAAGGAGAAAAAAATGTATTTTGTGCAAACAAGAACAGATGACGCCCTCACAATTACACCTGTCAGGAGCTCCGCAAAGCAATCGATCTCTGAGGCAGCCGAGCGACGCTCCCTCTCTCTTTCTACTTCATAGCAAAATGATTTTCTCTCCTCTTTTTTTTCCCTCCAACTCTCCTTCCCTCCGTTCGCTGCCTCTCTCCATCGCACACTCTTCTTAAACAATTTGCAGGGAAGAATGTGTTTTGGTACGTGACAAGATGATGTTTCACTTTTCACTGCTGGAGGAGGAGGAGGAGGGGAAACAAAAGGAAACAAGTGAAGAGGGAGAGGAAAACAGGAAAAATGAAAGGAAACCAATGAGAGGAACAGGATGACAAGAGGGTGAAGAAGGTGAAGGAGGGAATGAAGTAAAGAGGGAGCAACAAACCTGGAAGGAGGGAGGAGAAAAGAGAGGAGGAGAACTCAGTAAGAAGAGGAGAAAAGGAGATGAAGTGATCAAAGAAGGAAAAAAGAGAAACAGAAAGATGAGATGAATGTCGGAGAGGCGAGAGAGGAGGAAACTAGGAAAGAAAGGAGAGAGAAAAAGTGAAGTGAGGAAAGGAGGAGAGGAAACAAGAGGACAGAAGATGGAGAAGTGAAAGTGGAGACTGATGTTCATATTCTAGACATGTTTGAAAAAGAAAGAGGAGGAAGTTGAAGACGAAAATTCAACAAAAGAAGAAGAAGAGATGTGAGAGATGAAGTGACGAGAAGAGAGATGAATGAATTAGAGGAGAAAATAAAAGACAGAGATGTAAAAAGAAAAGAAGGGTCGAGGAGAAACAGGACAGATGGAATAAAAGATGAGAAGAAGAAGAGGAGGAGGGCAAAGGAGAGAAAAGAAGGATAAAGACGAGAGAAAACAGGACTATCAAGAGAAGAGAAGAAGAAGAGGCAGAGGAGGGAGAGAAAAAAGGGTGAGAGAGGAAGCCAACAGTAAAAAGAGAGAGAGAGAGGAGGATTTTCAGGAAAAAGTGAGAGAGCGGAAGAGTAATTAATGGAGAGAGACAACGAGTGAAAGAGAGAGAGGGAGAGAGGGATAAAGGGGAAGAATAGAGGGGTGACAGAGCGTGCAGTTTACTGGCCCAGGAAGTGTTCTCAGGCTGCCGGCCAATCGGCTTGGCTCGCTCCCCCAGTGTCACTAACAGCCCATTGGCCGATGAAAGCCGGCCTTTATTCGCCGTTTCAATCGGCGGCTCACACCATCAAAGAAGAGCCGTTTATCTTTCCCTTCCATCGGCCACACACACAACTTCCCCCTCTTTCCGTCGCTCGCTCGGCCTCTCCATCCATCTCTCCTCTCTCCGCTTTCACAATTTGTCTCTCTGTCCTTAAAAATGCCCCCCCACGAAGAAAACCCCCCAGGTTCAGAAAACCTGCAGACAAACCGAATCTGGCTCCTTTTGGTTTTTCTTTCTTTAAAAATAAACTGCAGCAAAGAGTCGAGAGAGTGTCTTCTTTCTGTTATCAAGGTTTAAATTCACATTTACAGAGTTACATCTACTTCATTTATGTCCTCTTTAGAGACAAATACCACCTTAACAGCACTTACAGCAACACTGCTTTGCTTCTTAAACATCTATAAACACTGAAAGGCCTCAAGTGTCTCAAAACCATTTTCAGAAAGTATGAATATGCTTCACTTTGTTAACAAACAGCTCATGATGGCAGATTTGTAAAAGAAGTGTCAGACATTCCACCTTAACATGTGCTTTGCTGCATCTTCACAAAGGGCCCCAAAGATCAGTCCACCTTAAGTCAAATACTGGAATACAGATGTGTAGTTTTACTTCACTAAAGGTCTCTAAACAGAGCTGCAACACTTTCTAAAAGCCAGTTTATCTCAAATACCACCTTAACAAGGTCTTCAAGACAAACCATTCAGATTCAGAATAGACTCAAAATTCCACCTTAAAACTGAACCTACTGATCCCTTGGTGAAGACAAACTTTACAGGACTTTAAATAAACAGTCAAAGGACGTTACTAACACTAATAAACTATCACATATATCCTCAATCAATCAATCAATCAGTATCAGTATCATATGACTGAATGATCACAGTCAGCATGTGATGGACTCGTCTGACGTGCTGCAGTGTTTTTGTTCACTCATGTCATTGTGATGTTCTTCTTCTCTTCTCTTCGCTGTGAGTCATTAATCAATGCGACTGAAGAGTCTCTGTTTTCATCCGTTTACTCACGACGCCGAGCGGCTCTTCGACTCGCTGCATAAACTCATGAATCAACACCATCTCGTCCTCCGACCGCCGCCCGTCCTTCCTCCGCGAGGCGTTTTTGGAGGGTTAAAACCCGACGATAAATTACATCCTGTCACATTTCCAGTGTTTCAGACTGAATGTGTGCATGAGGAGTAAAAAAAACCCAAAGCATTCTGGGAGGAAAGAGGAAGCGGGAGAGCATCAGAGAGAAGACGACAGGTAAAAACAGCAGAACGTCTCGATCTGAGTCGACCTTTGACCTCTTTGACTGGAAATTCTGTCAAATGATGAATGAAGTTTTATGAAAAGCTGGAAAGATGCTGAGCAACACACACTCTACACAGGATGAGGAAGTGTCCATACGGGGAAAAACAGTGTGTGTGCATGTGTGTCGGTGTGTGTGTGTGTGTGTGTGTGTGTGTAAATGTGTGTCATGGTGGCTTTAAGTATGGATCAACCTTTCATAGAACACGCAGCCTGTCAGGAGATATGACAGCACTGATCATCCAGCAAAGACCTCAGTGAAATGAAAGAATGTGTATTCATGTGCGAGTGTGACAGTAGTGATGAATAAAGGAATGGGTCGACTGAGGCAGCATTGATTTTGAACAGAGCGCTGCTTTTTTCCTTCTCTGGGACACAAAAGTATATGACTGTTTGTACTTGTGCTCGAGGCGCTGTGTACTGGTGTGCAGTGTATTATGCATTGTCTCACGCCTTGCTTAGATGCCTGATAGTGAGTAGAACTGCTTGCATGGACTGTTTCCCCTCTCTGTATCTGTTTTTTTTCATAAAAATATGCATGATGCTGCAGTTTTCCTGTCAGTGCTCCGGGCAGCCGGTCACCTGAAGCTCTCTTCAGCTGCACTGAAAGTGCTTCATATCTGACCTTTCTTCTCTGTGAATGAACTGAGGGCAGCTTATCTGGGTTTTTCTGGGTTTGTGGATTTTTTTCCTGCCATGTGTATGTTGTTTGTTTTCGAGTTGTTTGACACAAAATAAAACTGTAAAGCTTTGAAAAGGTTCAGAAAATGGCAGGACTATAGGCTACCATAAGTGAAACAGTATGTGTGTGTATGTGTGTGTGTGTGCTTTTGTGTGTTTGGAGAGGCCTCAGTCATTCACCCTGCATGAACTACTGTCCTTTGTTTCCTCTCTAAAACACAGCAGTGGCTGATTGTCTGCATTGTCACTCACAGGCAGATGATTACTGTGGGAATGACTGATCGCTCAACTCTGTTGCTTTTCAAACATTTATGACCAGAATGACTCACTCTATGTCTCTCTCCTGTTTTTCTCCATTCCTTTGACTTTCCCCATTCTTTGCTCCTTCATCTCTCTCTTTCTTCTGGTCTGTTGATTTCTCAGAGATGGCGTTTCTCCAGGTCCTCCTCCTGCTGCTGCTGACTGTTGCTCATCGTGCCACAAGTCAAGACTCTGAAGACTCTGAGGCTCTACCAAGAGGCTGCGGCTGGGGCCTTGTGCGTCCCTACACCCTGCTCTGTGACCTGGACTCCATATGGGGTGTGGCTGTTGAGTCAGTGGCTGCTGGTGGGGCGCTGACTGCCATCTTGCTCGCCCTAGTCCTGCTGTGCCGTTTACGCCACATCAGTGAGGCTGAGAAGCGCAGTGGCGTTGGACCCATCCTCCTGCTGCTCTTCGGCATCCTTGGCTTGTTCGGCCTGAGCTTTGCTTACCTCATTGAGCAGGATGAGTCTTTATGTTTGCTCCGCAGGGCCCTGTGGGGTCTCCTGTTTGCAGTCTGCTTCTCTTGCTTGCTGGTGCAGGGCGTCCGCCTGCGCAGGCTTGGTCGTGAGCGCCGGAGCCCTGGCGGCTGTGCCCTAACAGGCCTTGCACTGGGCTTGAGTGCCGTGCAGGGCATCATCGCCGCTGAGTGGCTACTTCTAACCGTGTTAAGGGAGGGACGAGCTGCCTGTCAGTATCTGCCACTGGACTTCTCACTAGCCTGCAGCTACGTGCTAGCCCTCCTACTAGCCGCGCTCACTGCAGCCTCCCTGGCTCTGTGTGGGAAGACACGTCAGTGGCGTTGCAATGCCGTCTGGCTGTTGGTGACCTGCCTGCTGTCACTGCTGCTGTGGGTGGCCTGGGTTGGCTTCTACCTGTACGGCAACGCCTGGTTGGGGAGGTCACCAGACTGGAATGACCCAGCGCTGGCCATTGCTTTAGTGGCTCAGGGATGGCTGCTGCTTATCTTCCATGCCATTCCTGAATCCCACATTTGCCTGAGACCCCCTCCACAGCCCACTGCCCCGGATTACTTTGATACATCCCAAAACTCGACACGCATGAGGGAGACGAGCTTCGACGAGGACATCCCTCTCTCTCACAGGCAGTTTGTTGAGAACCAGGGCTACGGATATAACGATGAGAACACTGCAGGTAAAATACAATCCCATTTTTTACAGCAGTCAGCATGAGTAGTCTGTGCGAACAGGCTGTAGTCGGAATGTAGGCCAAAGTGAGTAATAGAACACCAAGAAATATTTGCATGTGTGGCTAGAAATAAGTAGAGAAGGAAATTTCTTTGGTGCACAATTACACAGCAAGTGTTTCTTCCTTCAACAGAGACAGT
This sequence comes from Ctenochaetus hawaiiensis, assembly GCA_029783645.1. Taxonomy (NCBI): domain Eukaryota; kingdom Metazoa; phylum Chordata; class Actinopteri; order Acanthuriformes; family Acanthuridae; genus Ctenochaetus; species Ctenochaetus hawaiiensis. The sequence continues at coordinate 11,037,279 of JAPZDY010000009.1, read as the reverse complement.
GATGTGTGAGTCACTGTAAGTAATCTCTGCCCGTCTCTCTGTCTTTTCCATGCCAGGCTTGAGGAGCGGTGGTGGTGCCGGGCAGCATAACAGTAACACGGGCGCCAGGCCCAGCGCTCCTTTCCGCAGCAACGTCTACCAGCCAACCGAGATGACCATGATTCTGAATGGGGGAGCGGTGAGTACATCCGCCCAATCACAGGTACACGCCGCTTACACGCCGCTCTCTCATTCGACCATGCCGACAAGACTGCATGCACATTTGTGCGTTCCAGACCGTACGTCATTGCACAAGAATGAGGGAGAGGTGTGAGTGTGTGTGTGCGTTATCAGTTTGTGGGTGCATGCTCATGTGCCTGTGTGTGTTGTAGTTTGTGGGCACACGCATGGATGGGTTTGTCACAAATGGTCACTCGTCTGACATTGATTTGGGTATGGGTGAGTGTGAAAGAGCCTCCATGCGCTCCTGTGTTTGCCAGCCTGTCACACTCTTCATTATGCAGGATGCATGGGCACTCTGGCTGGCACAGGTGAACATATTTCCAGCCACTGTGTTGTGACTTAAGCAGACCACACAACATCACGACACACCACCTCAGAACTGGAGGCTAAAATTCTGAAGCCCATTCTCTCTACTAACTAAAAGACAATTTGTAGTCATTATTCCTAGAGATTGCAGCTAATTCTGCTAATTTAGTCAATAAAAAGAAAGCAGAGACATCTTCTTAAGCTGCTCTCCAAAAAAATATCATTAGTTTGTATGAACAGTGTTCTTGCGTATTAATTTTTAAAGACAAGGAAATTTAACATGCTTCGAACTCAAAGGGCTTTGCATAAGGCATAAATGATATTAATGAGACATTCTCATACAGCAGTTTTAAAGGTTGAAATAAATATGAGAGATAAAAGAAAATAATTAAATAAAAGAGCATAGGATGCAAAGGAAAGGTGGATAATGGTGTCAGATTGAGTTAGAGTTTGATAGTTCAAAGAGTTAGATGAAAAGATCGATACCACTCACATTTCTGTCTGATTGCCCTGCAGTTAGCTTACCTTATCATAAAGGCACACAAAATGTCATTCTTACACTTCAGTGTTTGTGCAGATTAAACAAAGAAGTTCTAAAAATGTGGATAAGTGAGCCTTACAGATTCTGGTAGGTGGATTTTGTCACATTTTACAGGGCAAGGTTAGCTATTTTCCCTTGCTTCCAGTCTTTATGCTAATCCAAATTAAGTTAACTGGCTTATGTTGAGACACAAGAGTCATATTAGTATTTTCCTGACTAACTCTTAAAAAAAACTGGTTGACAAAATGTCAAACTGTCCCTTTGAAGGAAGTAGAAAATATTAAGGATTCTAACTCAGGTGAAAAAGTGGTAAGAGGTCTGCCAGGTTTTCTATCTTGTATAGACTTGTTAAAGCTTTGTAGAGCGCAATAATTAAATGCTGCTTCTCTGCGGGTCGTATTAAAATCTGGGACAGCTACCAAATGACATTAGAGGGTTTTATTTTTAAGTAAAAGTCAGTCAGAGATGCATTTTGTCTAAACCACAGAGGGATTTGTAGACAAGCTTGAGTTTAAGTGTAACAGGATCAATGCTGCTGCTTTACACACGTGTGTCACGATGCATGTGAGAGAATGTGATGCTTACCAGATTGTCAGTCATTAACAATCTGAATGGTTCCTTCTGCAGGTGCCCTCTGCCCCTCCAACCTACACGGGAAGGCAGCTGTGGTGAGTAAGAGGACTGAAGAGAAGGTTGAAAATGAAGAAAAGAAGATGGGTGAGGGTGAGGAGGGAATGGTCCAGGATGAGGGGCCCTCCTGGTTAAAATGGACTTAATATATGGACGCTGCCAGGGCCCTTTCACTCTGTGTACAGACTTAAACACTGACTGTGTGCCAATCAATCATAGTATGAGTGTGTGTGAGACTGAGAGAAAGTAGGGCATGGAGGACAGAGCTAAAGCTCTTCTAGCACACATATCTCTTCAGAAGGGTTGATAAACTCGACCAGCAAGTAGCAAAACAAAACGTGCTAACTCAGATCCGAAAATATCATCACACAGTATTTTTTTTTCTTTTTGTTTGATTTGCTCCCCCGAGACTACAGCACTGTAAGCATCTTCAAAAAACTGTGAAAGCTAGCGCTTTTTCATGCTCTATCTCTCTTTGCTATCAGTCGGGATGTCTCTTCTGCTGCTGCTCACAATGCTGGCGTTCAAGTGGAAACATTTGGCTCTGTCCTCCATCCATCCACAGCGTAGGTGAAAGGCAGAGCACATGGACAACTGTACAACTCGAGCACAGCCCTCTTAAAAAAGACTCAAGCCTCTGTGGGTGTGTATGTAGAGTATATGAGAGGAAAAAAAATGTGTATTCCCTTCACCTCAACTGTACCACTCCAACAAACCTTCCCTCGCCAGGCTGTTGTTGCTTCACCCTCGAAGACATCTCCTTCCTCCCTCTCCATCTTTGTTGCTGGTTTGCATTTCTCTGCACGGTCTGTGAATGCAACACATAAGTCTTCTCACATTGCCTCATCCTCCCACCTGCATGGACATTTTCTGCAAAATGTGAAACAAACTGTGAAGCCGGAGCTGCGATCGGAGAGAAGATGTTCCCAGTGACCGCGCAAACACAACAAAAGCAGCCTGAACAGGGATCACAAGCTGCTAATGAACCGCTGTTAAATATATAGATATAAATATAGACATACAATGGAGTAGAATGGATTTTGATTGGATGAGGAGGGCGTCAGTCATCAGTGGGTAGGCACTGCCTCATGAATCTAGGTCAGACTACTGTGTGCTGCTCTCCCACATCTCCGGTGGCCACTGGCGGTTTGAACCAGCCAGGAGAATCTGTCACTTTATATCAGCAGGAAACGGAGCGAGGAAATGAAATGGTCTCCTGTTCTTAGTTCCTCTATCTGTGCTTTTATGTGTGCGTACGTGAGTGTTGTGATTTTATGAGTGTTGGGAGTTGAATTCAAAGTCAAGGTTGCTTTCTGGTGCTAAATTTTCCTCCACACATCTTCCCAGTGAGGTGCAGAGTCACAGGAACAGCACTGATGCAGATACAGTAGTCAAACTGAGTGACAGACTACATATAAATAGAGCTGCTCTTGGAGATATCCTAGAGCCTTAGGAAGATCAGATTTACAGTGCGAGGTAGAGAAAGGGAGATCAAATGGATGGGAAGAGCAGAGGAGGGAGATGGTGAGAGGTGGTGGGAGGGGAGCCGATGCGACAGTGAAATCCCAATGACTTTCTTCAGTAAGGCCGATCCGTGTGAGAAAATGGCTTCTTTGTCTGTCAGTGTGTGTGAGTGTGTGTGTGTGTGTTTGTGTGTGATGGGGGGGTGGCCCATGCTGCTCTACTCTATGTGGTTGTCTTCTTCATCAGGGTGTAGCGTCTCTCCCTCCTCCTCCTCCTGTCTCTCTCTGTGGTCGGCTATAGTTCAAGTCTCCGTGCCAAGAGGGACTCCTGTTTCACTGGAGTCTCCGTTTCACGCCCTTTCCCTTCGTCGTGACACCAGCTCTCTCTCCTCACCAGAGAGGCTGTGTACATAGTAGTGCTGTAAAGCTTTGCTTGCTTGTTTACTTTTTTTTAACTGTAGGCTGAGTTTAGACACCAGTGTCATATGACTGACTACTGCAAACTATTTTTATCTTTTTTTTTTTTTTTTTAAGTGGTTTGCTTTGTGTTTATACATTTGCTTGTTGTTACATTATGCTTTTATTTTTCTCCCGCTGGTGTCTTTTATTTTTTAAACTAGCATTTTGGAACTGTTTTGCCAACAGTAGATAAGCTTTTATTTTTGTTATAGGGATTTACCTCGGTTGTTGCGCAGTATTCTTTCTCACAACAGTGGTCTCCTCTTTGCTGTAACAGTTACAGGGATACAAACTTTATTTTTATTTTTACAAAAAAAAAATGTCGATGATGATGGCTGTGAAGAACTTTTGGCACTTCATGCAGTAAACACTGAGTAATCTGTAATACTTAAGGGACAATAAAAAAATACAGACCAGGGAGAACTGAAAAAGTTTCAAGCCCATTTACAGCCATTTTGAAGAACCCTGGTCTTTCAGTAACCTTCAACTAAGAAAAGACTAAGGGTCAACCCCTGACTGCAGCTGTATGTCTATGTCTTAACCATTGGCTACTCAAAAATAGGGCTGGTACTAACAGGCCAGCTTCATGTCCAAAGAGAGCGTGTCCTGCTATGTCAGGCTCTGTTTGGGTCGTCCCTGGTCAAAAACAGGCTACACACCAGAGATCCATGTGTCGTAGCCCATGAAGAACTGTCCTCAGGGTTTTTGGAGGGTTAGCTGTGATGAAACAAAGCTATGTGAGTCTCCATACTCATAGCGGAGGGGGGAGGTTTCAGTTCTTGTGATGACTTCGCTTCATGTGGAATACAAAAAAAAAAAAAAACAATAATATCATGTGACTTTGTAGATTTTGCACTCGTCGACTACCTATCTGTGCATGCTTATCACCATTTCTACATGTAAGACCTTTCTCAGATGTACTTTTGAATACTAACTATTTATGTAAGGGTCATGTGACAGCAATCATAATTTCAGTGTATATCAGATGACACACTTAATGTCTGTGCTTTCTTACACGCAAAAGAGAGCTGGCTCTTGAAAAGCAAAGAGATTTAAGTCAGGGGGAATAAATGGTCCATAGTAGTATGATTCCCCAAAAAGGAACAGAATGCCAACATCACTGGACCTAATAATAACTTCCTCTGTTAGTTTGAAGACTGGAGGGGACAAGAAAGAGTATCTTCTGACTGATATCGTCTCTGTGTTTAAATCCAATAGACTGTGGTGAAATTTGCACAAAACTTCTATATGTTAAGTTTGTCATCCCTGGGCAGCCCACTGAACGCCCATCCTCCCTGGGTTTGACATGTCCTTGCCTGTCCTCTCCTGATTTGTCTTGCCTTCAGACTGTTCCAGTGGGGCAGCTGACAGGGATGATATTGGTTTTCACAGCTGTGACTGTGCAGTGACGCAGCATGCCTATGTATAGAACTTTATTCCCCTGATTAGAAAAAGAAAAAAACAGTTAACTCTCTTGTTTCTGTAACCGAATCAGGAAAAAAAAGGTTCAATAAAAGTGTCATGTTTGTAGTTAACTTTTAATTGGTTGTGGTGTTTTTTTTACATGATTATTCTTAAAGTCAAAGTCCTAAGTGATACTCGATTTTTCAACTTTACTGATGGATCCTTCAACAAGTAGTTGACATTGTTCAAAATGTCATTATTAGCGTTATAACTGACCATTAGATGAGAAGATTAATACCACTTTCATATCTGGTACTTAAAAACTCACAAATACACAAATACAGAAAATAAGGGAGATAGCTACAAAAACACACTTGTATGGCTAAATTAAAAGAGATATCTGCTTATTAGTGAGCTTTAAAAGCAGCTGGTAGAAAGATATGTTCTACCTTTTTACAGAGCATGGTGGATTCTTTCCTCATCATAGTCTTTAAGCTAAGCTAAGCTAACCAGCTGCAGCTTTAAATTTATTGCAGGGATATTAAAGTGGTATCAATTTTCTCACATAAAGCTTACAAAGAAACAGTATGTTCTCACAAGTGTCAAACCTTTTTTAAAGTATTTATATATCAATACATCAACTGACGATGTAAAAGCAACATTAGCGTGAAACTTGAGCATTTCTGTTCACTCTCACTGCACTTATGTTGTCATTTTTGTGTCAGATTACCAATGATCCATGTGAGCTATTTCAAAGCCACTAAGCACTTTGCATAAAGTTTATTTAATTGTTTAAACTTTCCTCAAATTATTATGTATTATTTATACATGCAATTTGGCCTTAAAAGCAATCTTTTGTAACCTTTTCCATTTAGGTATTCTGAACAGGCAAAAGGTAACAATACAATGTTGTGTTTAAAAACTGTTTCTGCTGTAAACTCTGTTATTGCAGTTTTGTTGTCGGGCATTTGATTTAAAAACACACAAAAATATTGTTTAGAAATGTATGTTTTCCTCTCAGTCTTCATAGTAATGTTGCAGTTTCACTGGGTTTTAGTTTTAGACCAAGTCAGTAAGTCTTATTCTTTCTTGGTTAACTGCCTTTAATTTATGTATATAAAACCCTACATGTTTCAAGGGTCTGCCCAATGTTCATCATACTTACATATTTACATATAAGCATATTGCATTAGTGTGACATACATGTCGCTAGTTCACACAGGAAGGCATGCTTTAAAATCAGGATCTTAGCATGCTAACACAGTAATTCTCTACATTGCCATCATCGGCCTGGAATCGCAGCCCAGAACCAGTTGTTTTCTGGCTTTGCTCTGACAGCCTGGTGCCCACTCCCTCCTGCTGCCGTGTGATCCAGTTTCAGATGGGCCCAATGCTGCCAGACTCTCTGGAGCTGGCTACACTATCAGATGTCCCCAGAATGAAATGGGCTGTTTTATCACCTCAGCCAGTGGCAGCTGTCTCCCAGGCATCCGCATACCTGCAAAGGGAGATACACGACCCTCTTCATGCCTCAGTGTGCGGTGGTGTGCATCAGAGATTGGGATGGTCTCAAAAGCTGTCCATCAGAAGACCGCTGCCTTGCTGCTCTGCAGAGACACTGGAGGGGAAACCTGAAGTATCCTCTCAGGTATGCAGGGCTCAAGGAGTGATGGAAACATGCCAAGAGTGCACTTTATTCCCTCAGTTCAATTGACATTTAGTCAGAGAAGACAGTTATTGCCGACTTTTAAGTTTGCATGAAGAAGAGTAAAGAACTGCAGTGTCAGCTTAGCAGCATGCAGTCTTCTTATCCTGAATATTTTTGTAAATGTAACTTTCCATGGCTGATATGTGACATTTAAGTTGATGTTTGATCATTCATGAAGTTGCTGGAGTTGGTATGGTCAAAGCAAAATGTTGAAGTTTTAGGTACACTGTACTAAAAAACTAAATTTATAGAAAAAAAAATATTTTAACTCCTCTTATGGGAGACTACACAGTAAAAAAAAAACATAATGTGCTAAGAAAATTTACAGATGATACTTGGAATATTAGAAATTAAGGTCGTCTACTTATTGTGGTGTTGGTATTTTATGTCTTAATGAGTGGATGTTTTTCTTTATTAAGTCAAGTTACAAACCATCACACAACCTATTCACATAACAGAAGTCCATGAGCTAAAAGTGTTTCCTTATTTGCATGTTTATTTTCCTCTGTTAAATAGAGTATTTTTCCATACAATACACATACAGATTTGTTAAAAATATTAAAGAATATTGTCCAACCTGCCTTACTGAAGCTAAAACATCCAATCTCCCACTGTGAGGAAATTTCTATGAGAGTTATTATCATGTGTGAGTTATAAGATCTTGGCAAAATTTTAGAAATTTCTTTTTGCTGCTCTGTCAGGCTGTTGTCAGTCTTCCACAAGAGCTCTTGGTGATGATTTTTACATTTTTTTGTGTCCTGTTTCCCTGCAGCTCAGCAGGCCAAGTAACCCTTCACTATGCCCTCAGTTCCTGGATTGAATGGAAATGCTACATCATATTTTGTGCAGTGGTACAGTGTTTATTTGCCAAGGAAAAAGGAAAGGACAAGGCAAGGAAATACGATCTGGTGATCTTCCAGTGAGCTATTAGCAAGAGGTGCAGAAAGGAAATATTAGGTCTGTTATGAGAGCTAGTATAATATGTGAACCGTACTATATGCTGCTTGTGTGTAGGGTGAGTCTGGTGAAGGGGGGTGATCCATCAAAAAGGCAATGAAAGCAATCACCTAATTAGACATGGACCTCAGACCATAAATCCCTGCCTTGCCATATCAAATTGGTGACAGACATTTTTTATAGCTTGTTTGACTGATCACTTTGATCAGTCTGACGTCAACCAATCAGAATTTAATAGCCTTTTAACAGGAGAAAAACCTTGTATGCACAGCTAATGATTTTAGTCAATGGTACCACGGTGCTCTAGCTTAAGTTCTGAGTTCCTAGTAAAGATGGAGACAGTGCAGACAGGGATTTGTCACCAGGCTCCGATACAGCGAGGAAATCAGTCATAAGTGGTGGTTTGGAGGCCATTTTCTCCACAGTGCACAGGCTGGGAGACAGCCACTCACCGCCCTCAGGGGTCATCTGCATGGTGGGGGTGTGGACCACGGTGCTTTGGGGGGTTGGGGAAACTACTTGGATGGACACATCTGAGATGCCGGGCTGGGGGCTTTCTGGAAGATCTGTCATGGCAGAGCCCACTGGAGACAAACAAGAGCTGCATCTTTAATATGCACAGGTATACTGGTTGTTTTTAGCATATAATTGTTTATCATTTAGAAAAATGCACAAGAGACCTCAAAAGTTAGCTTTATTTTTGAGAATCTTGCCACTCTGCTGCACTTTGCTGCACATGCACAGGCTTTTATTTCATCAGGTTTTAAAGATTTTATTTGCAAAAAATTCTGTTTCTTGCACAAATGATGCAATGAGAAATATCAGTAAAACACTCAAAAATTGTTTGGACTTTTCATCTGTAAAACAAAAATATATATGAATATAATGTGATGGTACTTTGTCTTCTAAGTATCTTATTTTCTTATGTTGGGTTATTTCTCCATATCTTTGAGTTGCGCTGTTTCCGATTAATATTCCAATATGAAACAAAATTTGTATAAAGGCCTGGGTTGAAAAAAACCCCAGCAGGCTTGTTTAACAAACCATGATTCAGCCAGTTAGTGACACTTTCCCTCTGTGACAGCTGCAAGGCTATTGTGGTGGGCTTTTGTTATCTGCCAGTAAAAGGCAAAGGCTTGGACATTATGGAAGTGAAGCTATGATGAATAGACTGCAACGTTTGGCTATTTAAACCATAACAAACGCCACAGACAGACTGTCAATAATGGTGGTGAAAGCTGTTTTGTTTTATTAACACACTAATGCTTAACTGTGGTTTAAAGAGTGGTTTTTGAAAAGCAACAATTACAGTTTTTCTTGCTCTTTAAGGTGGACTAATACCATCTGTAGCATTGATATCTGAACCACCAGGAAATTTTTATTAACTAAAATTTAATTTCTTTTTTTTAAATACCATGACTGATGCTTTTCATAAAGTGTCATTTACAAATACGGCATAAAGGGTCTTTTATATTGAGTGATAATAATAATAAAACGCACAATTGAACATCTATTAGACTTGGGAATAAATACTTGTTATTGGCACATTTACTTACATAACTATTTCATGACAACAACTCAAAATGTTATTTGATTCAAAAGAAATAACTTGTTACTATGATTATGACCAGGAGTAAACATGTTTTCTCAGGCCACGCTGTTTTAACAGGGCTTGAAATCATGGTAAACATCCAACATGTCAGGTTGCAGTCAAGGACAGTCATGGTGATTCATGAGCTGTTGAAAGCTGCACCTGTCCAATGAGCTGTGCCCTTTTGACCTTAATGTATCACGCTGTGTCTGCTCTCTGGATTACTTTGCTCTCCCCCCTTTTGTTTTTCCTCTCCATCTCTAACTAATTCTGATTTCAGACTGTGAAACATGAAATGGCAGAAGAGGTATCACATGCTGGTCTCCCCGGGTCAAATGAGATGAGTGCAGCTGTTGGATCGACTTGAAGAGAGCGCATACAGTAGGGAGGGGGCTTCCCTGAAAAAAATTTCACTCACTGGCTCACCCTGTCTCAACCACAGGCCCAAACACGGGTCATTTATCCGTTTGTGCTGGAGGGGAGTGCTTGCTTCATTACATCCAAAACAACAACAGGCAAAACCAGCAAACAAACTGCAACTTCAGCACCAATCACTTCTCCTCCCCTCCCCTCCACTCCCAGCCTCCCTCCAGCTCACACATTTCTGGTTCTCTCTTAGCCTCATCCATTTCAGGTCAGAAAATGGCTTCCATTCAGGACAATCTGAACGAACTTCCTTGTGCACTCACACATGCACCCACACCCCCTCCACCCCCTGCTAGAATGACAGGTCAGCAGTAGTGGTGCAGTAGCAGTAGCAGCAGTGAGCAGCAGCAGCACAGCATGGCTGTGGAAGAATGTTCGTCAGCCCGTCACGGCTGCACCGGGCGCCTTTGTTGTGTGGAATGTGTCAGTGTGGAAGAAACCTGTGTTTATTATGGTGTCATTGTTTTTTGAGCCACAAAAACAGAGATGTCATGACACCCAGCTTCAGCGAGCAAGTCACTGTTTGTGGGTTTGTCATCATCTATGGACATTCACTTCAGAGCAGCTCCAACCAAATTTTGGATGGATGGATGGATGGATCACATATTGTATCACTACCTTGCAGTTTATGTTTGTTAAGTAATTTAGTTTAGCTTTAGTACAATTAAGGGACTAAATCCAACCCTTTCTGCCCAGATGTTAAACTGTCTAAATAGCATAGACTTGGACACACCCTCGGTTTTAGACGCTTTA
>JAPZDY010000009.1:11003905-11024078 GCA_029783645.1 Ctenochaetus hawaiiensis | reverse complement strand
AACCCAAATGTCTTCAGTATACAACAAAAACAAAGGAATTGAACTTGCTGTTCCAATACTTTTGGAGGTGACTGTAAGCATGGCGATTGGTTGAGGTATGGGTAAAACTATTGGGCTCCAATAGTTAATTTACCGGGTGTCACAGGGCCACAGCACCCCCTCTGCTGATGGAAGCAAACCATAGAGATGGAAATAAGGGGTGAGGGTCATGAGGGGTGGGGGGTTGGAGTCTGTTGTGTTTGTTCTCCATTGCCCGTGTGTGTGTGTGTATCTGTATCTGTGTGGCCATTCCTACTCTGTGTCACTTTCCATTGGTGTCCTGCAGAAACCCTGTGCTTCCACTTCTTCTTCTGATGCTGCCAGCTACTGCTTAATGACAATTTAATTTTTGACAGCCATTGGTTCCCTGAGGCAATGCTTTATAATGTATGACACACACAGACTAAATCAAAGTCTCAGTTCTTGGAAAGCTTGAATATACATGCCTGACACTGACAGTTTGAGTGTGTGTGTGTGTGTGTGTGTGAGAGAGCGTTTTGAAGCCCGTTTGCGTGCATCAGCAGAGCTGATTAGCAGGGCTGCAGTACTGTTGTGACTGTGTGCATCAAGGACTCTGTGTGTTCATGTTGCTCTGTATGCTGTGTGATCTCATTTGAACTTGATTCACAACAGCAAATTATGTTGTATTTTTTTAATCTATTGTTACTCTTTTCAATCATTAATAGAGCTTTGATGATACACTAAGTGGTTGCTATAATTGTTCATGTCACTGCACACATGACAGCCTGTTTCAGTGTGCACGTGAGTTGGTCCTCTCATGCTTTGTGTATGTATGAGCGCTGGGATTAGACTGATTAGCAAAATGAGTCAGACATCGCAAAGCTGCACACGTTCATGCGCCTTGACATGCAAAAGTAAAGCCACAAGCAAATACAGATATATATTGACAATCACAAAAATGCACAAAACACTACAAAGGGCTCCATCCTCCTCCATCCCTCAAAGCCGACACCACCAGCAGCACAAACAGAACCCCCACACTCATCCATAAAAATGCTCATACAACCACACAGTGATGCAAACTGTGCACACCATATCCTCTTCTTCACACACACTTCAATCCAACTGCACAGTCTTTCAAGCTGCCTTCTTTTTTGTGCAAAGCTGCCTGTGAGACTGAGCTCCTCTGCCATTCTCACACTCCGCGGCAGCACAATGGCTTCTGCTTGGAGAAAGGGGCTGCAGTCACATCACCAGCTTCCCTGACAGGCTGCATAAAGACCACAGCCACCACAGCCTGCTCTGTCCGCTTCACACTTCATCCAACAACTGACACATCATCTTTTTGTTAACTATTGCTTCAACTTGGTCTGTTTTATGTCTATGTAAGACTCAGGCTCTATCAGGCACTACTGTCCCATGTAAGACTCCTAAAAGATCATTTAGATCAAGAATACTTTTAAATATAAATACAGAATATTGCACTGTATGACCAGTCCATCTTATTGAGGGTAAGCTCCTCAGGAGGGGGAAAGTGAGGACAAAGCATGGCCACCGGCTACTCTATATACTGAGTGCCTGTGACATATTTTCTGCATGAGTGTCACTGCACGTGGCCCGTCACTGACTCAACGCTGGACCTCAGTTCAAACCATTCATCTATCGTTGCACTCGGATCATTCAGCTGGAATCGCAGACCTAGTTCTGCTGTTGACTATATCTCTTTGGGTTTGAGATTCTTTCAAACAGCACTCAGTACTTACAGTGTCCCACTTTTAGACAATAGCTGTGACCTCCAGTTAAAAAAGATGTCACTCAGAAATGTCAGGATCGTAGCAAATCTTTTTAATCTAAAATAATTACCAAATGATGATTAAAAAATATATATATATGTATATATTTATTACCCAGAATGAAGAACCAGTGCTTAGTTTTTCCATTCTGAGCTATTGCAAAAAATACTGCAATCTATAAAAGTGCCAGGCTTTCAGGCCAATTTGTCTTAGTGGCCAAACAGTGTAATTACAAGTCATGTGATGCAAAGAGACCCAAAAAGACTTTTTCCCTTAAGCTTAGTCTCTGCAAGCAATGGCTGAAAAAAACTGTGGATACATTTTTTAAAATCTACAAGTCAGCCCCCATGATTCATAGACCATTCAGTCAGATAACATCTGGAAAGTCTAAAGAGTCAAAATATTTAATCATTTTTATCCCCATTTAAGTTATAAGAGGTTAAAGCAGAGGTTAGGTGGCTCTGTGGAGCGCAGTGTCTATGGGGCCCTCAATGCAAAACCTATACAGAAGACCCAGGTATTTTTATACTTGGAAGTGGAATTGTGTTGGTTTCATGTGGAACTAGGCAAATGTCATAGGAATTAACCAAGTCCCACCTTAAGATTCCTAAAGAGTTGTTTTGAGTCTTTATTCATTTACTCTTTAGAGAAGGACCTGCTGTCTTTGTGTAAATAAATACTGTTTCTAAAGTAACAAAGATTTTTATTTTCAGGTGATTATATACAAATAAAAACAATAAATTGAACTTGTGAATATTATATCACATTTCTACCACATTTTGCCATAAGATACTCCTAAATCTTATTCACTGGACCTTTAATTTTTGATAAAAAAAATAGGCTAAATCTGACAGCAGATAATAGGCTCATGCAAGATAACCAATCAAATACATCTTGTCTCACCTGGATAGAATTGAGTATGCTGAGTTGGGTTGCACATGGGTATGCAGAACAGGACAGTGCTGTCAATATGGCCAGGAAAAGGTCAACCACACTGTGTTTACGTTTAATAAATTTGCAAGTAGTGGACAGCTGAAATCATTGTATGACGAAAGCCTGCTTCTCTACTTGACCACAAAGCTCCATTACTGACAGTTAACTGTAATGCCTATTTATTACACAGCAGCCACATAATTCCAGCTCAGCTGACTAGACCTGAGAGAGCCTGAAAAGTCTTAGTGATCTGTGGAGTGTGTGTGTGTAAGTGTGCGCGCACATGTACATTTATGTGCATTACAGTAGCACGCATGGATGAATGGATTAGAGCCAGGCTAAGGCACACAGTCTCAAGAAGATTATATAATATGTTTAGAGCCATCAGCACTTTATGGTTGCGAGTAAAACAAGAGACAATCGCATTGTCTGGGTCACAGATGTGAGCTAATGTGTGTGAGTGTGTGTCTGTGCGTCCTGTCCTTTACCGCTGCTCTTCTCCAGTCACCAATATGTTTTGATGAAAACATATTAATAATGGAGGGATAAAACTGCAATCTACAAAAATACCCTCCTCCTTCCCTCCTTCCTGTCCTGGTTCTCAGTCTGTCAGTCTTTCTTACAAACACACACACACTCACACACACACACACACACACACCCTCTGCAGTCAGCGCTGCGTCAGGCAGGTTATATAACAGCAGAGGGTGTAAGAGTGAGGGGGAAAGAGGGGTGTGGAGGGGGTGAAAAGAACAGGGTACACTGATAAAAGAAGAGGCTTGCAATTTGAATTACATGTTCGCGAAGATCAAGTGTTATCAGGATATGAATCTTTTTTTTGGATGTATCCAAAATTCACACAGAAAACTAATTTTTATCTTAAACCAACTGTTAAGGTTTTTTTTTGGATTCTGGCTCGATCCCATTATCCTATTATTATCTCATAACAGAGAGCCTCAAAATTATTCTAAAGTATTTAAATATCTCACAATAAGTCAGTTTAGTGAAATATAGCTTGTCATTGTACCCTTGCATATTAAATGTGGGAGCCATGGTGTCTTAAAATGAGTTTTGTCAGAATGTATTTATAACTGGAGTTTATTATGACAGGCTATTTGAAAAACACACATAATAAATCCATGTTTGCACAGCAGAAGACATGAATATGATGCACACGCAGAAACAAATGAAGTTTTACAGTGCAGTGGTGCTTCACAGCAGACTCTGTTTGTGCCGATGTTCTCGTCTCTGCTCTGCTGCCCACTGAGCTGTTAACTGCTGTTTTTCTCGAGCCGAGGTAACAGCAGTCGTGACACACTACAACGCCTGTCAGGACTTTGCCTCAGTGCCCATACCCAAAATATCTTCACCCTGTGTATCTTGAATAAGTCATGATCCTAAGAGGCCAACCCCGAACGTCGGGCCCTTATTGCTCCGTGTTCACAGCCTCACTCTGCTTCTCCGAGGCTCCAGCCTTCATCTCTCTACCCATTCTTACAGGCCACAGATGTTGCCAAGGCTGCATTTCCCTCCATCTCACCCCAATCCCAATCCAAAGCCATTCTGCAACCTCATCTTGCTTCTATCCTCCCTTTTGCCACCATCTGAAAATGTTCCTAGCACAGCCTTAGTTTCATCCTCAGAGAAAAATCTTTTCATTCTCTAACTATTGACTCTCTCTCTCCTTCTGGCTGTGTCTCTCTTCCTCTAAATCCCTTGGGGTGCTGGGATGCAGTCCTATCTGTGGCCCTCCTAAGCCTCTCTTAGTTCATAGTAAACACAGTAAGGAGTGACCAGCAGATGGCTCAATGCTGCCACCATGTGAGCAAAGGCTTTTTAATTTCCAATTCCTCAGCAAGTGTTGCCCCCTGCTGGTGCACCAGCAGTCCAAATCTGGATGAATACACACACACGCACACATTCAATACCTCTTTTCTTGCAGACCCCCATAAATTCAACAACATGCAAAAACAGATTTTCAGACAGTTCAAACATAACGTAATGGTACACAACAGCACAGCTGACATCTTTTGCTCTTAATGTTTTTTGCAGCGGGACTCAAGCTGAATCCTCCTTCAAGCACGAAGAATAAGAAAGAAAAAATAAGAGCTTCTTGCAGGAATGACAAAACATGACCCCTGCTTACATCCACACACCACAGAAGCCTTGGTTTATTTGTGTGTGAGTGTGAACAAATCGCTGCTGTTTGCCTCTGGTAGTAACTGTTAATTTCTATTTATATCACAGTACAGAGCAATTCAGACCATGACACCCACACAGGAAGGAATTAAATCCTGGCATCACTGATGACATAATCAAGCTGCTGAATGAAACTGCAGTCCCTGTGGAAGAGGGGCTTTTCAGCACGATGAGATTATACAACAAGATCACACTGCGGGCCAACGCACACACAGGAGGGCGCCTATTGTATCTTAATAGTCCCACACACACAAGCACAGGCAGAAAGGCTTGCTGGGGTGTGTAGGGTGACTGCAGGATTCCTTCACACTTCCCACTAAAAAAATCCCATTTTTTACACACAGCAACTTCTTAGATCAATTGTAAAAAGAGATGGTAATTAGAGTTGGCCACAGCCTGAATAGCCAAACCACACACAGTTGAAGTTATGTGCAAATATGTGACCATTGCATTGTAATATACATCCAGGATAAAGGAATATTTACGTATTTTATTGCAGGCTTACTTACTGGGTTACTCTGGATGTAAGATTTTAGAAAAGTGCACAGACATGAAGAGGAATGTGAAAACATTTCCTTGGTGACAAACTTTTCGCAGATAGCTATCAATATATTCAAGGTCTCACATTTTAGGAATATAAACCTAAGAAAACCAGTCATTAATGTTTTGTTCCTGCATCTCTGCATACATAGTCCTTGCCCTTTAACATAGTTTTAAAGGGAAACACTGCAAACACTTTTTGATTCTGATTATGTTAGCGTACCTTGTATCCCCTCCAGAAAGCCTGGATTAGCAGAGCAGCCCGATCCTCACTCAGCAGCAGAAACAGAGGGAGGGGAGGCCTGGGACTGATGATAAAGTGAGAGAGAAATAGAGAAAAAGAGTGACAAGAGATAAAATTTGAGGGTGTGTCATTCACATTACACATGAAATAAAACAAAGGAGTTTTATTTCCTGACAAACATTGAATTTTCAGTGAACTGCTGTAGACTGAGGAGACACTCACTGCATGCTGAGCCAGTCTTTTACAAAAGGGATGTCATGAAAGTTCACAGGGACTTGTCCTCGCCTGCAGGGGTTGTGGCTGAGGTAAAAACACACAGATACACAAAATTTTGCACACAGCACTCAAAATGGATTGGGTGAGATAAGGTAAGCTTTACACAGTGAAGAGAGAGCTTCATTGTGTGTTTGTGTGTTTGGTTAAGGGGCTCTTACTTGTAGAGCCATTCAGCTAGGAAATCACATGGGTTAAATGCTGTTATTTTTCTCTGCAACACAAAAGACAGTGATCAAAGCCATGTATAATATAGAAGAAGTATTCAGTACAACTTATACTCAACTTATAAGAAAAAGTAGCAACATAATAATGTAAAAAATTGTGGATTACATTCAAAATCCAGCATTCAAATCTCACCAGAGTAAAAGGACAGAGGCATTATAAACAAAATGTATCTACAGTGTACAAATAACAAAATAGTCCTTTCACCCTGACAGACCAACCAAACACATAAATTCATTTGATTTCAGGTTTATAAAAAACTGCAGTTCTTTCAGCACTGGATGCCTTTAGTTAATTTATTTGTTAAAAAGAAGAAAAAAATTCAGACCTTGAAACAACCCTGTTTTTGGGCTTCTCTCAGTAAAGCCTCTATTCCTGGCAACAAAACTGGAAACAATTTCCTTTCCAAAAACTGTGTAACAGGACCTGACATAAACACACAAACAAAAATGTATGCAAAAGATATAGAGATATTTGAATACAATTGTACTCTGCAGGGCAAAACTCATTCATCTTACATTCAGGGACCTGCGGGGGAGATTCAGTTTTAGCTGTTGACAGGCGCTTCTGGCTTGGAGGAGGAGGTTTACCCAACACAGAGTAGCCAGAGAGAGCAGGCAGACAAGGAGGAGGGTCAAAGTCTCTCAAACGATAATCATCCACGAACACCTAATAAAACAAATAATGATCAGAGGATGGAAGCTTGACAGAATCCATATATTAATTAGATACAGGGATGAAGGAATGAATGACAAGCTGACCTTGGCAGTGGTGAGTCCATGAAAGACTTGTGAGTGTGTGCTATGTATCCTCACAGCACTGGGAGGACTGGGCTGCTCAGCTTCAAACTCTCCAAAAACACATTAAACAAAGAAAAAGCTTTTGATTGATGCTTATTTTCAATTTACAAAAGTTTTAACACAGGCGCATAATCATCTCACCATCACAAACTTGTTGCCAAAGTGATTTTTTGGCATCGCTTGTGTCTGCCATTTTTTTTTTGCTTCTTCACTCCGGAGGTTGCCACGGACTCGCTGGTTGCCAAGGAAATAGTCATACCCATGACTTCCGGTGTAAACAATTACAGAACTGCACGAGCAGGCTGAAGCGTGAGGAAAGGTGACTATTAAAAAATGAACGATAAGGTGGCCCAAATTGTTCGAAAACTAAAAAATGACCAAGAAAAAGACTCTAATAATATTCCCAAACAGTATCTGGAAAACCTACAAAACGACGGCTAACAGAAAAACATATTTAACTACAAAATTAGACCAACTTAAGAAACTTACCTTTAATACTGACGTTAAGCTGACAAATCCTTTGTAAAAACACATCATGCAAACGTTACTTGCCGCACAATATATGTATATTTTTTATAAAACATAACTCAGCTGAATAACTCATGCGACACAAACGAAGTAGTTTTGCGCTGTTTTGTGGCTTTTACAATAGCCAGCTGCACCCGGTTAATAGGCCTATATGTCTCCTCTAACTCTTTGTCACGCCCAAGACGGTAGCCCTTCTTTCAGAAGTTACTCTAAATATTAAAAATAAGCATGTTTCACCTATTTGCGGGATGGGAAAAACACCGCTTCTTTTAACGGCATGGTTTCTGCATTAACCGCTAGAGGGCAGCAAATTGCTTACTACAAATGCTGTATGATAAGTCTTTGCACAAAGCACTGTCTACTGGGAATGTTTGAATAAATAGACTAAAAAGGCATACGATTTTACATTCCCCACCAGAAACTTTTGAAATAAAACCATTAACAGAAGTAGAAGGAAGTTTTCTTTTAGCAGACTCTGATATGTAAGTCTTTAGACTTGTAAAGTCCATTTATTTAAGTTTTTGCTGCTGCATGTGTGCATGCTTGCAGGTGATAGTGGCTATAGGGACATCAGAACCTTGATAACACCTTCAGCTTATGTTTCCAATTAATGCAAATACTATAGGGATGCCTTCTGCTTGAATTTGTTCAGGCCTTATACTAGGGTGTTTATATGGTGCTTGGTTTCCTCTTTTTCAAATGTATGTTTTCTGCCATAAAAAATGCAGTAATCTGAGATGAAGGTATTTGGCATGTTGAAATGATAATAATAAAACAAATAGTATTTTTATGGATTCTTGCTTCATAGTGCCTGTTGCCTTGTACTTTTGTCTTTTAAATAAAATATGACCTCTCTTATGTGCTAGTTTTTCTCTTCAAAAAGGAAAAGTTCAGTCCTACAATGTCAAATCTATTTTTATTCTTTCTATTATTAGCTCTCCATAAATATAGTCTCTGATCGACCAAAACCAACCCAAAAGAAAAAAAGCATTTTCTTTACAATTATTAAAGCACAAATGATGAAGATTTTGATGAAGAGTCTTAAACCAGAACTATGTTATTCAAAGAAATTCTTTAAAATTAAAGTCTTTATTGGCATATATTCCAAAGCAGTTAAGTCATCTCATGACTGAACAAAAATAGCCATTTATCTTTTAAAAAAAAAGTCCCTAGATGGTTCCAAAATGCACTGAACAGCTTTTGACAAAATATACATTGCAGTAACTCATATCTTGAAGTCACTAATTGACTTGTTAATAAATAAGTTTGTGAACAAAACATAATTTTTTACATAACATTTTAGACTTACCCCTATTTGCAACCAAAACTGATCACTACACTCCCCCGAATTTCTCACTGTAAAGACCTGTGCCCGAGCATTTCTCTGATAAGTTGTTGCAGTGCATCTCCTGACATCAACAACCCACCCCAAAAAAACACAATCAAAACAAAACAAAGCAAACCAACACGATGTAGAAATAATAGTAATACAATAATAATGATAGTAACAGAATGATTTTTTATAAAGCAACACTGATAAAAGCAGATATTATAAAGGACCAGCTATCAACAATGAAATATACAGATTACATTCCTTCAGGGTTTCAGAATAGAGGGAGCCCACGTGAGGAGGACGTTTATAATTGAGCTCAAGGGAGACCAACAGAATCCCCTCTTGAGAAAAAAGTAAAGAAAAAAAATCACACTCTTGTCTACAGTTGTTATATTATTTAGCTTTCAACATTGATTGGTGATTTGAAATCCAGGTAGAGGACTCAAACTTCCAGAGATGACACACTCATGTAAATTCATGATGTGCGCAACGGTTAGAGTATGGTTCATGTAGAGTCACATGCTAGAATGAATCCTTGAGTCCATTCATAAGCGTACATAGTATTTTATCTAATGTACATAGAGAAGAGCCTCCTAATACTGAGCACACAGAGCCCAGGTCAGTGGTTATATAGTGCTTAAAGGATGACTTGCATCAAAGCGTCCACTTGAGAAGACATTCAGAGCCTGTCCATTGGCAGCATGTTCAGTTCCAAAAGAAAAAAAAAAATCATAGTTATGGGTATGTGGACGCATGATGCAAAGCCTTGTATGTAGTGAGACTTCTGTGTCCAGTACACACCCACTGTTAGTGTGGTTCAGTCCTGCAGGCTGCACAAAAACCTCAGTTTATGCCATTGCAAAGACCTGACATTAACAAAGGGGGTGTTGTGCTTGGACAGCATCACAGGCAAAGGTGCAGTGGCTTTGATCCTGAAAACAGCAAACTAATCAGATGATAAAGAAACAACAACAACAACAAAAAACAAAATCAGACTGAAATGCAGTGTGTGAGGAAATGGAGATGAGTCTGTGATCCCCCATTTCATGCACCCACCTTCCTGCACAAGCGGAAGATGCCAAGAGGGGGGATGGATTTGTCAGCTCAGTGGAGCCTGTCGCCCTCATGGGCTGGTTCAGTGCAAGAGACCTTTAAAAAAAAACAAAAGGGGACTGGGAGTTTAAGCTTCTTCCTTTGTTCCGTTCCTCTTCTCAATCACTGACATTCCACATACAGACTTTTTTGTGATTCTTTCAATATTACAAAACATGTTCATGATTCAGTCTGCGCACATTCCTTAAACAATCCACAACTTCTGTGTTCTTCATGTCTTTCATACAAAAACGTCCACAGCGTTCAGCCGAGTCCCCTCTGGTTCTTAAAGTTGGTGAGAGCTATGTACAGATAGTGTGATATGTCATATATGAGTATTTAGGTCAGTGGTTTGTTCACTGAGGCCGGGGTTCTCCGTGGACTCTGAAGCGGTACATGCATGTGTATTCTGGATGACCCCAGTTTGACAGCACCCGCACTTCGATGATCTGGAAGGTCTTGTCATTCTGCTCCTGGAAGAGAAGAGCAGAAGTATTCAGAACATGGAAGCAGACTGTAAACTGATTTCTAACAGGTTGAGGAAAGGTCTCAAGTTACCGTAACAGGGAAGGTTTGTAGTGATTCCCCGTCTTCCTGGTATGTGTAGTGTCCCAGCAGCTTCCCCTCTTCCTGGTACTCATCATCCAGACCCTGCACACAAACAAACATCAGCGAAAAAAAAGACAGGCACTCTTCACTCATTCTTGCACTGGATTTACAAGTGTCCACTCATGAGGCTCTCATTTTGTCTGCATGTCTCTTACATAAACAGTGAAGTTTTGTGGGGCGCTGGTGATGTTTCCAGTTGGGGAAAGGGCCTTGGGGATGTGCTCCACGCAGAAAGATGTTGGTAAGATCCTCAATGACAACCGGATCACCAAGTATCCTTGAGAGCCTTTGAACGCCCAGCAGTTCCCTGGATACACATCAGGCTGAGGAGGAGAAATGCCAGATTGAGTTTTATAATAAAAGCAATAAAATGGCAATAGTGTCTGAGCGTGTGTTCCTAAGATCTTAACCCTATCATAAGATGTTTAAAGGCCGGGTTCACAATTTTTTAAATCCATCTTAAAACAGTACCCAGTGCCTATGCACTATCAAAACCTTTTTCATTCAAGAGATACCTGCATTTGATCCTTCTACCCAGGTCTAGAAAAAAGAGAGACTAGTTGTATGGTTTTGCTTGCAAACAATCACAAGCATTTAAAAAGGTTTTGTTGCTGTAATCATGTCTCCTGTCTATATTAGCATAGATGAAATTAGAATGGTCTTATTCTTTGTAAAAATACATTCTAAAAGGTAATCTAAAGCCTTTACAATTATTCAGCTGTATGAGTTAAGTAAACCAAATTGATATATATTCCAAAGTTATGATAACACAAAGGGGGAATATTTTTTAGGAAAAAAAAGACTTTGGAAGGCATCTGCTAGATTGGTATGACCCAGACTGTTGTGGTCTTATGACCTTTGACCTCTCACCTACTTTGAAAGTGCATTAAGAAGAGATCCTGTGATAACCAGTATGAATAAGAGAAACGTAACAGCAAGAAAAAAGCTGTTCTATTGTTCACAATAGAGCTATGCTTTAACTAAATGAACATGTTCATTGAAACAGGTATTTTTTTCATGGTGAGGCTCACCTGAATGACAACTCGTGGGGACTGTGAGAAGTACCAGAGTGGCAGGCCAAACAGACTCATGAGGGCCGTCTTGGTCTCATATGTCTCAGAGCATCGCGTGCTGAGGATGCTGCCACCTGAACACACACACAGGTTAGGAGATCACCATGAATATGCTGGACATTAAGTCCTAATTTCCTTAATAGCATGAGTGGACACAAATAATGTAGAGAGAGAGGAGCGATAGAAAAAACATTTTATGTTTTGTGTCTTTACTAGGCTACCGAAACATTTCAGTGTCGTCAGCATGTAAGTCAACAGACTGTTCAGTAACACACATGACAATGGAGCCTGAGCCTCTGCTGTTAATACCCTGTTGTCCTCGAGCTGGACTAATGCCTTCACCCTCATTATGTAAGAGATGTACATTAGAGCACAGGACTGAGTTATGGAGCAGCTAGCTTGCTAATCCCTTCTATATATTACAGGGTTAACTTCTGACTTGTGTAAAGATCAAGAATGGACAGGCACTAACTCTGATGTGAGGCTCCCTTCTTACCTCCAGACTCCAGGGCGTAGTCTACCTGGCCTGTTCGATCCTGGGAGTAAAGCCTCAAAGCGTTTTGGACAATCAGCTCGACTTGCTGGGGTACAGACCACAAAACGAGAGTTTAAGATTAAACAAGGGCCCCAAAACACATAGCAAAAGAGCACTTTGAGCTAAGCTAGGCTTAGATTATGAGATGAGGAGTGATGATGAGGCTGATGGCAGAAACATGCATTCATTACCTCTTTTGTCATTCCCTCAGTGGCAGCAGTGTGCTGGACAGTCCCGGTTACTGTTTGAACGATGGTCTTAGCTTGTGACTCAGCCTCACCGAGGGTTTGGGCCCGGTTAAGCTCCAGCTGCAGTGACACGTTTCTCAGGATGCTCATCTCCAGTGATGCCAGTGCTGCCTGCAGGTCAGGTGTGCTCACGTAGCGCTGGGAAAGCCAGTGGATCAGAGACTCAGGCAACGCTCCCTGCTCCTCTCCTGGCCCACTACTGCCAAAGAACAGAGCCTGCAACTCCTTACGCACCTGGGAGGACACCTGAGAGGACACCTGGGCTGATATCTGAGGGAAAAATAAGCCATATCCAATGAATAAGACAGTCTAATTGAAAATGGATGTCAGGAAAATTTATGAAACTGCATCACGGTAACAGTAAATAATAAAGAAATTGAATCAATATTTTCATTTCTTACCGTCTCCTGCAGTGTGTCCAACTGCTCACACTTGCCCTTGCATCCCACAACACCCTGCAGGTCCTGTCTGATTTTGCCCAGCTCCGTCTCAAGTCTCTGCACCTCCACTAGCAGAGCATCATGGTCCTCCTGCTTCACACCCACACTGAGAGAAAGACAGAGAGGTGAGCTGCCAAAATTTTCAAGATCTTGCTCACAAAAAAGCACATAAAAATATTAAGAAAAATCTGCTACTTGAAGGTGTACTTATTGTTTGTTGTTTTTTTACCTGACAGGAACTGTGTCTGCTGCTGAAGTGACATGCTCTCTCTCTTTTTCCTGCTTCTCCTGCTCAAACTGCTGCTGCCTCTGCTGCACCTCCTACAACACAAAACAAGTATGAGGATTGCTGGCAGAACTACAGGAAATACTAAACTTTTTGTGGCATATAAACCAAAATTAAATCCAAGATGACAACAACTATTAGACATTCACACGGACAGGCCCCTTCACAAATTTCAGATCAGTTCTGTCTTCATACCTGTTTGAGCTTGTCAGGGTATTCTGCTGTCTTTTGTAATACAGCCCTTACGGGTTGTGGTATGTGTGCAACCTTCTCAAGCTACAAAAGTTTTTATTCCGTAATAAATTAGACCTCAGGCTTTGCATGACTGCACACATTGTCTGTTCCTTGTTAATGTTTAACACTTGACCTGAACTACATTCTGTACTTTGTAATGGACTATAGTCTACTGCTTGCTCCCTTTGTGATTTTTCGACAGATTTCTTTTATTTATAAATCAGTCAGTTAAATGATTTATGTTTTTATAGCTTATGCGACATTTAGTTCAAGGACAGTAATTGACAATTAAAAGATAAGATAACACCGTCTCAAGTGTGTGATTAGCCCACAGATGACAAAGATCAAAAAGACTGACAAAAAATGTGAGACTAGTGACATCTTGTGATGGTATCACACAAGCCACATTGCATGTCAACACGTTGATGTTCACATCAACGAGTTTACAACATCATAACATAAGGACACAGTACTCAGACATATAAGCAAATGACGAGATACTAAAAAAGCTTCTTTGGTATTTTCTTCTACAATAGGTGTTTCACAGAGAAGAAACCAGTTACAAAGTTAAACAGGGAAGAAACAAGTGACAAAGTGAAAAAGTAGCAGTCATGCTGTTGTGGCTAATAATTCATAAGCCATCTTGCCACTTTTCCACATGCAGTCTGCATACATGTTTTCAAGGTGTTTTTTTGGTGGAAAGCAGTTAATTTGCTGTACATACCTCCGTTTTGGCAGCCAGAGCATTGAGCAGTAATTCCAAATCAGCCAACCGTGTTGCCTGACTCTCTTGGTGCTGTTTCTGCTGCTCTTCACTCTGCATGAAGCAGAGATAACAGAAAAAAAGTCAGTCACATTTTACATTTTACATTTTAAGCAAAACGTCACTCTTGCAACTTAACGCCCTCATCTCTCTACCTGTGCTCTGGTTGTACTCTCTCGCTCCAGCTCTCCCCGTAACACACTTAGTCTCTGCTCCAGGAGGGAGGATACCCACAGTCCCAGGCTCTCCCTGTCAGTTTGAGTGTTGAGCTGCTCCTTTAGGGTGCTGTAGAGACCCAAGATGTCCCCATGACGCTGCTCCTGCTGCTGATCACCCTGCTGGACTCTCTCCCACAGCAGGGCTAGCTGGCGCTCCACACGTTCCAGTCGCTCTAAGTCCACACTAGAGACTGCCACAGGGGGGAGTACCGACTAAAGATAAAGGAGTGAACAGAGAAAAATCTACTCAATATCTCTAAAATACACTGTGTGCAACTTACCAGAGGGCAAAAGCAACATCATACATTATGTAATGTAATTTCTGACAAACACTGAGTCACTGGGTGCTTTCTAATAATGCTTTCATTGTTTTGTCTCTGTGTCTTACTGGTGCCTGTGAGACCGGGGTGGCTGGGGTTTGCACCACTGGAGTCTCTGGAGCAGAGCTGGGGACAGACGCAGGAACCGGAGCAGAAGCTGGCACCAAGTTCGACAGAAAGGTGAGAGGAGAGGCAGGACGCCACTCAGTTAGGTTTATGGCTGGGAGGTAGGCGAGCAGGGCAGCAGTGGACGGACCCCAAAACCATAAAGCTGCATACACACAGATATTGGTAAGGGTTAAACAACCATCAAGTCTCAAGTTTGTTCTAACCCTTCAGATATGTTTATCTTTTTTTTTGATTCTGGGCAAGATCACAGGTACATAACATGCTGAATGCTTATAAGATAATGAAGATATCTAGAGTAGTTGCATTTAATGTAAAGATTATTTTTTTCCTTAAATCCAAATATGTAACAAGGAAGCTGCAACCAAATGTTGAAACAAGCACACTGAAATTGACTTTTCAATGTCCATTTCAGTGTAACAATAAAATAAGAAAATCAGATATTATATGATAAATTTGCTGATTATGGATTAAATCAGCCTGTGACTAAAACAAAAACAAATAAATGTGTTAGTGTTTTTTGGCTGTGTGAGTGTGTGTGAGTAGTGCTGAACCACAGAGTAGAGTAACTCAGCTGCCCAGAGAGGCAGACCTAAATCTGGTACTGGATCTGCAGCTTACTCTGGGGAGGAGTGCTGGTTAGAAAATCTACTGCCTCAATATAGACTGATTTTTTCTCTGTATGTGCTCAGTAAAAAGGTTACATCTCCGATAAAAGAAGTAAGCACTGCGAGTTCTTATAAACTCACCAAGGAGGAGCAAGAGGGGCAAAAGGAACAGCAAGAGCCTCCAGAGTTTGGGAAGGCATCTGAAACAGAGTCACACACACACTACTTAAAAAAAAAAACAAAATGAACAAAACACAACAAACTGTAAGAAATGTTAAGAATTACATAATACAGTTAGATTATTAAATGAGAATAAAACTTCCTGCTTACTCCTTTTGAAAAGGTCAGTGATAATTTTTATAGTTTTAAGAGTCATTAAATCTACACTTAAGTCACAAAAATCTTTCACTTTGAACACTGAGGCCTGCAGCAACTTTTTAACCATTTGGGAGAAGCAGAAAAAACACAACATCAGGCCAATTTTGTTTCAACTTTTCATCTCATTGTTGCTGCCTACATCCAGATGAAAGGTAGTGTATAATGGGTTAATGACAGCTTCTGTTACCACAAACAGCTGCACTCTGTGGCTGAAAATGATACCATGAGGGCAGTGAGAGTGAACTGAAACAGTAAAGTTGCAGGAGTTGTAGATTCAGTTGACAATTCTCTGTAGGCTCGTCACTACGAGTGACTGCTTTCACAATGTCAAACTGTTATAAAAAATGTCATTTGATACATAGCTTTTGTAAACATATCAAACACTGGTGATGAATACCAGGAAAATTACTCTTACCGTGTCAGAAAGAAGACGTTGAGAACAGACATGAGAGACACCAGCTGGTACCATCCTGTTGCAAGAAACCAAAGAAGTCCTCTGCCTGCCTTCACTGGGCAGATTTAATTAAAAAACAAACAGAGAATGAAAACACAATCAAACCATGACTCCCAAGAAAGAAGCAGAAAATATTTCAAAGAACTTAAGGAAAAAGCTCCACCAACCTGGAGCTGCCAGGAGCATCCAGAACAGTGAGAGCAGCCTCTGTGCCACCGTCCCAGCCCCAGATCCCAACGCTTTGCCTGCCCTAACCACACAGTAACCCGGCTGGAGGAGGCAGTAACCTGGAGGACAGGGTGAAAGAGGGAAAAAAAAAACAAAGCATGAGCAGCCTGTTTGTAAAAACAGATTCTGTTTTAAACTATCCTTGTTTATCTAAAGGCTGTTATTAACATAAAGGAGGTGCTGGTTAACCTGCATAAGCTAGGATGCTCCACAGTGCCCCCGCCAGGCGCCGTGGCCTGGAGGATTGTGTGAGGAGGACGGTGTGAGCCTCTGAATGCTGCTTCCCTTTACAGTCATCACCTGTGTACACCCGAATGATGGACAGCAAGCAAGCAGTAAACAAAAAAGAACAAACACAAAGGATGAATGAGGTCAAGATGGTTATAAGCTTAAAAATCAAAATAATGCAGTTCTGCAAAAAACTAAAGCAACAGACATAAATGATTAAAACTTAAATGAATCAGCAACAGTAAATCTGACGTCAAGAATAAAAAGAAAATACAGGTGGGCCACTTCCATGCAATACTTAATATCATGACAACATGCACAGCTAAATGAATGAAAACATGCCTCATTGAATTCCCCTTTTCATTGCCACTAAAAAAAAAATGCTTTTATTTAATTTTCACTTCTGTGTAACTTTTTGAATATTAATACCAATTATATGCTGAAACAGCTTTCTAAGCAAGATGGACTTTTAACCGAGTAGCAAGTTCATTACTGAAAGTAAATAACCTTTTAATAGAAAGCTTATGTAGGCCTACCTTTTATTTCACACAGAGAGCTTATGATGAGCCATTACAGGAATTTTTATAAGAATCAAACTAATCAGCAGACTCGATAGACGAACTGGTATCAATAAAATCTAGTTAATTCCCATCCCTGGCTGACAGACTTTACCATTCAAAGCTTTCTAATGATTCAAGAGTTGATTATTATCAGCTGAGTGAAGTTATACTGCTGTTTGAGAATCACCTATTTCTAATGTTTTTATTTTCTTTTCTGATTTTGTTTTAACAATTCATGGTTTTTATTTTTTTTTAAGAGGATTTTTTTTTTTTCCAGGAAAAGGTCTGTTGTTTGTCCTCTTCAATATTATGTGTTTAATCTCAGTTATTTTTCCATACTGTTTGTATACAAGCAAAAACAAACAAACCCACAAACACACTAATCTGAAAACAAGCAGCTTGTTTTCCTGAAATTAATTTATGTGTGAAAGGATTTACACTTATGTGACGTTTTAGTATTGAACAGGTCTTTTGGAAAGGGTTTGGAGGACTGAACTGAGTGAAAGAGAAGCATCTGCAGGTCGCGACGGTCAACAGGCTGCTGACTAATTAAAGCAGTTCACACAACCTCTGCCCACTGAGCCTCACACGGGTCACGCATATAATTACTCCATCAATCATGGCCACAAGTAGGGAGAGAACATGTATGTGTAGCCTGTGTGTGTGTGTGTGTGTGTGTATGTGTGTGTGTGTGTGTGTGTGTGTGTATGTGTGTGTGTGTGTGTGTGCTTACACAGGGAACCATTGAATTTGAGATGTGATGCATCTTCAGTCACCAGGTCCTTCACATTCATGCTTCCACAGAAACTTGAATGAGCTGCAATACACATACAACACATTTATTAACATAACAAAACCATGCTGCGTGAGAAAATTATGATGGAATGAATGACGGGTGAAGAAGAAGAGTAAATGCGCATGTCAACAGTGTGACAGCAGAAGATACACAGTGATGACTGCTAGAAAAACTAATGAAGAAATATGGTGAGACTGAAGCTTAATTTGAAGCTTTTTGATAACATTCTCCTGCAGCTGTGAACAGAACCAACTTCAATCAGCAGCATACTAGAAATAAAGCTGACCTTGTACAAATTAGACCAGCTGTTGAACAATATGTGAATGCTAACCAAAAGTTCAATTTGTTTCCTGACTGAAACCACATCTGAGGAGCTTAAAATTGCGATCATAAATGAGGTCAGAGTGATCATAATGTCTTTTAGTTTTGCCTGAGTGTTCATTTAAGCATGCATGTTTTCACAACCTCTCATGAACCGTACTTATTATGTGATAGCTTCATGTGAGGTCAGGAAGTGGTGTTTGTTGAGGCGTACAGTTTTAATTTGGTTTCTAGTATACTTCCTCTTTCAGAAATAGAAAGTGTGAAAGTGAAGGCTGGATGGAAAGAGATGATAAAGGAGATCCTTGAACTACAAAGAAATCTTCTTTCTCCTTTAAACAAAAAAGAAAGAGCTTAGGAAAAGAGAGAATTTGTGACAACAAGGTGATTATTAGAAGAGCCGCACAAGAGGTCAGGAGCTGTGATCCTTAACCGCTGGGTACCTTGTTCTTCATAGCCATTAGCTCTGTAGCCCATCAACCTGTGGAGAGTGGTCTGCTTAAACAGCCACAGCTGGGACAAACTGGTGGACACTGCTTGTCTCATTGAGTCCGAAAATGATGCTAAGAGACCTGAGGACACACCCATTGTTAATCAGAACACACGGTCGAGACATTGCTGGCTACACAAAATAACAAAAATATAAGTGAGTGATGGGATGAAGGGGAAGTTAAGTAAAGAATAGAAAAAATCCCCTGAAGATACCCTGAGTGGGAAATGAAAAGAAGCTATGCCTGATAAGAGGAAAGGTAATGAGGTTACATGTGGAATAGAAATAGACTATGACTCAGCAAGATACATTAAGAGTGATGATGAAAATCCTGCCCAGGCAGAGACCAACAGGGAATGGATATTTCACTTAAGCTGCAAAAGAGAGATGAGCCTATAGTGTCACCGTTCCTTTCTCAAAATCACTGAGAATATCTCTCTCTGAGCTGAGTGACTCAGGAAAAAGGGCCACCGCAGAGGAGAGAAGAGACAAGAAAAACAGTAAATGATCGGTAATGGATGAAGAGAAAAGGGCATCTCTTATTGTATACCTTTTCCAGGAGGGCTTTTGGCCCTTGAACCCAGCCAGAGCACACTGTTGAAGAGCACGGTGACTAAGGACAGTATGGGGGCCAGGGCTCGTTTGCTGTAGCGCGCACATGTGTTAGACACAGACACCAGGAAACCTGAGAGAGACACTGCTACCAATTATATTCTCATTATGACAACTCCATCAAACATACTGCCCCTTCAGGACCTTGCAGTAATTTCAATATTTAGAAAGACAAATGTAAGGGAGAATAGCTGAGTGCATTTCAATGTGACATTTCAGTCTCACTCAACAGTGTCTCACCTGTCTTGTTCCTTCGACTCCTGTCTCTGGAGTATATACTTGTGAAAGGTGACGAGGAGGAGGACAGGGCATCCGAAGAAGCTTCTGCAGCCTGAGATGACGATGATAAGGACGATGATGAAGAACGTGTGATTACTGAGTCCATCTTTTGAGAGTGTAAAGAGCAGTCTCTGCAGATGTAACCATTGGCGAGCGTGGCGTGGGTCTTTGATGCACTGGCGTCGCCATTGACACTCGACGAATCGTGTTCAGCGCTCAAGCTCTTCCCTGAGGGAAAGGAGCACATATACAGAAAAACAATATTTTAATTCTTACTCAAAAACATGTTAAAACAGTTATTTAATCTCAGTGAGAGTTTATCATGAGATTACAAAAATTCACGTTAGGTAGATTCTAAACTAGTATCTACCACTGTGTTATATTTTCAGCTGTTTCTGCCGCTTCTT
>JAPZDY010000009.1:10981185-11003883 GCA_029783645.1 Ctenochaetus hawaiiensis | reverse complement strand
CCGCTTCTTGTATTAAACTAGCTTAGTGCTGTACACCCTGCATGGTGGAATTTAATAGGATAAAGCTCAAACTATTAATTCTGCATAGCTATAATGGGTCATTACTGATGGAATCAAAAATGTTTTTAACAACTGACCCCAGTGTCCATCCACAGAAGTAGTGGTTGTGGTGCGTTGTCTCAGGTGGGACTGGTCTAGGATGGTGGTGAGCAGTGAGGCATCAGACACTGTGTTGCTTTCCTGAATGACAGAGCTGCTGCTGTTGTTAACCGGGGTGCTAACAGCTGAGAAGGAGAGGGTTTTTCTCGGTGTGGCCGCCTGGCTCAGAGATAAAGACAGAGTGCCAGAACTGGACTGCTGCCTTTTGCTCCGCTGCGTTCTGGGAGAGCAGAAACAGGATGACATTGCATGTACATCAGCATGAAAGAGGCATAATGGGACCACATGTTGACATATGTTCAATATGGTCTGTCCAGATAGGTCTAGTGGGCAATCATGTCCCATGTCTGTAAAAATGCAAACATTTGGTACACTTAACACACACTGGATGCACATTTTTAACACTGATTACAGAACTTAGTTTACCCCACATTTCACCTTGGTCTACTGCACAACATCAGTCCAGCTGTTGGCAAAAATCTGCCAGAAGGTGAGTTTTAGTTTTAATATCTAGTGTGATATTTTTTTAATGTCTTTACATTTCTCGGATGGTTTAAGTGGAGCTACTTCTTTATAACGCAATTTAATTGCTGTTTTGAATGTGTCTGTGTGGTTGTGTTATCCTACATAGTCTCCACGAAACTAATACTGAATGACTGATCCTACTGATTTGTTCTTTATGTGGGTATTAAATAAAACCAACAAAAACATCTTGATTAAACCATGTCCTTGTATTTGCACAACATTAACTGATTTACTCTTTGGTAAGCTCACATGTAAGAGGGTTAATATCCACTGCTAGTCTCACCGTGTATCTCTCCTGGTGCTAGTGTAGCTGCTGCTGCTGCTGCTGTGGTTCTGGGAGTATTCACCCGGGTGTTCGCTGCCATAGAGACCAGAACTGGTCTGCAGCCGCAGGCTCCGCCGTGACATCCTGGGTGACTCGTACACGGGAGCAATCTGGTGCTCCTTCTCAAACTCTAATGCTGCTGTGGAGTAGCTGGAGCTGCGAGAGAGAGACACAAGTGGGAAGAATGAGGGAAGAGTGAGCAGAAATGGCGGGAAAGATAGAGAGTAGAAAGAAAAAGAGAATGAGGTTTTGACAGAGTATTTAATGACAATTAATTCCAACATGGAAAGTTTATTATTTCCGCTTCACTGAAATTCATTTGGAGACAACAAATACAGACTTCAATTTAAAATCAACATTTCCTGCACTCTTGATGTTGGTGTCATCCACTGTATGTCAACACCAGAAGGACCTTCTTTGTTTTTAAACAAAAACAAAACACAAGGACAGACCGTTCGCTGTTGTTCCCCGCAACTGGCAGAGGGCCTAACAGGAAGTGACTCACTCACAGGGAGTGGAAGGGGACAAGACAAAAGAATAGGCACAGTGTGTCTCTGGAAGTCAGATTGGAAAAATAAGCCTTATAAATATCCCAAAGTGTGCTAGTTGGTTAAAAAAAAAAAAGAAATAAAATGTACTCCACTCACTGCAAGCCAAAGCCAACTGTAAGTGGAAACACACCATGAACGTTGTAAATTTTGACTCTGCCAATGTGTGCAGCTGTGACTCACAATGCCACACCCACTTGGAGGGTAGAATGAGAGCCAACATTTAGCCTTGAGTAAGGCAACTGGGAAGCGATTGCGAAATCCACAGCAAGCATTAAAAAACGATTTGGTGTGAACAACCAAACAATGAAAAGGTACCATAACAATGCTCTCTTTTTTAATGTGCAAGATATGGTGTAACTCTACAGGCAGGAATAACACTTTGTTGTTGTTTTTTTTAAATCAACTCCAATTAAGACAAACTGGTCAGAAATGACCAGTTTGTCTTGTTGCACTTTCTCTGCAGGCCGTGTACACTTCTGGCTCAACTGGGTCAGGTAAAATTACTCCACAGACATGCAGGGGAGGGTGTATGAAGTGCAGGGGAGAAGCACTTTATCACTTGAGGACAGAGAATCGACTTCCTGCTCACTTGAAAAGGAGGGACTCTGTATAAACAAGAGCTGTTTGGTTGTATGAATCTGAGTTCCTGTTGGTGGCTTTTGCACAGAGGTTAAAATATCAAGGCATACTTGAATGCAGGACAAACTGTGGACTGAGTGGTAGCTGCATGTACATGCATGTGTGCATGTGTACATGGACTGTGCATGCTGCTCTCTGGCCCTCCCCCTAGCTCTAAACCCTGAGGATTACACTCCCACTGAGAGCCAATTATGTGCTTTCGTCCTCACTCTGCCTCCTGCTTGCTGCTCAAACTGGCTTTTCTGTGCACATGACCAGGGCAGCACCTCTTCCTCTGTGTGGCGATGGTCTGACACTAAACAGAGCTAGCCTCTACTGTTAAGCATTTGCCAAGGTGAATCAGTGCACGTAAGCTGGGACCGGAGGCCCTGTTTACATTTACATTTATGAGGAATATCTTCTTTTTCTCCAAAAGCACAACAGTACTCATTTGCTCCGGCCCTTTTCTGTTCCCACATCCCTCTCCTAGTGACTATCTTTCCCCTAAAAAATGTAAACAATATCTAGATCTAGTCACAAGTATAGCTTCATCTATTTAAAGTCAAACAACCAAACATCCCTGCTGTAGAAGTGAAACTTTTTTCAGGGGTTCTTAGTTTCTCCTAACCCACTGTACCTATAAGCCATCATCTAAATCCTTAAAAATAAAATCTTATTGAGAAGAATGGCACTATCTAGCTTGTTAAGTCATTTAGAAAGTTGGTGCACAAAGAAAACATCAGTAACATTAGTGCTATCTATGGGACTAAGTAACATCAGTGATAAAGACTCATGATACTTTCAGATGCAACTTTACTAATAATTAATCCAATCCATTCATTCATGTATAACTGAAAATATCAAGCAAAACTGAGCTTTAAATGAACTGGTATCTATGATAATATCTACATCAAACTATGGACCATGTACAAGTATTTGTATGTACTAAACTGCTTGAGAGAAAGAGCTGCACACTAAAACAAAACGTCAAACAAAAACAGATGATGAGGTGAGAGGCAAAGTAAATTCATTGTGGCTCCCTGTGGTGGAGAACATGGGGACCTGGAAGGACACTCTCTGGGTCAAAGCAGAGGAGTAAGAAACAGGAACTGAACAAAGAAGGCCCTATCATGGAAAAATAAACTTTCCATCTCTATATCAGGTGATTTCATCTGCTTGTCTCATTCAAATTTGACATTCAAATCCTAAGATTAGCCACGTGGCAGTGTATAGTTAGTTTACGGGTTTGCATTGGACTTTAAAGACAATAATATTCTATTCTGTGGACCAAATCACTGGAAAGAAACCCAAAACAATTAATCCAGTGAATCAGAAATGTAGCAACAGCTCTACGAACAATAAACCTTGCCTCCAGCTAACATCCTTTGCCAAAAATAAACTTCACTGTGTAATGTACATAGATATTTGATGGATGCCAGAACAAAATGGTTCAGGTGTCAATGGTAATGCCACTGACTAAGTGACTGAGGTGGGGCAGGGTGTGTGTAGGAAAGAGTACAGACATGTCTATTTGTGTAGCTTACAGCCAGACCTGATCATTAACACAAACTTCTGCTCTACCTGGCAATCATGAACAGAGATCTTTATTTAAGCAACACACAAAAACACACATACACAAACAGAACAATCCCTTATCTGGACTGCACAAAATTCTAATGTCCTTCTCAAACTAAACAATCTTTAAATACTAACGACACCTCAGGTCCCTGCCTTTCTCATCAGAGGCTGTAAACAATGTTTGATAACTAGTTTGCAGACTCTTCTTAGTTGTTCTCAATATCCAAACTGATCTGTGTGCATTTCTCTCCCAGGCGGCTCCCACGGCCCACATCAGCGATAAAAATAGAGATGTGAAGAAGACACAGATGATGAGACAGACATACAGTATTAAGAGAAAAGACAATTCCATCCTGACATTCAGCTTCTTGGAATCTCTCCTTACATAACACTAAAGCTCTGATACTCTTCCCACACTCAGTAGGCACAGCCGGCTTTCAGTGTATGCACAACTACACTGAGAATCGCATCGCGGCTTATGCTTTGCTTTTTTGCTGACAAGCTCATATCACTATACAGAACATGAATAGAACAGAATGCAATGAGCATGTAGAAAGGAGTTCAAGGTTAGGTGGAATTAGGATTAATGTGGGACACAACACTATCAAGATTCACTTTGTTTTGTATGATATTAAAATGAATAATTTTAGGTTCTGGACTGTTAGACAACACAAGCAATTTCTAATTGGACCATGGGTAGTAATACTGAGAATTTTTCAACATTCCTGAAATGTTTGAAACCAAACAATTAACTGAACAAAATAATACACAGATAAACTGATGATGGGAATAAGTTAGGTAAGAGTTTACTGGATTAAAAAAAAAGGAAATGCTATATTTGCAATTATTGAAATATCTAAAAAGTATTAATCCAATTTATACTGAGTATTAGAACGTGAACTTCGGCTGCAGAAACATTCCTTCAAGGTGCACATGCATTGTTGTAATGGGATCTGATCTTTCGCACAGCCTCAGGATTGGCTGATTGGATCTTGGCCATTCATTCAGTTGTAAATGCGACATAATAAACGTGTTCGCATCATCAAGAAAGTATCTGCCCATGGGGTGAATGCACAATCACTTCAGCATCTGCTCTTTACCTGTTCATCAAGACATCCTACCCTGGAGACAAAAAGATTTTTTTTAAACGGCAGTGTGAGATCCAGGGCAGCAAGTCGGCAGGGGCAAAAACCGGCTTGTCATCATTTCTCTGAGATCTATTCAAAGAGCCACGGAAGACAAATGCTTAAATGACAAAGACAAAAGTAACTAGTTACAACATTTCTTGTGAGTCTCCAGTACCTTTAGTACCATGTTTGGTTTGTTGCCACTAAAGGAACTTGCCACCCACCCACCTTCTGCCTGCTCTGCATGCTGTATGCAAAAAAAAATGAGATCCCATCACATAGCATACAGAAAAGACAAGATGAGGTATCAGGCTTATATGCAAGAAAAATGATCTGTTTTTTATTATCTACACAATAGAGGTGGTTTGCATTTGAACAGGCAACATTTGGATTCCTGGAAAAACTTTCTATGGGAAGTGCTGGAGCAAATTTGTTTGAAGCATACCTTCAGGGTTGCAGGGTTGTTATTTATTTTCTGCATTAATCACAGACCTAATAACTTCATAACTGAAATATCAGTAAACAGGAAAAAGGCCTTGCAATTTACAATGATCAACAGTGATGTCTTTAAATGGCTTTTTTCCTCAATCAACAGCCTCGAACCCACAGATGTTCCGTTTACTAAATAATTAATCACTTATAGGAATATTTTCTGTTTAGTATTTATGCTTTCTGATGCTTCACTGAATTATTAATGAATTGTTTCAGTAATTTTAATAAACAAAACAGGAACTGAACACTGTCAAAAAGATTAAGAGATAAAATGATTTTTCTCCTAAATTTACAATAATGTTTCAATTAATCTTATTATAGAACCTAATATGCAGCTCAGAAAAGAAAGTACATTGTAAGCTCAGACAGCAACACACTTAAGCCACAAAACACTGACTAACACTTGTGTCACAAAAACTCACAGATGCACAAGCATACACACACACACACACACACACACACACCTTTAATAGAGACTTTGACACCATGTGGGTTGTAAATCTCAGCTTCAAAACCACAAGTGTGGCTACAAAAGTCTCATACACACTCACGCTCACAGAAACAGTAAAAGGTTTTTACAGGACGAGGATTGTGTTTTTTCTAATGGAATTCTTTGGTCTGAATTTGCCCCCCATGCCAAAAAAGTTAAAGCAGAGATGCGTTTGAAGAAAGGCAGTTGGACATCATGCTGTGGTGGCCAATCAGCTAATTGGCTAATCAGACCGAACAGACTGAACTAACCTGTCACAAGGGAATACAAAGACTTAATCTGCGAAATTTGCGACTTGAAACGGGCAGACATTCACACATTGCTCCACAAATCTGCAGTATGTGCGTAGTGCAGATCTCAGGCCTCAGACTGGAGATTCTTCTCCCAGTCACAGATTAAAAGATCACTTTTACAAAATGTTCTTCTTGCAAATCTTAAGTCACACATCAGTTCTTTAACCACATTTAAGACATTTTCTACCAAAGAGTCCATAGCTTCCATCTCATCAAATGGAAGTTGTATGATTTGCTCTTAAATCCAAACAGAATTACAGTTCTTCTCCCTCTACTTAAACTCACAGCACCAACTATAATATATGGGAAAAGTGCAAGCACAGGCAAATATGGGGCAACCGCAGAGAATCTAAATCTTCATGTGTTAGATCACTGCAAACAACAGCTTTAGAGATGTGGGACGCTCAATTTTGCTTAAGCAAAATGAGTTTTTTGTCATGCAAGCCCCGTAATTTATTTAAATCTCCTCCCTGTGATACTGTGGGACCACACTGTGTTTACTAAAATTATACTGCTCTCAGTTTGTTTGCCTGAAATTTAGCTGCAAGCCTTTGGAAATCTGTGGGGGAAAACACCATAACAGAGCAAAATTGTAGCACACTCTACTTCCTGTTTCCTCAAACTATCACAGTGTGGAGAAAGTCTTTTCCCCAGAGGTGCTGAGGTCTATATTTACTTCAGGCCCGGAGCTGGGAGTCTGGTACTAAGTGAAGAGCCTTCAAATTTCCAATCTGACTATCTCTGGGTGGGCAGGATTTGGCAGTGTGGTTAGGATAGTTTCAGCCCACCCTCATTTGCCCTCCCACAGACAGCACTCTCTCTGTGGTGCCGTTCACTCTCCACGATATAGCACCATAGTGTGCCGTTTCACGTTGCCATGGTTGCCACAGAGACCATTTTAAACAGCCTCCCTGGATCAGTAACAGAGGCTGGACATGCTTTACAAACAGACAGATGAACACAAACAGACGAGAACACAAGCCTGGCTGGTACAGAAACAGAGATGCTTCGGACATCTAAAATACCACAACATATGCTTTATGCATGCAAGGAGTTTTTAAAATTTGCCAGGGATCTTTTCAGTATCTGTATTAACAATTTGACAAGCAGAACAGTTACTGAATACCTATGCTGTTGCAAGTTTAGTCCTCAAAAAGAAAAAGGACTCTAGCTGCTGTTATTTCCTTGGCACTTGACCAGTGGTGCATGAACTGAAAATCACTCAGACCAGATGTCAAGAAACAACTGTGACACCAGCATGAAAAACAACTGCCCAATTGGCACAGTGAATGCACCTCCAGTCTGCCTTTAGCCCCTTTACACAAAAATAACTGTATTGCATCGTTGTTATGTCTCCATTCTGCATAAAATGGCATGGAGACAGAGTAGTGGGCATGTGTCTTTTTGCCTTTGAGCCAGCAGTGGAGGTAGTAAACCAGCTGAAATTATGTCTGTGTAAAAATAGTGAGCCATGAAGCCAGCAGGATGGTACAGTTTAGATGGCATGTTATGTGTGCAACCCTCCCACCAGGGAATTAACAAAGAGCTAGTAGCAGTTAGCAGATAATTCAATGAAGAAGAACAGCAAGCAATCAACTACCATATAACAGGAATGGTTCATTATTGATATTGCCATGCCGTTGTTATTATTCAGTCAAGTCAAGCATTTGAATATGTTAACATTACACTAAATATCAATGCTTTTGCATTACACATCAGGTCTATCGCACATCTTTTGCCTCCGGAATGCATTCCAGCTCTCTAAATAACACACACACTGGAACGTTGTGCATCTTTTACTTGACTTATCTGGTGCTGATGTTCATAGAAGTTTTGTACAGTATCAGATAAAACAATTACTGCTGCAACATACTACTGTCACAGTTTGATTACCATTTGCGTGGGGTAAACACTTCAACCAGAGGCCCCTGCCCCACTGACCCACTTTTTACATTATAAAATATGAAGGGGTCTGTGCGAGTCAGTACAAAACACACATTTGCTCTCAGTGGTGAATGGATAAAGATGGATGGATGATGGATAAAGTCAGTCTGCCTTTCAAGAGATACAACTGCTCAGTGATGAACCACAGAACATTAAGAACCTGTTCCATTTACAGACTTGGATGCATATTATAAAGCTTTATCAGTACAGTACTTCTCTGAAATAAAGACCACTGGTAACTGGTAATGTAAATAGTTTGTATGTTTTTTCTCTTAAAATAGAAGAAAAACGCTAAAAAATAAATAAAATAAAATACTGACATTATATGAACTAATACCTAATACCTCAGAATGATCACTTTTTTGCATACAGATGATTTCCAATATTTAGATCTGAGTGAGCCATTACAAAAAAAATTGCAAGAATTAACTTTGGAACCTATTTCAAATTAAAGGCTTGTAAAACATATCAGCATTACTTTAGACCTGGAGACTAAGGGTTTAAGAAAATTGTTGCTTTTATCTCACACCATTGGTTCATGCCCAATAAAAGCATTTCCTATTTTCAATACAACAGACATGGATAAAACATGGCCATAATTATGAATCTTGTGCTGTACATACTTAGAGCAGGCAAAGAGGGTACTCTGTGAAGCACTACAGTTCCCCTGAGAAACTAAATTAGTTGGTAAAAAGGAGAGTGAAGGCAGCTGCACACCTAAGCTCAGAAACCTCCCGATTCACTTAAAAAAATCTGGCTAGGCCATAAATCTACGAAGAAAAGCATTTTGTTCACTGTATTCAGAGTATTACAATTTAACACAAGGTTGGTGGTCCAAGTTAAAATGGTATCACCCAGGCAAGTATGTGAGATGGAAACAGAATACGATTGGCTGCCTTCCTGCCCCTCTTACCCCTCTTACCCATGACCATTCAACGCCACAAAACTTGTCACTGCTCTTTTGAGTTTTGACAACAGATGGTCCAACGGTTTCTGTCACCTGACCCAGTCTGTCTTTTCCCTGCTGTCTTGTATCAACTGTAGTCTGAGGACACATACAGGCACTCACTTAAGTCTCATCACAATCAGCTATCAGATTCTCTGATTGGTTGATACTAATTCTAAACTTCAAACAAGTAGCAAATGCAATATTTACTATGTGGCTGTTCTGCTATTTACTATAGACTGAGGCAAAGACATTTAACTGCCTCTAGTTAGCTCATTTTAATTTCAAAGTTTAGTTCTTAGGAGAGATGAGAATCATGAGCCGCTCAGCTGAAGTAAACACAAGCTAATAAAAACCACAGGTCCCTACACTAGCTGGTCAAGAAGCATAAACTATTAGTCTAATCCTGGGATCAGGTCCATGGTTGTGACTGAGGGTTCATTAATAGCTTCTCAGCTGACCACATTCAAAGGAACACGATTAGCTTGTTCCAGCCTTTCAGTCTACTTGTCAGATTCCAGCAGGGTGTAAAACGAGCTTTTGTACATTTATCTTACTTTGCCCCAGTCCATATTTTCACTTTTAGACTAGTTACTGAGACTAGACTTCGTTTGAGTGGAAAGCACTCTGTGTGCTGAACTGAAATCATGAGGATGTTGAGGGGTTGTTTTTCCTGATTGGTTGTATTTTATTTTAAAATCAGCAATGCTATGCAACATCTCAACATAAAAACTAGTGTTTTTGTTATATCAGTATCTGAAAATGCATCTGATGTTATCTAAAATGCTGATGCAGGTATCAAGGAGTATGCTTGTCCTCTAACAATCAGATACGATATAATTTATTAGAGACAGTGCTTTGCCACTTTCCAACAGTAGCAAATATTCACAGAGCAGTGGGCTTGGGTAACATATATATATATATATATATATATATACATATATGTGTGTGTGTATATATATATATATATATATATATATATATATATATTTTAAACACACTGGTATTGTGTCTATAAAACCTATACAATCATAAAAGGAGTGACACATTAAATACAGAATACAAAAAATGCAAATGACACATAATATGACTTAAAATTACTTTAAGAGTGTGTGGCCCGAACTTGTTCAGTTGAATCAAAAACAGCTCAGAGTAATGTAGACCTGCTGACTGCAGTTTTCACAACCTGCTTTGCATTTCTGCAAAACACTGCTGTAAACCTAATGAGAGGACTTTGTTCAAACTAGAATTTAAAAAAAAAAAAAAACAAACACTGTCATACTCTCACTTGAATAATGGTAGGCCTCAGCACATGCAATTACTCGTCCTTTCCCTTCAGTCAGACAGCAAGTTAAGCACAGGGCATGGTCATATTTCATTTCCTGACCTACACACCCAAATGCCTCTCTCTGTTCTTAGAGCTGCCGACATCAAACGTGACAGCACTGAAGACAGCAACATTCCTCAACATGCAGAAATCTTCCTAGTAAAGTGTCGACCACACCTACAGTAAGATCTGTGATGAGCAGCTCAAGAAACAATGCATGGATGAGGAGGATGATGGGAGAGGTAGGTGTTACAGGAATGACATGTGCTTTGTATGTAAGAATTGACTATCCAAACCTTCCCCTTCTTAAAAACTGACAAAAAGTTGATGTGGGCACCTTGATTCCACAATATGGTAAAGTATGTAAAGAGAAATGCAGGGTACATGCTCTGTTTTTACCCTGCTCAAGCCTCCCAAATTCCCCACTAAGCATATAAACACACTAACTGAATCATGAGGCTGAGTCATCAAAACCACAACCACAACCACAGGATTTTTTTAAGGAGTAACTGACTTGTAAAACCTTTTTGAAAGTTAAAAAACAACATTATGATCAATAGTTGTGTTCTTAGCCAATTTCAAATCTAGCTGAGATAGGCTGTTCAGTAGGAGCAAGCTGCATCCTTAAAAAACAAAAAACAGTCGACTCATTGCTCTTAAATGTTT
The DNA here is from genome assembly GCA_029783645.1 of Ctenochaetus hawaiiensis. Lineage (NCBI taxonomy): Eukaryota > Metazoa > Chordata > Actinopteri > Acanthuriformes > Acanthuridae > Ctenochaetus > Ctenochaetus hawaiiensis. Next base: position 10,992,842 of record JAPZDY010000009.1, on the reverse strand, counting down.
TGTCAGAACACAGAAAACCAGTACACAAGTAGTACTTTAAAACAACCTTTGGGATAATTTGGAAGCCCAGAAACCTTTTATTATTCTACGCTGTCATCGTAACATGAGTAAACTGACAACCACTTTTCTGAATGCATCAAGGTTGACAGGACTCAACAGAATACTCAAAAAAGATGAGTAAACTGAATATGGGATAACTGTTTGACACTAAACTCTTAAAGTCTTAAAGCTGATTAAAATTTAACAGCAAGTTCTCAAGGGTAATTTGGCTTCACTCAGTGTTACTCCTCTGAGCTGCACAGAGTCACAATCTAAAGGCAGGGTGTAACCAAAATGCCATAGGCCTGACTGTGTGGTGCTGCAGCCAGCACAGCACAGTACAGCACTTAGGTCTCACCTGAGAGAGTAGGTATAGCCGGTGTTCTCTGGAGCACACTGTGGCGGCGTATATGTGTGCAGTTGGGAAAAATCCATGGTCATTCTTCTTTGATTAGACTGCAAGTGTCAGGATGCAGAGGACAGGACCTTTTAGCCAAAGCTGACATGGTGGAGGAGGATAACAAGCACAAACTAACTTCCATACACACTGACTAAAGAAGCATGCACTGCCTTGTTAAGCCTGTCTCTTGATAACAAATTAGTTCTTATAATGAGCTCAAGTTCTGCATAATATCTCAAAGAAAATTAAGAACTGCATCTACACATTAAATACTATGCACCACTGCCTCTTCCCAAATGAATTTTAATGCTTTTCACTAGGCTGCCCTCCAAGAAAACACCACCACCGGTTACTGCTACGCTTTACAGCCATGTCAGAGAGCCCAGCACAGGCAGGCCCTAATGAGAGCTGCTGGACATTCCTTTTCCCCAGGAACACAACGAAGCTACTGTGGCCACAACAGTGGACGAGAGTTGGCCGACCTCTTCCTGCATGTTGGCTCTTGCTGGTTGTAGACGGAGAATATGGTCACCACAGAAGCTGTAATGAATGACTTGTCTCTTTTCCTTTAGTCTGCAAACCGGTGGCGATCAACTGACGAGAGTGGCCGGCAGAAAGACAAAGCAGAAAGAATGACGATCCTCTCTCCCATTGTATTAAGCAGACTCCTCACCAGGACAGATACTCCTACTGTGACTTCTTGGGCATTCTCCACACACAGTAAGAACAGTATTATGAAACCCAGTAAAACAGCAAGGGGTGGGGCTGAGTTTTTGGCAGCAGGCGGGAAACAACTGGTCTGAGGGTTGAGCCTCTCATAGTGATTCTTGCATTATGTGAACAGGCTGTGCAAATACTGTTGACACAAGAAACTGCACCATACAGCTCCCAGTTTATTAGGTACACCTAGTCAAATATAAAGCACACTAATGTGACAGTCCTGTGATAAAACCTACCTTTATTATTTTTTAACTGCTATAAAGATGTGTTGATCCAGCTGTTTGGTCATTTCAAAGTCTGCAGTTGTGTTGCTTTTGAACTCAATTAGATTATACTGTAAGCAGTTCTATTATTTTGTTCACTCCAATTATATCAGTGAGGGAGGGCTTAATCAGTGGTTTCCAACATGAGGGTCTAATCCCTCCAAAGGATCACTATAACAATCAGGAGTTGTGAGATCATTAATGCGTGAGAAAAGAATAAATACACTCTGATACACAAGTTTAGGTTAATTTTAATCTTTAAATCTGTGTGATATACTGGATAATATAAATACTTATACAAAAGGAAACCATGTGACAAACTATTTATCTGAAATATTTGAATTGTGACAAACAGCCCCAACAAGACACTGATTTATGCATGAGGGGTCCTAAGCCAAAGGTTGAGAACCATTGGTCTAAATAATTGCATCTATTTGTAAAATGCCATAAAATTTAACTGCACCACAAACTACATCCTCTAAAACATCCCAAAGTTGAATTAACACTGCTTTAACAATTTCAACAAAATCTAAACATCATATCCTTCATCAAGGTAGGATTTATAGTAGGACTGTAGCTTTAGACTGCAGTAGTTTTAGGTATGTGCACCTCTTATACCTCTTATAACCATGCAATATAAATCACTTTCCACACGTTAAAAACTCAAGTATTCAAAACAAGAAAGGATCTGCTTGTCCAGTTTCTGTTCAGCCATTCAGTCAATCAGTGTGATGCCAAGTCCGAGCGGCAAATAAAACAGATGGCTTTTTCTAAAATCCACTACCAAAATCTCGGCGCATAATCTTAATCATGTTTCAAATCCGCATCCAAGTCTCCAAGCCGAAAAGAGGGATAAATGGAAACAAATATGCAAAGCCAAGGCGACTTCTTTCATTCAAGGAGGATTTATTTTTTACTTGTGCTGTGAATGATGATCCAAGATCAGAATATGATTATTCTTAAGTCAAACACAACACCTCCATCAACTGTGCTACATCTGGTCAACTGAGAGTAAGGATGAGCAGCATTTTGTATCTTTAGTAAGATGTAATCTGACCATAGGTATTTTTAATAAAACAAATAAAAACATTTTAATAAATATTTTTAAGAAAGAGCAAATTTAGCTCTACTTTAGTTTAATTTTGCATGTGGCTCAATCTTCAGAAATATTATGCCATTCAGTCCTTGAGCTCATAGTTCAGGCGACAGGTTCAACAACTCTAACCCTATACCACAAACAGATACCCACAGTCTAAACACCCTACATATTTACATCTTTCCCCCAGTGCTGTATTTCTCCTTACACGTTTGTTTTGCTGGCTCCTTTACGCAAACCACCTGCGACAAAGACCGCAAACTATTCAATCCTGTTATTGGTCCACCTGCTGTCAAAACAGTGTTCAGAGCGGCGCCGTTTAAAACATATTTAGTTTAATAATAAGTGGAGATACTGTCCGGCCAAATGACATATAAGCCCAGTTACACTCTCGCATTGCCCAGGCCAGTGCTAAATTTAGACGCCATGTATTTAGACGACGCCGTCACTCACGAAAGATCTGACTTGTGCAACGACGCACTATCCCCATTTCTTACCATGCAAGTTTATTTAAAATTATTCTCTCAGCGACCACCCTTGCGTGTTGATAGGATATTTAAAAGTAATACGTCGCAGATGAGTAAAAATCATCCCAGAAAATAAGGCCTGAGATTGCATTTGTTGTAGGTAAAGGAGCTCAGCAAGGACAAAATAAATCTGGATAAAACTAAACGACACATTCACAACAGACAACTACAGATGCTACACATTAGACCTAATAGGTGTTATTTATTATAGCACGTCAACTTGCCCGCGTGGTTAGAGTCCATGTATGTTATTATTCTTTAAGAGCGTAATCCAAGGAAAAAAAATCCTCATATTACTGTAAAGCAAGATGCGCAAATTTATGCCAGCATCCCGACGCACGGAAAATCAAAGGTAAATAATTACTGCGGTCCAACAGAGGCTTAGCGTTATTTTTATAGTTAAATAACACAAAAGTTTACAAGTAGCTTGCGAGTATTATGCTAGTGCACAACAAGCCGATTTCCAAAATGGCTTCCCGGCCGTAACAAAGCCAGAAGGATCGCTGCCGAACTGATCCTCCCACTCCCCGGCCCTCCATTGTCGGCCGGGGCGCTCACTTTAAATCTATTGGAGGACAGCAGCGCTGGTGCAACGGCATGAACGGGACTGCTGCTCGAGCTCTGTGCACTCACAGGGATCACACTACTGTTGACATGAAACCTCTGGAGCAGATTTCCACTGAACTTGAAGGTCCACATATTACACTGATTACATATACAAAACAACTAAAATCGAATTTCTGACGGCATAAATTAATTATGTGGTAAAAACAACCACAATGATATGAACAATTATTATTAATATATATTTTTTATTGTAAAATATATACCCAGCAGTCAATGTTGCTTTTCGTTTCAGCGCTAGGTTATCATGACAACAAGCCAGTCGATTATGTATTCTGCTTTACTTCAATTACACTATGTACTTTTTAAATCCTCAGGTCCTGACTCACAATCTCTACAAAGTAAACCTTCCCCTGCAGAAGTTTTTGACAAGACCCCAAAAAGGAAGCCTGTAAAAGTTATTTCTTGCTCGGTTTTTCTATTTTGTTTCATAACTGTTAAATTATTTTATCTAGGGAAAAAAAGCACCTCACAGAGGTCTTAATTCTGTCTCAAAGCCTGTTAATAACCCACTGTGTTTAAGTTTCAAATGTAGAAAACAAGATTATCCTTTGTTCAACAAAAACCTCCCAGTTTATAAAAATACATGACAAGGACTCAGTGTTAGCTACGTGCTGTCTAGTTTTCGCCCCATGCAATGCTGAAAGTTGCTACCACTAAGTATTGCACTGCAGTAAAAGAAAAAGTTGGCATCAGTACTGTTACAACACTGTTTAAAGTGAGATTTGACTAATGGAGAACACTTACGCATTAGACAAAAGCTATTGCAATGTTCTTTGCATTTACTCAGTCACTGTGAAAGAGCACAAAGATGCATGAACACTACTCACAAAATAGTTGTTTATCAAACAATATAATACAGTAGTTACTCAAGTGTGCAAGTGTGATTTCAAAGTGGGTCACTTTGACTAAAGAGTGCACTGTACCTTCTTGTATCTTCTTGCTTATGGCTATAATAACTTTTTCATAGCAAGAAAAAATATCTTATTCAGGATCTTGAAAGCTCACATAACACTCTCAAGGTTAAATTTTGCATAGTGAGTACTTTTTTGGATATTTCAAGTCCATTTTGTTAGAAACAGTAAGGTAGTTTTACTAAAATATCATTTCAGAACCCTCACTTTAAATATCATGCCTCTTAAGTACAGTATCAGAATATTTCTTACACCACTGTCAAAAATACAGTCAGAGTTTCAGTGGCTATAACAAAATGACAGGGAAAAAAAGCAACAGTTTTTTATGACTGCTTTATATGTGTGTTGGCAGGTGGGTGGCATAAGATTATGATTTACGACATGCCTTCCAACGGATGTCTCAGGTTCAAAGTCCAACAACGTTCAAGCCACTGCATGCAGTCAGCAGCAATTCTGCAGTGCTGTTCTGCAGCTGGTCAGATGAAACAGGAAATGTTCTATAGAGAAAGCCTATTTAAAACATAATGGATCAGTCTGAATCCTTTTATTTAACTGATGAGAGCATACAGAAAAAGTTCTCAGGCTAGGCGCCATCTCCTGGACACCTCATTTACAGTCTTTGGTATTCAATTTCTCTGACCTTTAGACATCAATAAAAGAAGGCAAAGCAAGTTACCCCTTCTGCCAAAGACAAAACAACAGGATTGTCCACACCCTGTCTCAGCCTAAATAAGACCTCTAGAAACACTTCTTTATGCTGATGCATTTCAGATGAATAGCACTCTATGGTGAAAGAATCATTTACTGTCTTTACAGCAGCAAAAAAACAAACAAACAAACAGATCTATCATCTGCAAAAAGACCTCTGAATGGCATAGACTGATAATATGGGTTTACCACTGACTTAGGAGAATTCCTCTGCTGTGGCTGATCAAGATTAAGGTAGTTGTAATAATTTAATATATAGTTTGGTAGCTACAATAGTCCAGTGGTGAGGAGTCAGGCCCAAGCAGATCACAGGACTAATCTAAGGTGGACTGGTCGAACTGCTAAAACAACTCAGACATCCTTTACAAAACCAGGGGCCCCAATGAGACAATGCTTTCTTGTAAGAGGTCAAAAATGTTGCAAACCGGAGGTTCAGTAGTTAATTAATTTGATTTATTTTAAAGTTTTCCAAATAAATTGTATGTCTAAAAAGAAATTAACTACATTAACTACAGCTTACTCGGTAAATGTAATATGAAAAAATATAAGATGTCCCTGATTTCTCTGAATTGCAGGTAGAAGTATGAGGCAGCAGCAGCGGTACCTATAATAGTGCTTGCTCATTTCACTAACTTAAAAACAGTGAAGCAAGCCATTAGTTAGGCTAGTGATGCAAAAAAGTAAACAGTCTACAAAATGCAAATGCTACTGTGCCACAGATTTAAGCAAAGACAGAAGTGTAAAACTTAGCCTTTAGCCTGCTGCTATGGCACTGGTCATAAAAAAACATAAAGCGAAAGTCAGTCTCCAGCCATCTTTCTAGACTTCTTCTTTATGTCCATACGCTTTTTATACAATTTTTTTTAAAAAAAGAAGCTGAATCTAGACAGGGAAAGAAAAAAGACACAACACAAATAGCAAAAACTAGCAGCAGTAGCGTTGCAGCGAAATGTTTCGGATACTAGATACAAACTTAAGACTGCACATAAGTTGTAGCCCCTCATGACAGTTCTGGACAGCACATGTGAAAATAATTTACGGCATAAAAAGCAGAGGAGTCAAGAGTACTCACATATCGAACACTGCTTGTTACTGAAGGTAAATGCTGACTGACTAATTGGTTTATCTTGTTGTTGTTCGTTTCATCCAGTTCGTTAAAACTTCCCAAGCTGCTGAAGGCTACATTTATTGCCCTGAAAAGAGGACCTTGATATCGTTCGCCTTTCCCGCACACGGTCATATTTTCCGTTGCAACACTAACGTCACATGCTTCTTCCCTTTTATGGCAAAAATGCCCATATATGGGATCTGTCAAAACGCCATCAGATTGGCTTTTGAAATAAAACAGCATCACCTAGAGGCCATTAACGGTAACAACTACTGTCAGAGAATGAATAAAAACAACAGTCAAAATGTACCTTTCATGGACCTACAGCTAAACTGTGAACGGTTAATGTGATTTTTTGTTTAATTATTTACAGTCGCATTAAAATATGTAGTAATAAAGCAGGAAATAATATGACACGATTAAGCTATGTTTGAGTAAATTTTGAGTAGACTGAGTAAAATTTTGGATGCCTTATTTGAAAAAGTACATATTTTATTTGTAGTTATTCTATTATTTGTTAACATCCTCCATTGCTCACTTCTCTGTCTCTACTCTCTAGTTTTTCTATCAGTCACTCTATGTTATGTATTTTTTCCAGAGAATATATATACATATCCCATACATATCTTATGGAATGCTATTTTTGGATGCTTTAATTGCACAGTGTCCCTCAAGCCTCTTGAGGCACTGGGAACAGTTTTTTTTTGCCTCTGCTCTATGCTGAAATAACCAGATATTTAATTTTAAAGATAACTTAGGGTTGACCGAAATGAGTCACAGAGCTACTCAGCTATTTAGTCATAGACAGCTGTGTTTGTAGGGCTGGGCACAGTGGCCCAACCAAAAAAGTATAAATAACTTAATAATGACCAGCATTACTACTACTATTATTACTACTTCTTCTACTACTACTATAGCTACTCCGATTACTGCCAATAATTTAACAATCAATTACATTTTTTATTACATTTGTTTCATTTATTCAGCTGTTTATTTAAATATTATTTGCTTATATTTGTTTTTTACCTTCACTTAAAAATATCGAATGACCTCTTCTGTTATTTTATTTGTGCTTTGAGACCTCTGTTCTAAGACCCGCAACATCTCACTCTGTGAGAAATAGCTTTAAGCAATCCCAGCAAACCTGAAAAACTGGACACTTGTCATTTATGGAATGATAGCAATGTAATCCCATTGTCCTTGTGATCACATGACCACATCACATGAATGGGAAGGTGATATCCTTTACTTGTTATGTGGAGAGCAGTTAGTTCATAGAGTGTGCATGTTTGGCCTACAGTCACTGACAATGAAAATCACAGTTTTTGTAACGTGTATGTGCTTTATTCTTCCTGTGCAGTCTGATGACATGGAACGCTGTAAGTAATTTAAACACAAGAATCCTGCTAACTTGGTTTCCTCGGTGATTTGTTGTTGGGCAAGTCTTGGTTTAAGTTGCGTCTGTACCCTTTTTTTCTTTAATAGATGCCTATTGTGAGAGCTGTCTAACAGTAGCACAAGGTATGGAGGATTATCTTCAGGCTTGCTGTACAGCAATAAGAAATTACATTTTGAGCACCTATGTATCACCTATATGAAACTTGTTTTGACTAATGTTTTTCTTTTAACTCCATGTCACTTGTCCCTCATATGGCTTGAATTTTTAAAAAATATATAAAATAAATAAAGCATATGCATACCACTCTCCAGAGATTGAGAAAGCCACGAAAGAAGCCCCAGCTGAGAGAAGACAGACAGTAATTGAGAGCCTCATTGGAGGGGCTGTGTGTAAGAAACTGCTGTCTCACAAACATGACCATGTCTCTAAAGACAAAATGACATCCTCCTGTATGCACCTCTTAGGTAAGATCAGGATGAAATAACAACATATTTGTATATTTTTTACACTTTAATTATTTGTTTTTAATCCTCATACAGAGTCTCATTATGACCAGTTCCATGTAACTTTGATGAGTAAAGAACTAAGGCATCTGGATATAGTCCTGTGTTACGAGCAGTCCACAGCATGTGTGGGTGTTAAACGTCAGTCTTTTGAGGTAGGTTGTTGGTATAACTGTGAAACATGTAAAATTAATATATCCATCTAATTGGACTAAATTCCTCCTATGAGAACTAACGCCTTTTGACTTTTGTGACAGGATTCCAAAAGAAACACCATTACAGAGAGTGATATTGAAGCTCTACTTCGGGACAACAAGGAAAATGTACGCATTGCTCAACCTACATATGCAGGATCACCTGCCCACTCAAGAGATGAGTTGTGAAAACAGCAATGTCATCTTGCCTGCTAGTGAATGTGTGATGACCTGTTATCCTGATACTGTGTCAACTAATTAAAATAACATTGAAAAACACTTTCCTGTTCTATACATTAAACCTAGTGTGGTGAGAGCCCTTATATCCTCTCATGACCTTGCCTCTCAGCAATAAATAATACAAAGGGCTTTGCCTCCATTTTAATCTATGTTTAAATATAAGTCTTCAATAATGTAAAAATATGAATCCAAAGTATGATATATTTTTCTTTTATTGAGTACATGTGTCTAAACAGATGTGTGTCAACAGTTAAAAGATCTTTTTGTCCAGTTGACAAGAAAGAACAAGTTTTAATCAGCACAATTTGGCAACAGAGCCACAGGATGAGAAAGGCACAACGTATGACTGAAATAACCTGATAGGGGACTCTGAGGAATATAATAATAATAATAATAATTTATTGGGTCCCTATGGACCCCTCAATCCCACCTGCTCTCTGTGCACTCTGTTTTCTATGAGTTTCACATACATGTCACGTCATCTTAAAAAATATTAACAATATACAGATGAAACCATCTCACAAGTGAGAAAAGAAATCCTTGTGTGTTAATCTCCTGAAAAAGACATAAAATATTGCATTGTGCTTTAAAACTGACTTTGCCATGATCATAGGTGTATTAAAGTCTGACTGTGATGACTGTCATGATTGCAACTTAGTTTGGAAATTTTGAAATATGCACTATTAAAGCACAATATAGACTGGCATGAGGGCCTTTAGGTGAACCTACTTTGCTACATAATCTTCAAGGCCATCTTAAAGAGGGGTAAAAATCTATATTTAAGACCAAATTTTCTACCTATTAAGTGAAGCAAGGAGCAAAGTCCTAAATTAAATAGTGTTTGAGTGGATTGTCATAAAGGAAAAGTGGGTGCATGTAGGAATACAAAGAAGGAATACTGTTAACACACAAATTAGATGATTTTACACAGAAATAGTGAGATAACTGTTCGACAAATATCCTGTTCCATTTATCTCACAACTTCCCCTTTACTACCCTCAAGTTTCTCTTAGGTTACTGCTTCTTTCTTACCTCCCTCTATGACTCGTCGCACCGGTTTAGCAAAACATCCCACGCAAAACAATCATGAATCTATTTCTCTCTGCGTGAATGAAACTGTTGATATGGAATATCCGGAAGAGGCAACATCGGGAGGTCGCGCGGACCTTATTGGAACGTCGCCCACGTGCTGTTGCTAGGAGGCGCTGTTGGAGCCCGGAAGAGTTAACATGGTGATGATGGGCAACCCGAGATTTAGAGGAGAAACATAAGGCTCATCTTTTGTGGCCGCACTTTGGTGTTCTCCCGTGACATTTGTGCTCTAACACTCGCCGCCGAAAGAATGGAAAGGAGATAATAGTTTTTCCTCATTGCGAAGGTAAGGTCTTAACGAGTGGGAGGCACCGGTGTAACGCAATCAACCGTCTCTCTGCCAGGGCACATCTGTAACGTTACTGAACCGTCTTTATTGCTACAAAAGATGCTGCAAAATGGAACATCTCCTTAATTATACCTTCAAAACCACCGGAATCATCTTTGCCCAGCTAGAACTGTTTACTAAGAAAAACAACATCTTTGATGTGCTATCAGGCTGTAAATGAACCGGTGTGATATACGGTACCTACTGTAACAGATCGACTGAAGACCACTAACGCTGGGTTAGTGGCAGCGTCTTTGAATTAAAACCTAACCTGTTTGCCATTGTTTTTTTAAAAAAGAGCACTATACTGTGAACGAGTAACACAAATAACAAAACACTTTTCGTTGAGATTATGTTTTTATTCCATCCATACAACAGCTGTACGCTCGGGCTAACGCCCTGTGTTCACTACCTGTCTGTGGAGGGTCTGTACCATCTGTGTGCTGACAGACATTACAGAAATAGAAACTGAATTGATTGGACACAGGATGTCATATGCATATTCAAGAGACACGGAAATGGAAATCAGTCACCAGCAAGGGCTGATAGAAAGGAATGACAGGAATGTGATGAGTGTGATAAAACCACTCAGGGGCAGACAGACCCTCTTTGTTGAAGGCGATTTGTCCTGCTTGTCCACATCTGATCCCAGATGGTTTCCTCCTATAGTCTACACACCACACCCTGTGCAGTCTTAGCTCACATGTTACAATGGCATCTGGACCTCCATCTAATTCGACACTCTCCATTTAATTTTTACAGCTAGGTGACAAGGCTACATGTTGTGTGTTTCCTGTACAGAGTGTGGATGTGTCGGTGTCCAGAGATGGAGAGCTATGAGGAGTTCTGTCTGCAGAGTTTGGCCACACTGCAGGAAAGGGGGGAATTTAAGAAGAAGACTTGGGAGCCACTGTGTTCCCTGAAGACTCACTCTGTCATCTGCTTTCATGGAAGAGCTGTGCTTTCGCCTCTGGTAAGGGAGACATAAACAGACATTAGAAATCAATATAAGGCACTAAAACACAAGATGTAGCTGAACAAATTAAAGCCTCTAAACTATCATCATCAAAAGTAAACAGAAGCTGTAGCTAATGGATGTTTTTAAAAGGTTTTGCAGACTGGTTGTTATCCAGAGCAAGTAATTTGTTTCCACAAAGTTGGCCCTGCTTTTTAATGACAAAATGTATAGTTGGTTGCCTTAGAGAGTCTGTTTGTCTGTCACTGCCGTGCTGTGAACATGTGTTTGTACATCTATGCTGCATAGTAACAAAGTATTGCTTACATTGTTACTGTAACCATGAGAAGGATTTTATCATATATATTTCAAGCAGAAACCACAGAGATACATAACCACATGTTTTAATTAAATTAAAGGTAACATTTAGAAAACAACATTATGTCTTTGTGAGACTCACATAATTTATCTGAAACACGTGGACTGACTAGTTCTGATTGGATCAGCAGTTGGAGGGGGAAAGAGAGAGGAGATAATTGATGACTTA
>JAPZDY010000009.1:10923633-10939076 GCA_029783645.1 Ctenochaetus hawaiiensis | reverse complement strand
AATACGGTGTAACAAAGGCTGCTACCACAATTTGAGCTAGCTATTATTGCTAGCATACTAGCATCACAACATTTACAAATTGCATTACATTGGTAAAGTACAAGCACACACTGACAAGGCAGGGTGAAGGGCTACAGTAGCACTATAAAAGAGTGTCAGGATAGACACTAAACTCTTTAAGTATATGGCATACTAAAGGGCAGATTATTTGAATGTCAAGAAAATTTACTAAATAGACAAAAATATCCTGTTGGATATAGCTGTGACAGCTTTTGAACTGTCTTATTATTCCATTGTTATTGTGTTCTGAAAACTTTTTTTTTGCCAATTATATAATTTAAGCTAAACAAATAACTGAATAAAATAGACCAGGCTATAAAGTTATAGGCTAAACCAAAGTACACATCTCTACAACAAATTAAAATTTAGACCTGAGAATGGCATTAAAATTTTAAGGAATCTTGAGAGCACATGCAAAAGTAGCCTTCCATGTATTTTTAAAATCCATCTGATAGTTCATGGAAGATTTCACTCAAATCCAAAATATGAACTTCGTGGTGGCACTTCAACATGAGCTCAGATCACCAAAGTTATCAGGCTAGATTCCCCTAGCATCATTAACATTGCAAGCACAAATTTTCATAGGGATTAATGCAACAGTTATTGCCATCCCTGGAGTTATAGGGCTGACAAGGTTAAAATTTATATAAATGATTAATTGAAATTGATGCAGCCTAACACTCTGTATCTCTTAACACTTTGTGTCAGGTATCAATAAATACACTATTGTTTTATCTACATTTTGCCCTCACTAAGATCTGGGGTGTACAATCCCTGCCATGCAGCTCATCCACCAGGCCCCTCCTCCTTACGATGAAACTTTCCTGGATTTCTCAAGCTGCTGGTCTACTCAGTGAGTCCTCATGAGTGATGGTTTTATTAAGCTTTTACTTTGGCACATATAGTTAGGGGAGGAATGGCAAGATTGGGAGAGGTAAGGAATTTAAAAAAGAGAGAGGAAAAGAACCAAATTTTCCTTATGAACAGCCTCAATATGACACACTCTTAAGGCCAATTAAAAGACGTAAATCAAAGTAAAAAAAAATACTTTTTGGGCAAGAAAACAAGTTTTAATATTAGCAGTGTAGCTAAGCAAGGTATTTAAGGAAACCATTCATACTCTGACCTTTTCTCCCTTTTCTCTCTTGTCATACCCTCCCTTCTGTCGTTAACACAGAAAACAAATCCAAAATTATTCAGAGTGGGAAAACGTAAATGTAGGCATGTGGAACTTTACTGCTGCATGAAGCACAAAGTGTTGGCTTCTGCTTTCTCAGAGAAATCCTTGTTTTATAGGCAAGACTGTGTTTGTATTCATTTAAGTTTATTTAAAACTTTCCAATCTGCCTGGTTAATGTTTTAGGAAAAAATAAATCTTGCTGTGAAGCTGCTAACTATTGAAGGTGGGAGTGGTGCAAAAGTCAGGAAGACCCAGCATGAATGCTGTCTCCTTTTAACACACGATATTGACAGACGAATGGAAAGACAGGCAGACACATTCAGTAAATACACCTACTTATATTTTAGCCTCCATTCGCAGGCAACATCTTCAGTGCGTCCTCCCTCTGGTGCAGGGGTGACAGAAGAGTAATTGTATACAGTCTTACTTGGTGTGTTACACGATGTATGCTTTGCTTAGTGCATTGCTCAGTACAAAATATGCTACACTACCACTCTTTCTCATGCCAGTTTGCCTGTTTGATTAACAGAGATGGAGAATAAGTAGACAGTCTTTTATCAGAGAGAACAGAGAGAAGAGGACAAATTAAAGGAGCATATAATCTCAGGTTGGGAAAAAAAATTCTAAAAAATATTAAGCAACTTATCTTTAACGACCTACAGATGGCGCTAGACAACCAGTCATAAAGTAAGTCTCTGCTTTGGTACATGTGATCCTGTGTTGAGATTTACCTAAGACAATTCCTGTGTTTTTGAGTATTTGCATGTGTGTGAGGAAATGTGTTCACCCATTACAGCCTCTGTGAAGGAAGCTGACTCAGAGAAAATAACACTGACCCTTTTTCTCCTGCCTCTCCAGCTGATCCATTCAATGTCAACCATTTTGATAAATTGTTAATTGTTTATAAGTCATATTCCTTAACAGAAATGACACAAATCTGCTGATTTTAGATTCATATGGATATTTACTGGTTTTATAAATTTGTTTGGGACTTGGATCATATGTTGGACAAAATATTTTAAAATGTGACTTCTTAAAATGTTTTGCCCAACTTACAGTTCAAAACTGGGCTCTGGCAAATCGCATTGTTTTTAATCTAATGTGAACCACTCAAGGAAACAATCAGGAAAAAATCAGTCCTTTGCAGTCCTAATTAAAAAGCAATGAACAGAAAACTGAAACTATTTTTTCATTATTCCCTTTATTTTATCTCCCTCCAATAACATTTATACACTTGGATCATGCAGTAGATTAGACTACACACATCTCTCTGTACTCTGGAAATCCAGCCTATGGTGTCTGCCAAGTGATTTTTATCTACCCTATGTAAACATAAAAAAGCTATATCTGACTGCAGGAGCTCCTCTTTTTGATTATACAGCAGCAACGTGAGTGGAAGTTTGACTGGCTTTACTGGGATCTTCAAGCCAGTTCCTCCACAAACAGCAGGAAATCTCGAGGAAGAGCAGCTGATTAATTCAGTTTCCATGCATCCGCTTGCTGGAGGGAGTCAAGGAAAGTTGGGAGGTATACAGGCGGCTGACTGGAAAACTAAATATGATGGTGCCAGGGAAAGGTATGCCACAATTAAGGGGTGGAGGGTCAGAGGTGAGGTATTGGCAAGAATTTAGGTTACAGTTTCATCCATGTACAAGTTCCTCTCCTCTCTGTCTCCAGTCTCACTGCTTACATCCTGAAAGCACAGAAGAACTCTCATAGATCAGCATTAAAGATCCTCTCCAGTGAAAATCAAAATTTTAACTGTCTCAATATGTCTATGCAGTAGTTTTTACATCCTACAAGGCAAAACCAGAATTCAAATCAGCAGTAAACGCCACGTCTGGGAATTTCCACCCTAGAATCCCAGTCTACCAATGACAGTCTGAAAAAGGCAGCCTAATGGTGGAAGGGTTTCATATTTTAGAAAACTAAGGTACCAATTCTGTCAAAGGAGTTGTACTGCCTTCAGGATTCTGCTTATAATTGACATACTAGGCAAAGTGAATCGCAGTCTGTCATAGGAGAAGGTAACACAAGGTGGATCTATGTGTGTTCACATGATAAAAGTTGTCCTCACAAACTGTTACTTTGGCGTTAGCAAAGTTAGCCTAGAAGTAAGCTAATTAAGCTAATAAGAAGTTTATGAAATACGAGCAAATGTTAGCAATTTTTGGACGGTCAACTACTACGAGGCTCAACAATCATAGGCTCATCTGAGTGATTTTTTTTTCCTAGCTAACTTGTCAGAACTACCACTAGCATTTGTAACCAATATTCTCTAGCAACACATCATTACTAGCTGACAACTAATGTGGTCAAGCTGAGAGATTAATAAATCAACACTGTTGAGTGCGAAGTTGTAAAGTGCAATGCATAAAATACATTACCGTTCTGATATGCCCACTTGCAAGGGACCGTGTAGGATTTGGTCCTCTTCTTCTCCTTCTTCAGAATCTGTCTGGTTCAAATATGTACAACTAAACTTTGTCAATATTTCCACTTGCCATTTTGCACATCAAGTAATTATCAAGGTGATGGGAAGAGTCAAAGGTAAGATATCAATGGAGTGGTTGCAAGCAGAGGATGGCAGTAGTGGGGCTTTAATGTTTGCTGTATCAGTGCACGCCCTCTTGCTTTTTATTGTGTGTGTAAGCTGCCTCCCTGTACCTGCCTGCTTAACCAAGGCTCTGTTGTCTGTAAAACTTGATGAATATTGGCTAACATGTGAGGCACGAGGTGACATGTAAACTAGCTACACATGAATACTGACCTGCACAAGGTCAAAAATTTTGGCAGGATGTTACAGTCAAGAAGTTGCTTAGATGCAATTTTTACAGCTTTGAAGGTTTCCATGTGTATTGTGATAGGAAAGTGTATTCTCAGCAATACTGTTAAGGTCATCACTACACCTAAGTGGATTTTGGACTTATAAATCTAATATCTTGGTCATGTTTTTTCACACCTCAATGCTACCTCCTTTTTTCTCAAAGGTTTGAGGCCCAGTTCTGAAAGCAAAAATCCTTTTCTGGTCATTTTGCCAGACAGCAAGACGGCAACAGCCTGGCACAAAAAATTAGAAAGCAAGGATGACAAGCAATAAAGGTCACCAGCCAGAGCTGAATTGTTGTCGTCTTGATTTCATGTATCTTTAACTTCTGGCCTGTCACATAGTCCAGAGGGCAAAACTCTTAAAATGCCTCCAACCCAGGCCAGCCAAAGCAATGAGGTCTCGTCAGGTGTGTTTGGAGGCAGGATGCACCTGAATCATAAAGCTTTGCTCTATAACTACAGCTCTTCAGCTGATGGCCTATTAGAAAAGCTGACCCAACTGCACTGCCCAAGGGATCAGAAATAACAGAGCTGAATGGTGCAATTGTAGACGAAAGAGAAAGAGGGAGGGCAGACAGACACAGCAGGGCATGCATCAAAGTATTTATTCAGTGTACCCTAGCCTACCCCCTCACTGTCACCACCACATAGCCTGAGGGGCTTCACATCTCATATGATAAGAGGGGAATTTTTCATGCACCTAAAGAAAAAAAATATTTTGTGGGCAAGTCGTTTTCTTGTATATCAAAAGCGTGCTGCAGTTCTTTGTAACTTAAACATAATCATGTGCCTGTTGGACAGATAACATCTGAATAAAAGTCTTGTAAAGCTGGCTATCTTGCTCTCCTATACAGGGGGTTAAATGCTATCACAGCAGATGAGCCCTATGGATTCAAGCCAAAACCATATCCCTATTAAAGTTTATTCAAGCTCTAATTCAATCCTGCCAACAAATATTTCTTTGAGAAAAAAAAACTGAGAAGAAAAAAGGAGAAAGGCAGAGAAGCAAGGGCTAGCCAGAGGAGAAGCTCTATGCACACAGAAGCGTATTGCAGCCAGTAAGAGCAGAAGCATCAAAATGCCTCAATATTGGACAGTTCCCAAATGCACACAGATATGTTTCTTCTTGCAGTTTGTTACGTAAGTGCCTGGAGTTGTTCTTAGCTGTTCTTTTCTCCTCTGTATGAAATTAGTCAAGGTTCAAAGAAATGTACTTTGTAAAAAATCAACACATCTCTGGTATAAACCTAATTCAGAGTGAAATCAACTTCACAGATACCGTTTTGAAGGAAGCAAGTGGAGCAAAAACCTGAAGAGGGATTTAGTTCTCTTTCTGCCTGTTGATGTTCTTTTCTGTGCCTCATCTTTCATGTCAGGCTGTCACTTGCGTCCTGCAGGGTCGAATTTTGGGTCACGTCAGCGTGGTGCCAAGTGTCCTGGTGTCTCCATTGCTGTTAAGCCACCCTACCACACACATGTATGTACAAGGAATTTACACACCCAAACAGTCAGGCACATACATACATACACACATGTAAGTGACATGCATACTGCAAATGCATGCACAACTGTATGTATGCTTGCACAGAATGTAGACTCTAGTCTCTGCCACCTGATCAATCACCCAAACTGCCATTAGATCTACAGGAGAAGCATTCCTTTCTAACAACTGGAGAAGGGAATAGCGTGTATGTGTGTGTGTGTGTGTACGCGTCTATGTCTGAGGAGAAGGGGGTGGGGAGATTGAGGTAAGAGGGGGAAAATGGCATGAATTGTGTTAAATAAATTTTAATAAGGACTTGCTTTAACTCAAAGCAATTGAGACAGGTTAGTATGTCAGAGAATAACCAGCAGAATAAAAATTCATTCTGTCTGTTTATTTTTTCTGCAAGAGTGGATAGGTTTTCTTTTTTTTCAGTTTTCACATTTCATTTCTCATCTCACACTTCTCGGGCTCAAAACAAAGCTTGCTAATGTAAAAGAGAGATAAAAAACAGTTTAAATGCCCAAGAGGATGTACAAAAAGCTGCCTGTAGCTTGGGCCATGTTGATGCATGTTTTGCATCCCACTCTTGTAAAAGTAGTAGAGGAGGAGTAAAGAGCAAAGCCTCTGTGGATAAGGTACTTTATCTCCCCTACTGTCTAAATCTTTTCACCCGTCCCTCCTTCTGCTGGCCCCTCTGTTCTTTGATTTTTCTTTTTCTTCTGTTTGCTGAACGAGCTGACTGTGTTGCTTCTATGAGTGTATGTGCTGTGAATTGTTCCCTTCTTCCTCAATATGATGAGAAAAGCTTGAAATAACAATGTCTGGGGGCGGAGTGAGAGCCCTCTGTTCTCTGTTTCATCTCTTCTGTCTCTCTGTTCTCACTTCTCCAGATGATGGTGATGCTCTCTGCAGATCTCCTGCAGGTGTGGGCCTTTGACCCCCTCTGGAATGAACTTCAAAATCATCCCTGTGCATGCACACCCACACACTCAGATTTGAGTGTAAATGTGGGTGCAGACATGTACATGCAAAAACATTCACATACAGGCTGTAGCACGTGCATATACTGCACAAGCATGGAAACAAAATTGAAAGGCATCTGCCAAATTTGGCATGCAGTGTGTTTTCCATCTGCTCAGTTTAAACCTGAAAACACCACTGTGAACAATAAATAATCTAAACTAAGCAACTATCGGTAACAGCAAAAAACTCCACATAACAAACACACACACACAAGCGCCCAAACATGCACACAACTTAAGCCTCTCTAGTTTGAGGAGAGGACAAACATATGCTGCAATGCGAACAGGATTATCACAAGATCTGACCTGTTGACCTTAAGGAGGTCATGTTCGAGGCGCAGGCTGCAGTCACTGGCCCCACCAACACCAGAATGTTTGACGTCTCAGGAATCTATGCAGCGCCGCTCTGCCTGACCACGCAGCACAACACAGCAGTCAGCCTTCTGTTAGGGTTAAGGGGAAAAGAGTGAAGAAACCAGGCAAAGACGCACAAAGGGGAGAGATGACTCACTAATATCAGCTGATAATCAGCCATGATAGCAAATGTGACTCTCTCAGCTTATTTATATGTTTCTAATTCTTGGACAATATGAAATGCTTTTTAACATGAATTTTGCAGAAGAGTTAATGCATTGTCATGACTAAACATTTTCTTAAATCTTGATAAATATCTTTACCTCGAGTGTTATTTGGAGTGATTTCACATATTAATAACTTCATTGTACACCATATGTCAAAAGGTGACTGGAGGGGAAGAGCTTACACACAGAAGGCTGGGTGGCAGGAACAACATAAGCATTATTTATGGTAAGAGAAAAAAATCTCCACGAAATATGGACGGCAGCTTCACTATCATACCGAGCTTAAGATCCTGCGATGAACAGGTCTACATGGGCCTCTACTTATGTTCTCTTATGTTCCACATAATTCCAGTGCAAGTGTAATGTGTGTAGCACATGTTTGCAATACATAGCAGCCACATGGGTGATATGCAGTTCAGAGAAATGAGGAAAGTTGAAGAGAAAAAAAGTAAATTAACTCAGGAAAAGCCTATACCAAGGTCAAACCAAACTCTCCTGACTCTAATTTCAAACAGACACTTTACCTGGGACACTCCTAATTGCCTGTCTTGAAGATTCCGTGTGTGTCTGACTGTTTTCTGGTACAGGCTGGTTGGAGAGATCTCATATGTCATATATTATATGTATATTACATTACTTGGAACCAATGGGATCCATTGTATCAATTTATGTTATTCTGCACCATACTCCTCACCCATGTTTTTTTTCTCCATTGTTATTTTGTTTTTCTGTAACAAATGGTAGTGCTATCTTCTTAGTAACTTAAGCTTACAAAAAATGTCAAGGACTAGTAAATTGATCTGAGTTTGCCTCTTGAGACAGTATTTATTTATTTTGTCAGGTGACCTCACAAGTAAATTTGGCTTCAATTAAAAGCCTCATAAAAGCTCTGCAGTGGTTACACGTAAATTCCCCAGGCTCCCTGACTCTCCTCCAGACAATATAATGCTTGTCATCCCTCCTCTGCCATACCAACAACACCACAAAAATCTCTACTCTGTGTGCTTATGTGCATGTATGGCTATGTACTTAGTATGTGCTGCTAGTTACATGAATAAGCACGTGTTTTTGCACATAAGGACATGACCGTGTGCATGTATCTTACTGTGTTTTTGCAGGAGCTCGCACCAGCCGCAATCACTTTTGATGGATATCTACTCTGGCTTTGGAGTGCTGTATATTTTCCAGCGGGTGACTCATGGGGCTTCTGACGGATGTCTGTACCAATTTACTGCTACTGCCACTGCTGCTGCTCTTGTTCCCCACCCCAATGGTGTGTGTTATTGCATGTGTGTGTTTGAGTCTATGAATAAGTGTCCTGTGCATTGGCTGGTTGTGGTTGTAGTTTCCAGCTTCTGCTTATAGACTTTCCACTCCACTCTTGAACAGCAGATGAGAGTAAAGGGAGATTACAACAGAGTTCTTTAATAACACTGTCTTACACACTGAAACACTAAAACATTCACAAAAGCACCCAGTGATTTCCAGGTGCTTTCATCTTCTCCTCAAATTAATATTTTAATTAAAGGTAAATGTGCTCTAACCTGCACTTCATCATGTTACACAACCTACAATACAAATAAAAGTGCATGCCATTCTTTTGTAAGGTTACATAACTACACTTTTGATCTACTCAGACTATTGACTGGTAATAATAAGACATTTGCTGTTGAATCAGCAGACAATGTTGTGGCTCTGCAGGTCTCCCAGTTCACGTGTCATATGGGACCTGAACTTCTGAACTTGCAAGAGCCTGGAAGTGATAGATTCTTTAACTGCAACACCTTACCTGGAACAGCTTACTTGGATTGCTTCATGCATTTATTAGCTTGACACGCAGAGTTTCTCACAAGCCATTTCAATTCTTTGATATTCCAAGCCAAAACTTCAAAGAATCAGACATTGAGGCCTGTTTATAATCTGTGTTATGAATTTCCAAGACAAATATGAAGATGAGGCGTGAAATGTGTAGTTGTGTGTGTGGTACACAGGAAGTGGAAAAATCTAACATAGTGATAAATTGATATGAATGAATCCCATCCTGCCAGAGTTAACACAAGACAAGCAGGAACTGACTGTGAAAAACGACAGCCACCTCTCTTCTGCCTGTGCTAAACCCTAGCCAGATGTAACTATGTGTATATGTGACTGTGATCAGAGTGTATGTCCTCTACAGTAGTCATCTCGTTCAGGACTACTTGTACAACACGGCATATGTGAAAAGATTCTGAGAGTCAACTATAGAAATAGAAGTAATAGAAAACATGATTGGATTTAAAAATATGTCCACATATTAAGTCATCTGTATAAGATAAAGACTGCATGATATTTTGATTAAGGGTGCCAAACTGGTAAAGCCAATAAGTCTAAACAGTTGAAAGGATTCGTTAAAAGTAGTTGCCAAAACTACTCATAAAACTACTGGATATAAAGTGAAAAAATGTTAAAAAGCTAGGCTAAATGTAATTGATAAATGTTGAAAGAGCTGGTTAAAAGTAATGGATGAACAGTTGAAAGACGAAGCTAAAACAGTGTACATTAATTGATAAAATAGATAACCGAGCTTGAATGAATGTTTTATAGAGAAATCCTAAATTTAGGGAAAAACAGTGAAAATAGAGAACTCAAAGTAATGGTTAAATTGCGAAAAACCATCAACAGAATTACTGGTTCAAACATCAATGAGTACTATATGTTATACTTAAACCAATATAAACTGGAAAGGTTTCACGCTAGGGGAAATCCCCTTCACTAAAGGTATAATAGTATTTCTTTAGAAGCTGCATGGGATTTTAACACTCTTAAAGACTCTTAAAGCATCACATATATTTAAGCTAAAGAATACTTTGAAGCATGCCCTACTGAAATTAAACTACAGGAACATATTTCACCTTAATTACTGTGTTAGGTCCTAGCCTTATCTAATCCAATCCAGCCTAGATGAGAAAGGAGTTAATAACCTCATCTAATCATGTGAACCTAGTCAGATCCTAGTCATGTGAAAAAAGAAGATACAGTTGAGATCTTGAGGATGACATGGCTGTAATGCAACAACCAGTTTTAGATTACATGACTAATCACTGACTTCAGACAATCAGAGACTCTTGCTCTTGCACAAGCTTGTGGCCTTCCAGCAGGTCCTCCCACTTGGGAATCATTCAGGGATCATGGAAATACAGCTTATCCTTTTAAATACAGTATTTTTTGAACATCTCCTCTTTGAATCTTCTGTATGCTATTAAATGGCATAAAGAGAATGAGGAAAATCTTTTGGCTCTGACCCACTTGTGAGTGACCTCATCACCCAGTCAGCTCCCAGGTTTCCCAGTTCTTTCTTTCTTTCTGGGAAAAGATGCTACGTGCCAGGTTGGCTGTTACGACTGACCCAGACTTGGGGATTTCAACAAGGATCAACCCTGGGTGAAAGGACTTATTCCAATTCACTTCATTGTCATCCCTTCCATCCTTCCATCCCTAAGCAGAGGAGCCCAACACACCACTGTGACTCCTGTCTTCATCGCAGGCTATTCTGGGCTGAGGTTACCCAGGACACCATGTGGCTTCACCCAAATTTAGCTGCCCACAGTGAGCCTGAGTTAAATCATCCATGTGTGTTATGCAAATAATAAATATTCATTAATGGTTCTTCCACAGTTTCTTGGATTCCTTCTGATTTTGTGTCAGTTCAGTAATCTCTAAAAGGATTTTACCCCTCTGGACTTCTAGAAATAATCCTAAACTAATATTGACACGTGCTAAAGAAGTGCACCTGCGGTGATAGAGTTGGACCAGAGGGCTGTGAAGAGGGTCATAGAGCCGAGGCAAAACCGCAGGGCTACACAGAGAGGAGAGGGCAGCCAGCGGAACAACGGTGCATCAAAGACACCAGCCTTGTCTCCGCTCCTCTCCACCTCTCACACTCATACCCTATTTTCAGAAAGACCAACATGAGGGCAAACAGCTAAGTCTCCATTATTGTTGTTATCATTTCCAAACAGCAATTTTTTTAAAGGCCAAAACAAATTTTTGGCCACTCATATGCATGGATATGCACGGGCACTTGTGTGTGTTTTGTCAAGAGGCACACACCTTTTCATAGATCTCCATGTGTTTACCATGTGTGGTTTAGCTCATGGAGAGTCATATTCTGTCAGTTTTACTTTAGCCAGTGGGTTTAGAGCTCCCTGGCTGCTCTGCCCAGTGCTTTGGCTTAGCAAGGGTTGGACTTGGCCGGGCATGGTCACTCTGGGCAGTGGTCCCATCCCCACATTGAGATGATGAAGGAGGGCTCTGTCCCCCACACCCCCGCCCATGGCCACAGAGGTGAGGAGGCACCCAGGGGACATGCTGGCTGGCGTCTGAGGCCATATTCACACAGCTGACAAGACCAGGGTTGGCTGTTCTCAAGGTGATGGTGCCAGGCTGTCTTGCCCGCTGCTGCCCCTGGCTACCCTGCTCAGCTGTGAAGTGCATCACAACCACTAAAGTATACTCAAGTAAGCACTTCCCATCTTTATCTGTTCATGTTAGACTAAGGTCTCAGCAAATATGGGTCCAAACTTGTTGCATTGCTGTAGGAAATATATTTGAGTTGTGATGCCAAGGGTTAGGATGTTGTTCAGACAAGATTAATTAAAAGGCTTAAATTAAAATTCAGTTTATCTTTGTGAGGTGCACAAATGTAGATCTAAACAGTATTGCAAAAACGGAAACCTGATCATGGTTTAAGAATTTGGTTCTATCTTAACTTGCTCACATTCTACAACTGCATACATTTGTTCAGAGAGAGCATTACTCTACTGCTTTTTTAACACAGTCTCTCAACTCATCCCCAATCTCCATCCAATCCTCTGAGGAGGGTCACGCATATGTTTTGATAACACAGCAGAAAGGTTTAACTTTGCCAGCCTGCCCAGGTGCTGGTGAATAGGGAGCAGCAACAATGGGCCATCAACTGAAAAGAGCATCAAAGCCTGCACCAATGATTTGATGATGATTGAGGGTTCCTGCATAAGGGTAGGGCCTCCTGCTAGAGAGCTGTATGTGAGCAAAAAGCACAGTCATATAGGTTTACCCTGCCTTTGATTTGAGTCTTTCTTCAAGTACCATGAAGGCGCCGATGTCAGCTGCATCTTACTGATCATTGAACAGCAGGGACAAAGGGTTGGGTTAAAAAGGTGTATTGTCTTAATTTTAATGGCAAACACAGGCAGGAGCTGACTGGGGATTTGGTTGAAATTTTACTGAGGAACATAAGAGCTGTGGATTAAGCAAAAAAAGAATAAGGTGGCTTCATTTCTTTTTTTCTTTCTGTCAGTGAAGTAAACACTCAATTCAGACATGACAAATCAAACTACCACTTGCACTTGTGTCCTGGGAAAGTAAATTTTTAAGACAAGAGTTCTTAAATCCAAGAGGGGATAAAAGAGAAAAGGAACAAAGAAGAATAGGAAAGCATTTAGTTTGAGCATGCCGAGTGCATACCGGGGCTCAAATTCCAAAGACAAGCCGATGGAAGTGAGCCAGGTCGCCTCACACGGGAGGGTAGGGAGATATGAAAGAGAGGACAGAAGAAGATGGAGTTAGAGGGTAAAGGAGTAAGAGAGGGGGTTTGCTAGCTGGTGGGGGCATTAAAGAGATATTCTCTTTAATCAGGAACCTGCTGGATGCTGATGGATAAAGGACAGTGAGTGATGGAGGGTGACGGTGAGAGAGGAGGCAAGAAGTGACAAAGATAAAGGGGAGTAGCCTGATGAACACTACAGCTGGAGTACCTCAACACACCCCTCCCCTCTTCCCAACAACCTCTGCTTGCCTTCTGTTTGCCCTCGTACCCTACCCCAGAAAAAAATGCCACTGTCTCCTTGTTAACACCGCAAAATGTACTGGTGCAAAGAAAAAGATGAGTTTAGCAGTGCATGGGGGAGCTCCTAGAACTGTAGACCTCAGCCATTCACCGACAGAAAGGCTTTGAGTGAGGACAGCAGTGAAGCAGGGCTGTGCAAGAATTAATAGTTCAGGTAGATGCAATGAGAAAACCATGCCACAAGTGGTTTGTCGTGTTCTCTCTACAGTTTCTTTCAGAGCTTCCAACATAACTTAATCCCACATATCCCACATATCACAGTCCTGACTCCAGGATCCCAGACTCTGGGCTCTTAGACCAGACTCAGTGCATGTGTGGAGAACAAGTGAGCCTCTTTGTTCGATGACACCTCTATCCTTCTCTCCAGAGGTAACTCACTGACAGACTGTTCAGTCACTAGAAGAGAGATAGATGAAGACACTTTGTACCTTTGAGGAGAGGGAGGGAAAAGAGCCTGATAAGACCAAGAGATAGCAGATAATAGAAGGGAATATGTATAATCAGTGAATAGGTAAAAGAACAAAGATAAGAGACAGCATCAAAAAAGCTAAAAGAAAGAGGGGAGGGGAGCAGAAAAGACCCAACAGATATTTGGATTCCTTAAGTTTAGTCCAGAGCAACAGGAGCTCCATCCTCTTGAGACACAGCGGCATCACAGGCCAGATTACTGTCTCCACTGTCTCTCAACTGGACCTCTCTGACAACCAATCCCCATCTAGACAGCTTTGTAACTCTGGCCATGAGAGGGTGGGGCAGGGTCAGGGGTTGGGAGGTACAGACTGACAGACGAGAGATTGATGCACGTTGACAAAACCTGAGCCCTACTCAGTCCCAGCAGCCACCCTGCTTGCTCCTCGGGGGCTTGGGGTGGGGTGGGGGTTGGGGGATTGGGGATCAGAGATACAGATACAATCCCCCCATCCACTTCCCCTCCAAGGAGACACTGCCCCCAACTTGCATTCACTTAAATGCTATCCCACTTTCCAGTCCCGTCTTGTTTGATCATGTCCTAAACTGTAAGAGTAAGCAGCGAAAGGCCTCAGTAAACGGAGAGCTCTGACATATATTTTGTTACATCCAGCCGTGAATTCCTGGGGGGGTGCATGCAGCATGCGTGTCCATCAGCTAGTAGAGAGCATGGTGTTACTGAGAGGGGTTAAGATGAAGGGAGTCTGGCAGGTGGAAGTACTGTAGAGGTAAAGTAATTCAGCACAATCAGTCAAAGATACAGTTCCATGGGAGACCAATTCTGTAGACAAAAAACAG
Source organism: Ctenochaetus hawaiiensis (assembly GCA_029783645.1). NCBI lineage: Eukaryota > Metazoa > Chordata > Actinopteri > Acanthuriformes > Acanthuridae > Ctenochaetus > Ctenochaetus hawaiiensis. The sequence continues at coordinate 10,924,786 of JAPZDY010000009.1, read as the reverse complement.
GCTGTTATACTCAAAAATTGTTTTTTTACTGATATTGTTATATAAGGACAACATGTTCAGTGAGGGAACATGGGATGTTTAAAAAAGATTATGCTTTATTGTTTGTTGTAATGTTAGATTGTTGTAGCATTTTCTCATGTAGAAAGGAGTCAATAAGAAGGGAAAGACCTGTTACATGGACTCTAGCTGTGGCTGCAGATCATTTACTTTCTCCCTCTTTCTCATCTCTCGTTACATGAAGTCATTCACAAGGAACGTGAGAGTGCCCTCAAACCCTCTGCTCTTTGTAGACAGAATGTGAAATGCTAGTTATATACTTTTTGCAAGGCACATACAAAGCTGTAAAAATTTCATCTGCAGGGACGACCAAATAAGTAGTCCTCTGTGTGTGTATTTGTGTCTGTGTGCCCCCTGCCTCTGTTTGTGCATTGATGAAGATCTGAATGGAAGGCAATCATCAGTCTTCAACCTTGTTTGCCTATACAGTCATAACGGAGACCTTCATTCACAACACTAGTACTTTATTTACATAAACTGACCATCAGTCTATGAGAGATAGAATTCACCTTATTTGCTAGATTTCATCGTATACATTACTTACTGTAATGACTTTGCATACAAAATTCATCCATGAAACTTTTTTTTTCTTAAAGTATCTGGTCAACAGGATGGTCCACAGCTTTTTTTCTCATGATTTATACTGTTGTGAGTGTAGCCATCATAGAGATTTATTTCGTTGAGTGCTCTGTGTTTTATGTATGAAAGAAAGTAATTAATAATAAAGAATAGGTATACTGTTCAATCTACATGAAAGTGACTGTCATTTTGAAAAAGAATTAACAATAAACTTACATAAAAGCTTACATAAAAGTATATTATTATATATTTACATTTGTGGTTTGGTTATTGTGTATGTGCTGATAAATATTAATTCTTAATTTTTACAATACATCAAAAAAAGCTCTGTAAATTAAAGTACATAATAATTGTTAAAATTTAGTTACAATCCTAAGTGCAAATAGACAGAATACTACAAAACTCAATGTTTAGGTGTTCTTTGTAAATCCATTTACAAAATTGTAAATGTGAACTAAGTTACCACCGGAGCACGTCCAGTCTTAAATACCACTTGATGGCCAAGGAATTATTATTG
>JAPZDY010000009.1:10888634-10922901 GCA_029783645.1 Ctenochaetus hawaiiensis | reverse complement strand
TTTCTTCTCTGTTTCTTGAGGCCTTAGGGTGGGGTGGAGGGAGAGGGGATGTGTGTTATTGGTTGATTGTCTATTGTAAGTTTGTAAATTGAAAATTATACATAAAGTGTGGGAAAATAAATAAATAATATATTTTACAGCTGAATCAGCATGCTTAGTTGGAAGTGTGTTTGTACAGGTACTATTTAAAGCTTTATATGTTGTTCTCTACTGACATGAAAATACAAATTAACAAAACGGTTTTCTAATTTACCAAAGAATTAAGAAATAAGTTGATTTGCATGGACAAGAAGCAAAGTTTGCCTCAGCCAACTGGCAATTTTTTAGGCAAATTTCAGACAGCTTTAAAAGATGGCTCCTTTCTTGCAGTGTTGTCAGATTTGAACCAGCTGACCTCCCTTCATCTCTGGCTACACTTACCTAATCAGAGGACCAAGGTGTGGATTAGGTGTAAACAGAGAATCACAGGACATTTGAAGCCGACCAGGGGGTCATGTTCATGGCCCTGGCCACTTCCACCCAGTTTCCTCCACTGATTGGGAATGTTTACAGCAGTAGGGAAAGGTCAAGGAGGGAGTCAAGTCAGAGAGGGACTATTGGACTGACATCAGGCGGTCTGGCTTATGATACTGTCCAGAGCCTGACCACAGACACAAAAACCTGTTGAGTATGATTTAGTGGATTCCACAGGTATAGAGGGACAACATTTTTGTTATTAATAAAGGCTAAGGACATAAGGGAGTTTTAAAACCACAAGCAGATAAGGAGAAGAAACAAGAAGCATCTTAAATTTCCTAAAACCAAGTGATTACAGTTTTCTGTGCACTTGCACAGCAAACACCTATTTACACCTACCTGTTAACATCCTCAGTCCAATATAAGCCTACTCCTGTTCACCTCCTCTGTAATTATGCATCATCAGTCCTCTTAAATGACAGGGCTGGGACCTCCCCTGCCTCTCTATTTGACCCCCTTGTTGGCCTAATTGTTTGTAATGCCAGGGCCATGCCCTGCCAAATACCAGTAGGCCCCCAGGCCACTGTGGTGAGGCCCTCTGGCTACAGAGGGCAATTATTTCCTTATTGTTGACACAGACAACCTGACAGTCTCTCTCCCACATAACTTCTGTCCTCCCATGTACTCCTGTGTCTCTCAGTCTTCCTGTCTTCCCATCTTTCCAGGACCACCTAGGTGCTGCAGGGCCTAATGCACACAGAGACATGGTTTCTTCATGCTGTGTTGGCAGGATCCTCTCTGTTCTGCTCACGCTCTCTGCATACCAGTGGAGAGAGCCATTAACGATGCCGCCTTAAGGTATGGCCATAACAAGAGAGTATGAGGGGTTAAAGGTCAGCTGTTGTAGACGCAAGTTCATTTTTATTTACTTTTTTATGCAGAGGTGTGTCAAAGAAAAAAACTTCTTATTACTATTCTTGTTTGATTAAATTATTAATAAAAATGTAATTTCTATCAGTAATACTTATTTCTACATTTAGGGAATGACAGCGTTTCTTTGTTGTGGTATTTATCTTCCAATTACAGATATGACCACTTGTCACCAGGCCATACCAGGCCATACCAGGCCATTTCAAAAGACAAGAAGCTAGCTCTAATTATTTTTACTGCACACATCTAATGGCAATAAGGGGCAGAGGGGTGGTGAGGGGTAGCATGGAAGGCTAAGACAGAATCCAGCAGAGTGAAATGCTGAAAGTGGTTTGCCTGTTATTACCATGTGCAAATTATTTGAAGTTGCAATATGTAAGAATGAACTACCTGCCAAATGCATTCAAACAATGCAGCAACAATGCAGCAACCCCAAATATTTGCTGACTGTAGCTGCCGTTAACTAGCTAGTTCAGTCAGCTTTTAAATTAGCACTCCTATTACTCTAACTGATTCTCCAAGGAGAGTTGGTGTCTACACTGTTTGTACAGGAGCTTGAACGGCAAGGAGGAGGAGGTTTTTTCAGGCCCAGGAACCCCAACACAAAAACCTCTGTTTTAAGTAATTATTAACATTTTTGTAAAAAAAAAAAAAAAAGGAGGACCACAACTACAATATATATATATATATATCAATATTTGTTTTCTTCATCTTCTCTCATCAGCTTTACTGATTTTGCATAAGTTAGCTCTCTGTTACATGACAATGAAGCGCATTAAAAGCTAGTGATTGAGTGCTTATATTAAACAATTTAAATTCAGCATTAAGTTAGTGAAAAAGTCAATCTGACATTTGATTGGTTATTCAAGTGTTGGACTGAATGAAATGGTGGTTGATTAATACACTATTCCTCTTTGCAGGTGTTACCAATCAACCACTGATGTTAACGTACATTTTATAGAGAAATCAAAAATAAGGGCACAGAACAACAATTATTTGCACTCCCACAAACGTTCCCAAATATATTTTGAGGTTGTATAGATTAAATGTCAGGCGCATATGCAACAATAATGGTCACAATTTTGAGCCCTCTACATACCATTTATTGCAGACTTGTGTAAGTCTTAACACATTTTTACTCTTTTAGCAAATGCGCTCTTTCTTTAAAAGGTTTCTAATCCTACCCCTGAAGACAATAGGAGTGAAGACACAAGTCCTGCTGTGACAAAACATTATCCTGCCTAATATAAACAGTGTGGAGCCAAGGACAGCAAACTGTAAATTGTTAACCTTTTTCATCTTGAGCCCTGCATGGACGGCAGCCAAAACTGTCGGGAGAAGACAATGTCAAGACTGTGAGTGATCATATTTATTTGTTTGAGTTATGATCTGCACCTTTCTGCAAGCTGTCATATATGACATTGGCGAAGGGACAGAAATGAAAGAGAACTTCATGATCACCCTTTGATGAGAATGAGGGAGCCTACCAAGCACTAAAGGTCCTGAGGGACTGTTTGACCATGTGTGAGTGTGTTAACAGAGTGTTTAGATACAAGTGCACAGCTGTTTAAATACGTAGCTGTTATAAACTTCTCTCTCTGATAAGCAGCAGCAAGATCCCAACCTAGACAGGTAACATCTATGATCATACCTTAGTCCTCTCCCTTTGCTCCATGTCTTCTCTCTCCTTTAAGGTCTTGTGGCTGAGCTTGATGGTATTTGGAGCACAAACTTAACAAAGCTGCCTTTATGTGAACCCACTCACTGTGATTTTGACACCAACTCTGTTGTCAGACCAAAATGGAGAGTGTGTATGTTTGTGCATGTGTGTGTGCATGTGTGTGCATGTGTGCGTGAATGTGTGTGCACTGCATATCTGATTTGATCTCTCACCATTCTCCAACCTCAATTGTTCACTTGCTCACATTGTTCAGTGTCCACACAATATCCAGAATGTGACAGTTATTGTTCTACAGGGATACAAGTCCTACCAGGTGCGTACAATGCATGTGACAGCATTATGATTTAGTACCACAGGTCTGTGCATTTTTACGAGAGAGAGAGAGGAGCCTGCACAGTTGGATGGATAAGTTGGACCCAGGGGAGCCATACAGGCTCCTATAGAGTGGTCCCTGGGCCTCCTGACTCCACCCCAAAGACAGTGCCACAACCGGGGTGTTGAGCCAGGCTGGTGTGGGCTGGGCCTGGTCAATGGTGTGACGAATGGGACACCTGAGCCAAAGTGTAACACCGCCAGCGTGGTGGGTCCCCCTAATCACTCGGGCTGCCCAACTTCCAGCATTAGGTTTCAAATTCCAGGGGGTGTGATGGTGCAGTTCTGGCGCAGTGGGATTGAGGTATCTGGTTTGCTTTAACAACAAACATTTACAGACACTCCTGCACATACCACTCGGTATCCAACAATATTCATAGACGGACTCAAACGGGAACAGATGAGCAAATTATCACATGCTCTGACATGCTCTTAAACGAATACATATAACACATGCACCCCACACTCAAGGCTCCTGTGCCTTGTAAGTGTAATTGCGACATAACTATAAGGCCAATCATGGTCAACTCAGGTCTCAGACTGGATCAGGATCACAGTTTATAGGTCTTGGCCAGCGGATGGTAGACAACTGGAATTTTGTGAAATATGATCTTACATGCTAGACGATGCCTCTGTAATAAAGTGAAATATATAGAGAAAATATAGCAGCTGTTTCTCTCCGTTTAAAGTTCATGCTGATCTACTTTAAAGACACTATGCACTGACAAGTTTTTGGAAGTAGTATTATTAGTCTCTTACATACACAGTATTCAAATAGGCCTTGGCAGATAATGAACTGGCCAGTGAATAAACATTTCACTAAATCTGTCATTGACAGTTAAAGTTGTCCCACTTTGTGGTTTAAAAGGGGGGTTTGGATTAGGGGAAGCAGAACTTGATGCTTGGTAATACAGTGCTCTGTTGACATTGCAAACTATCAGTTTACAATGTTAATTGCACATCTAATAGCTTGCGTTAAGCAGATGGCCTGAGGTGAAACATGTCCTCCTGCTAGATCTCTTTGGGGTTGTATTTCTGGATCAGCTGTAGAAGGTGGGGTAAAAAGGGGGCAAAGGACAGTCTCTGTGTCCAGGACTAAAGCCTCTCTGTTTGGGCACATGAGACCAACTCCTCCCCTCATCTTTGCCGACGTCCACCTTGTCCAAATTTAGGTGAGGAGAAAACTATGCAGGAAGATATTTCAGTAAACTGTGTGTCAATAGTGACCTGTGCCAAACCAAACTCCATTTGCACTTGTTTCTCTGCTTAATCGCTCATCTAAACAAGCTTGAGGGTTGGTGGGAAAGGAGGAAGAAGGGCATAGGGGCGGGAGGTGGAAAGGTGAGGAGGCAAAAAAAGAGGAATGGACTGGGGTTTGCCAAAATAAATGCATGAATGCTGTCTTTGACTGACTGGCATCTTTGAAGTGAGTTATAATTGCAGGTCTCTTGTCCAGCAGTGGAGCCTGTGGCAAACCAGGCCCTGGCCAAGCTGAGATGTCTGGCTGCAGCACTGAGGAAACATCATGGCTCAACAATAAACAAAGTCAAGAGGCCTCAATTCAGTGTCATACAGCGTCATGCTTCAGTGGCAGCGGAGTGGAACCACACGAAAGAAAACCAGTTATTGCTTCATTCATTTGTTGAAATTCTGAAAAAAACCTGGCTGTTTATGACTGCCCACTGCAGAATTATAGCTCTGATATGAAATCAGTGTAGTTCCGCACTGGGTGCAGCACCCAGAAATCCCCTCTGACTAAGTGATGACGGCATGTAAAAGGAGTTAAGCGCCAGAGTACTAAAGAGGATCGTCACAAAGCTCCTTTCACAGCAGCATATATCCAGCCATTAGGTAACACTTGAGTCCTCAGCCTTTTCAGAACAGCACTACCTGTGTCTACTGTATTTTGCTGCCCTCTGAGAATGCACTAGATGTATAAGCATGTGTTTATGTGTTCATGCATGTATGTGAACATAGGCAAACGCATCAGGGGCAAACAAGGGGTCCTGAGACATGAGAGCCGGACGTGGTGTAGTAAAACTCTTCTGACCACAGTGATGTTTTTCCACTAAAGGGAAGTGTGAAAGGGTTACATATTGTAGGTGATTAATACATGGCTCCTTGATGTCTTATTTAGAAAATAAACCCACCCAACCCCGTGATTATTAACCTAAACTCCCTGGAGAATACCTTACACAATGCACCTTTCAGCTGCTCTTTTTCAGCATTTTTTTTTTTTTTTGGCAAGGGTGTGTTGTCTGGGATTTTTTTTTATGTTCCACTGCAGCACTTGTGAAAGGGGAAAACCCAGCTTGGTATTGCCTTACAATACCCCTTGGTGTATGCATTTGCAACTTTGTTCTACTTTTGTAAAGACTGAAAAGCCAAACAGAGTGAGGAGCAGCAAGGTGTTGCATTGAGCAGAAGAGTATTTGAAATGGCTATTAGGCATTTCACTTTGTAATGACAAAGATGCTTGACAGCTAAGCTAGTGTGATGAGAAGATGGAGAGGCTCAATCAACTACTTGATGTTTTCCTGAATTCAGGCTTTGTGCCAAACACACATTCCAGATGCAGTGCCATTTTTAACTAGCTTTTTTTCACAACCATGAGAAATGTGTATCATTTCCTATCAAACACAGTTTAACAGTTTATGGTAAATATTGCCGGCTAGACTTTCTCCATACATACCAAATGAGTCCCTCATTTATGAAGCATATCTTCAACAACACAAAAGTATGTCATTCTCTGACTTTAAACCTAACAATACAACTGCCTTTGATGGTTATTTAATCAATCATGGCTCTGCACATAAATGTCCTTCTGGTAATCTCTACAGTAAAACCAGTCTTTTCTGCAATGTGTCCCCTCTTTGCTGTCTGCAGCAAGCAGATTCCCTTCTTGCATGCAAACCCTGGTGCTGACTGGAGGAATCCAGGCCAAGGTGGGGGGCTGGAGGGTGAAACTGGCATCTGTCCAGAGGTAAATCCCCTCTACTAGTCACACACACAGCCCCTCTCCTCATAGTACACGCACACACCTGTGCCTCTCCCAACTGCCGATCTGAACCCTAGGAACCCCAGAGAAGTTTTGCTGTTTGATCCCACAAAATCTGAGAATTCCTCTCCCATTGAAGTGCTGCACACAAAACACAGACCAGCACTAAAGGTTAAACACAAATACACACACGCACATCCATTTATGAAGATGGATACTCTGTACATTCATGTTGCAAACTCACATACATCACAGACAGAGGCTTGTAAGTTGTACAACAGTGGCCTTGACACTGAGGTTTAACTTAAATTGGACTCTGGTTTATAACACAGTAACTGGAAAAATGATAGGAAAAAAGGTTCTTTAGTTTTAAAGCAGGACATTTTGACAATAAAGAAAAGTATAATTAGATGAATTGGTAGGCATGAGGCAATCCCTGTTTGTTAAATACTGCTCTCCTCCTCTTTTTCATCACTGTTCAGTACCAAGAAATAATATAAAAAGTCATCTGCAACAAGTTCTTTTAAAATGGTTGGTCATTTAAGAGACTACATAGGCAAAAACAGCAACCCTGTCTCCTAGAAATTACATTTCATACAACTAATTTGCATTCATAATAATGTCGTGGGGACAACATGATCCCTGCCTAGATTATGTTCGGAGACAACTTTGCCTGGAGTGAACGAAATGCTACATTTAAACACTGTACTGGAGTTGCAGGGAGGTAGTTGGGTGGATGGCGTGAGCTCAAAATGCAGAGCTGTGGCACCAGAATCAATAGTTCATGCCCAGACTCCTGTTGGCCATTAGGTCCAGGCGACAACAGCGCTTCAGTTAAGGTTAGGGAAGGATCATGATCTCAGTTAAATGCTACTTAAAAATGCCTCAAGTCACTGCTGTGTGTTCTGTGTTAAAACAGGCCATATTTTTCTTCTAATCTTAACCAATTGCTGCTTGTGCCTAAACGTAATGAATATGCAAGATTGCCAATTTAAGTAAAAGAAAAATTAAATATTTTGTCTGTGAATATTTTAGTGATTGGTTAAGTATTAACATTTTGCAACTTTTATGTTAGTTAACAACATTTCTTCATTATTTTAACAGAGAATGCAATTTAATCATTGGCCTGGCACTGTCATTTGAAAAGCAAGGGTTTAACAGCACAAACCTCTTCACACTGATGAATTGAACTTTGTGAAGCAGGGTTTACGTGCTTCATCAGTGACTGAGGGCAAGAAGTTAGAATTTGGTCAATGAACTCAAAAAAATACATACAAATAAAATATTGTATAATTTGTATGTACTCTATAATGTCTCATAAAAACATGAACACTTAAGTGCTGTATGAATGATTAAAAACACAGACACACACCTGACATGCTCTGCAAACTCAGCATCTGTTCTGCGTGCCTTCTATGGGGTAAACCCCATTCTGTGTGTGTCAGCAGGGTGGGGGGAGATTTAGGATTAGCAAGGTGGTCTGTAAGCAGCACAAAGTGAATTGAATGCCCCTTCTCACCTCGATTCTTTCCTTTATCATATAGAACCAGGCTCACCTTCACATATACACAAACTGACTCAGATGTACTGGCTGAAATTACAGCAGTACTGGCTCCAAATCTCCCTCCATTCTCCACACATGCCATACAGAGGGGAGGAAAGAATAACAGGCTTTACTGCCTCTGGCCTGCCTTCCTCTCTGCCCAGGCCTATGGCTCAGACCAGCCAACAGATAATCATTACAGCTCATAAAGACATGGAGGAAAGGAGGGAAATGTAGAGGGAGGAAGACAAAGACAGGAGAGAGAAATGATACAGCATTGAGCTGAAGGTGGGAGGACAGAAACAAGGCACTGCAGGCAGAAAATATGATGCAGGGCAGAAGTGGGAGTGTGAAAATGAAAACAGGTTGAGAGGTTGAGGAGGAAATCAGGAGAAATTGCAGTATAAAAAGGCTATAAAGTGGAAGGGTAGCTTAGAGACAAGAAAGAAGAACACTCACCACGGAAGATGACTATGAAAAAAAGGTTAAGGAGAATGAGGAAATACAGTCACAGAGACAAGAAAGAGTGATACCAATAAAGGTAAAATATAAGAGACAGCAAAGGTGTTATGGAATAGAACAGGCTGACTAGCATATCAAACACAGAAAAAAGAAGAAAATGATGACAGAAGACAGACCTGGATCATATCCAATTTTTAAGCTGCACACTGCTCCCACACACCTAGTGCGTCTCTCTGGGTCTCTTTCATGTGCAGCTCTGAAGAAACAGCAAGCACACATGAAAATTGTTCAGGTAATAAAAGTGCAGAGGGGTAGTTCCCCAAGTCATCTTCAGCCCGCAGACAGCGTGCAGACAGATATAGAGCCTGTGAAGATGTCATACCTGGATGGAAAGCGAGTAGAGACAGGATGATAAGAAAATGAAAAAAAAAAAATGAAGCAAAGAACCCATGACAGCACAACATATTGGGTTAGGGAAGCCCAAGGCTTACTCAAGATTGATGAGCACATCAATCTGCCCCGAAAGAGAAGAAAACAAATGGTTTTAATTTAAAGTAGGAAAGAAGAAATGACATGGTATTGTGAATGAGGGCATGCCCAGCACACCGTTTGATCCAATTTGGCTAAACTGTTTTTTCACTAGTAGTGAAAATTTCTCAACTACTGAAAAAAACGTTTAGCCAAATTTGAGAACGAGACAAAACATGGCAGAGCAGCATTTTAGAGGGATTGCGTTTGAAAGGTTTATATGCATTATTACTGTTGGATCCCACAGTGTGCTGGGCATGCCCTCATTCACAACACCTTGTCATTTCTTCTTTTCTACTTTAAATTAAAACCATTTGTTTTTGTTCGTTGTTTACGTTCTCTGAAATATATACTGGACCAATTTAGATAATTTCCTTGAGTTAACATTAAGTAGCACTTGGTGTTTTCTGTGATTTTGCACCCCCACAGTTTCTGAGTAGAGCATCATGTCGTAAATACAAATAACAGGTTTTTGTGACAATATTGTCAGTTGCTAACAACAGACAGAACTCAGCTGCATTAAAATAATGTTAAATCCTAAAAAGCATGTATTGTTGATTGGCAGACAAAGTATTGTGTACAACTCAGAACAGCAGCAACCTAACGTAACCTGAACCAGAGACAAAGCAGTAACATTCCAGAGCTAAACCTCTGTTGAAATGATCTTACTTGACTTATGATCAAGAACAAGTCAACAACTTTGCAAACAAAGCCAAACATCCAGTAAGTATAAGGACACAAGACACATAACTTATCATGCCAGCCAGTATCAGTGTTACCCACAATGATTCTTCCTGCTCGCTCAAGTTACACAGCCCAGCAACTAGTGATTTTCAAATTAAATCACTGAATAATGTTGCTTTACATGCAAGTTGCAAAACTGCATCATATAAATATACTTACAAATCCTGCATTAGAATATCACTTAAATGTCACTTAAAGTACTCATAGAATGTTAACCAGATGTACTCAACTAAAAATGCAAATACAAGGAAAGTAAAAGGGCTTTAGCAAATGTATTTGATCAAATTATCCCACAGTAAATTCTTGAAATTTTTTAAAAATATTTTTGAGTCCACACACATCACAACAAAGAAATCTTTTAGCCTCTCATGTGCTTCATCATCATCACAAAACAACATCAATCCCATTTTTGAGGCATGATACACTACCTGCACTCATCTACAACAGGCTTATGTAATGTCTACAGCAGCACCTTTGTGATGACAAAAAGAGAGAGGGGGTGGGAGTGAGACAGTAACTATGAGTGGAGAGGGGACACAAGGCTGTAGCGTGAGTCCAGAGATGTGTTTTTCTGATGCTATCTGTACAGCTGTAAACAATTCTTACTCAGAACAGACTGGCTGAGACACTGGAACATTCTGATTGTAAAACATACTGCAGTCCCAAAAAAATCCTGGCAGTTGCACATGCTCTTTATCTGTCTTATACACTCATAATTTGTTGTGTTGATTTTGTCACTGTGTCTGTTTTCCGTCTGACCTATTTCCTCTCATTCATTTGCTTTCTCTGTCATCTTCTTCCTTCTCCCTTTTTCCCAATTTATTGCACGCTTATGGATCTTGTCTCTACTGCAAATGTTATCGCACCTATCACATTCCCTCTTCTTCTCGTCTTTCTCCCTTTTCAGCTTGTCTTTATGTGTTCGTCACAGCTCGCTGCCACTTCATCACACGCACTTCCATCATACCTGTCCCTGCCATCTTTCCTGTGAAAAAAGACCCGCTGTTGCCCCTTCTCGTGCATTCCCAAATGTCAGCATGAAAGTGAATAGTGTTTTAATTCTGAATGACCTGCGATAAATCTGCATTCATGATTCTCTGCTTAAACAGGTATGTGTTGGCTTTTCTGTGTCTGTTTATTTTGACTGCAAGGCTAGTAGGTACATTAGAAACTTACAAAACCTTTTCATACACATTCATTGCAGCCTCATGACTGACTGCATTTAAAACAGGAATTACTAAGGAAACCCTGCCAAGCCTACCCATAATAATAGACCATTAAATTTGGTCCCCTCTCAAGTTTCTTTAAGAACTTTATTTTTCCAAATACCATATAATCTGATTGAAGAAAGACAGTTTCAAAACTTACTCTACTACTAATTGTGCTGACAATGACCAAAGATTTTTTTCAGAAGATCTTCCAAGCTAACGCATAAGGGACAACACCTTTCTTCCATTAGCTAAGCCTCCAGCATGCATGCACGATGTTTATGTCTGTTAGCAGAAAGCTTAACCAGCAACATGTCTGCATGGCTGCCATCTGAATCCAATCAGTAATTCAGACACAATTAATACTTTCTCCCCAGACATTTCTAATGAGTAATTTATGGAAATGTCCTCTTCAACCCTGTCTGTTTGTCAGTGTGTGCAGGCCCATCTGTATAGTATGATAGGTGTTGACTAATATCTTGGAGCTGATTAGGACAAATTAGCAGGTTTCTGCACAGTAATGACATTCCATGTCTGTTTTCCCCACTGTGTCTAGTTTTGTTCAGAGCAGATCAGCATGTTTGGTTTACTGTATGGCCTCAGATTTTTCCACTTCTCCTCCTTTCAAACTAATGGGATTAGCCACAAAAGCAAAGGTGGACAGGAAACAAAAAGAAAAGAGAGGTGGAATATTGTATGCATTTGTCATTCAGAAAAGACTCTTATTTGGGCACTTGGAAAACAACTGCAATGTGGTGGATGTATTATATTTATGAAAGTACAAGTTTAAACCAGCATTAGGTTTTGTTACAGAACAGTAGTTCCTGACTGGGACTATTTTCAATAATCACACCACATAGAAATGAATGGGAAGAGAGTTTATAAAGTAGCATGGGGCCAAGCAACAAAAGCCAAGTGAGGGAAGGAGAGAAGATCATGTAATGTGACTGGTAAAGTGATAAAAGGAGAGAGTGTGGGAGGAAGCAGGGGCATGAGAAGAGAACAGAGGGGTGTAGAGGAGGGTGTGTGTATGGTTGTTCTGCTTGTGGATGTTGTAGACGGTAATGTAATACCTCCTCTGTGTTTTGACATTTGAAGACTATTGGAATAGCTTCATACCAACAAAAAGCCAGACGATTATTAGGCTTCTTTTCTAGACGTAAATACATTACACAGAGGCATCACTTTCCCATGATGACACTGTGCCTTTGTACTGATATCCATGACTATATATTCAGATTATTACAGCAAATATGTATATAATTTGCCTATTTAAACTTTGCTCTTCTGTTGGTTAAGAAGAACAACCTCACGCTACAGCATGTCTGCGATATCTTAATAGTTGGGTCAAAGAGAGAGGGAGAGACATATTGTTGTTCCAGAGGAAATGCTGTCTGCATAATTTGGATGAGTAAAATGTAGTGGATGGAAAGAGAAGGGTGGAAGTTCATGGAATTGGAATGAGAAAAACATATCTAACCATCCTCATCCTTATTAATGTCTTCTGCTATGAGTGTAACCTTGAGTGACCTCAGGAGAGAGACCTGTGTGTCTATGAGAGCATACTCAACTCATGTTCGATCCCACTCTTTCACTTTTGTCACAGGTTAATGTCTGAGCGTTAGAGAGACACAAGTCTGCAATTGCATTTGTGCACATCACTGTTAAACCACAGAATTGAATTACATAAGCTTTTCTCTGTCACAGACTTTCACTCCTCTGTTTGCGCTATTGTGCACTCTCTTGTTCCATTTATACTTTCTCTATGTCCTTTCAACCATTAGCAACATTACAAAAACTTCCCATTACTAATAAAGTAACCAAAGCTGTGCAATTAACCTATTAAATGATGAGGGCTGAGGAGCAAGGTCAAATGTCAGTCTATCTTAACTGAATGGGCCCTATCGTACATCCGGCACAAATGTCATATTTGTCACACGTGTACAATAGCAAACCCACTTGCGCCGGGTCTGTGTGCCAAGGGGCAGGAGGTCTGAGAATGAAGGCAGAATGGAGGCATGTCCTGGTGCGTTTGCTATCGTACACCCAGCGCCCTAGAGTCAAATGCGCCTTGCACTTAGACCAGGCAAAACCTGGCCTGAATCAATACCCTTGTGCCATGCGCCCTGTGCTTGTGCCAGGTGCAAGTGTACAATAGGGCCCAATGTGTCAACAGCAAAGGTGTGTAAGTGACACCGTTACATCAGATAAGACAAAGCGCCTGATGGTCTGTTTTGCTATGATTGAAGTTTAGACCATTACACAGTTCTCCCAATATTTTTTGTGTTCTTTATACTTTCACATAATTTTAAGGGGTTAAGTAAATGCTGTCATTTTTGATGTAGGTTTCTGTCTAAGCATCAAGTTGAAAGCGTTTTCCAGTCTTGCTTTTATGGCCAAAGAAAATTGCCCGAGTAAGATTATTCTTATTTTCCATTTATTTCTATCAATTAGTTTTTTCCTGCCTAGTATAACATACTTTTTGCCAGTACCAGTCAGAGATTCCTGTACCAAGTCCAACTGGTGCAGGACACCTTTCTAACAGGTACTAAGAAATACAACAAAAGTTTTAAAGCAATGAATAAACCTGCCCAAAAACTTTTTGCCTTGTTTAAAAAAGTGCCACACAAATTGAGTTTATTATTACATGTTAAAAAACATCATCTACTCAATCTCTCCAGCTTTGTAGCACACAAAGGTGCCTTTTATTTTCTTACTTAAATGAGCTGTAACACCTTAAGGCTATCTGCAAGACAGGCGGCTACAATCTCTCTGTCAAGTGTGATATCATTCATCTAGAGCTCATAATTTCTTGGAGTCCAGTGCCATCTCTCAGATATGGTTGCTGTGCTTGTTGCCTCACGACGCCTGTGTTGTGGTCATGTTTAAGAGATAAACCAAGTAGTATCTTGTTTGTATAGTCTCTGGGATAGGTGATAGAGTGTGACTTCATGGTTGAGTTGGCTTTGTTATTTCGGGGTCACATTACAGCACACTCAGCCATTACATTGCTACTTTCTGAACTCGGTAACTTCTACAAGAAGATAATGTCAAGAAAGGTTTTGCCTTATGAAATTTCATTCAACTGTTTATTTATTTTATTCAGGTTCCATCCTATTACCATAGCTTCTACCCTTCCTGGGCTTAACTTTAAATGCCAAAATAGAAAGGTCTGTCCTCAGGTTTACTTCTCAATTAACCTCCACACTTTCCAGCCTCTTTTTTCCTCTTTGCGTCTGACCTCCTCACCCCTTTCTCTGTTTTTATATCCCTGCCCCCCTCTTCCAAACACAGGAAACATGTGCTGGAAAACCAAGCTTGTGTGTCAGTCCACTTTAAAGTGAGAGTATCAAGCAGGAAAATATATACGGGATAGAGAAAGTAGCAGCAGAACAAAGTAAAACAAAATTGCCGTGGCTGCATAACCGGGTTCTGGCTGATGTCCATGTTGATAGGGAGGCTTAAGCCCCGGCTGGGAGGACGCTAGCATTTCAAAAAAAGCCCTCTCTGATGCTATCACTTGCTATCATGGTGCTATTAGACTGCCAGGGTCATGATTGTTGCTTTGATTATGCTGCACAGTGTGTGAGGCAGCTCTCTTGTATTTCCTATCCCTCTCTGAGTAATTGTTTGGAAACCCCAAAAAGATTAGCCCACTAGGGCGTCAATTGTTTGTTTGACTCACCCTTACTCTCCTTCTTTAGTCCTTTTTCCTTTTTATTCCAGACTGCAACTATTTTCAAATAACAGTGAGACTAAATTTTATTGCACCGTTGCTACTTTTTTTAAAATCATCATCGTATATCATGTGAAACACCTGGAGCAGCATTTTCACTAGTAATTTTTAGCCATGGCAAGCCTCCGCTGCAATTAAAAATCACAAAAGAAAACAAAACATTCCACAACCAATCATCCACTTAATCAAAATATGCACTGTTCTTGCTGTGCAACACTTTCACCAGCGAGACCTGTTGAGTTCCACAGGTTAATACTCTGCCAAACCTCCATATTTTGCAGAAAGCTCTAGTTGCTTGATATAATTTTTGACTGGGCAATGATTAAATAACACATCCTATTGTCAAACTGCCCACAGGTGTCACTGTATAGCAGCAGTAAAAGTGGTTACCTTTGAGCTCTCTTAGAGGTTCTGACTGACCGTGATGTCTGTCACTTGAATTCAGTGAGATATTTGAAAAGCTCCCTCAGGAATTCCACAGTGTTTTACTGTGTGATAGTCAGTATCACAAAAAATGTAGTAATAGACTTATACAAATGGTAATGAACAAAAATAGAAAAAGAACAAAGAGTTGCATTTTTTGCACTACAATTACTTGTGCACTTATCCAAATCATGGATAATAGCTTTCTCTTAAGGAACTACTTAACTTTGTAACTTTTTTCCTTTAAAATAAAAAAAAGTCACACTTATTTCTGTAAATTGTCTAAGCATTAACCAGTAACACAATTAAGACTGAAAAATATTAAATGTGTTGCACTGCAAGTCAAGGTGGTGCTCCTAAATTTTGTGCGGTGCTCATTTAATTTTTTTTGCGAGTAGCACCTTTGCTGCCAGTGGAAAAAGCTAGTTTTGAACCCTGTCTTTGATTTGCCTCCAACCAACTCAGACCTCCCCCTGTTTATCCTGGTTGCTGATCTCTCACCTGTCTAATCCTGCAGAGCTGACAGAATCATTTGTCTGACAGAGGTACTCATCCACTGAGCTCTGTAACTGTGTATCCTCATTTCCAGCCTACAAGGCAAGCACCAACAGATGATCAAAAAGCACAGGCAGGACAATGAGAATGTTTTTAAACTGTGATCTTCTCTTACAAGTGGTGCATTGTGGAATACAGGTTGTCAAAAGTTGGAGTTGATTACATAAAGGTGTACATCACTCCTTTAATCACACATCAAAGAATCATCAGTCTGGCCCGTCCCATCTTGTACACTTCAAAGAGGTGGAAAAATCTCACACACAGACTCACTGTCACACAAGTACGTCTCACTTTGTTTCTATGCATAAACAGACACACAGAGACAGTTTAAATGGCTCACATCAGCAGCGCAAATATACCTCAGTGGGTAAACTGATACCAGTAGGAACAACTTAAAACGCCACGCATCGGAGGCGAGAGATTTCCCAACAAGTCTTAACGGCTTTGTTCTAGAAAGATCCTCAGTGGAGATTTATCTGGTGGAATGTTGGGGGGGAAATCTCAGCCTGCATATTAAGCAGCCCAGCAAGGGGAAAATACGATACAGAGGGCAGATATGTTTAGGTTGGGGTGGGCGTTAAACATTCCTATAAAGTTGCTGTGGGGACAGGCAAGGCTGTGTTCCACGACCGTGTCCACATGTTGACAGCTTTACGCCTGTGGTCCTGTACTTTAACTGCAGCCTTGGATAAACCCAAAAGCCATCAGCTCTCACCGCTTGCTGTATAAACCGAGAGAAAATCTGGTCCTGACTGATGCCTAAAACTCAATCATGACTGCTTTAGGAGAATGAATACGATAGAAGAGAATAAGAGGGGAAAACGGGCATTTTTCCTTAATTTAAGTCAATTAATGTATCCGCTCTCAACAGGTGCTTGGTCTAAAATCCAAACAACCTCAGACAGCGAACCTCAGATAGTAACACTGGCTGACATCAATGACCCTCCTGGTAAATAGCACACAGTTTTCATCTGTCTACCTCTAAGGCAGGGGTGACCATGCTTTTTCAGCTTGCGAGCTACTTATAAAATTACCAAGTCAAAATGATCTACTTACTATAAAAATGCATGAGTTGATGTACATTGCATAACTGCATGAACCCATATTGCACAATACAACTGTGCACATTTTTTGTCATTACCTTACTCTGATGACTTGCACTGCAGCTCCCCCACTCATTTTTATACCCTTTCGAAAGTTTAGTAGAAATAAACTGGTAGCTTGCGCATGAGTCACTCCATTTCTTGTTGTCTGTTTCCATGGTAACCGGGTAAAGACCCACAAATTGCTCTGAAATAGCGCACAGCTTCCCGTCTGCACGGATTGGATTGGAATGGATTGGATTGGATGGATTGGATGGATTTTTTTAATGCCGTGCAATCTACCCACATTACCTTTGCAATCGACCAGTAGATTGCGATCAATGTAATGGGCGCCCCTGCTCTAAGGTCTCAATCACAGAGGAGGGAACATTATTGGTTTGGGGTTCACAGAAAACGTTTCATGCTATTTACAAGGTTAAAGAGTCAATTCAGCTAAAAACACATTTTCTAGCTTAACTTCCAGACATACGAATCCATGCAGTTAGTTCTGGCTTTGTTTGCCCAGGTTTTGAGATTTTGATCTCGAAAGTCTAACCTTGGGCGTCTCCAGTGCATCAACACCTTTTTTCCAGCCACAGCCAGTGTAATTTGCTTAGGGTGATTAATACAAACAATACAGAATGAAAATGACCAGCACTACTGACAACCCACATACTTGTTGTGTCTCCATTGTTTAAGTGTACTTCTCCCTACTTTTCAGTGCGTCCTTTTTCTGAGAGTCATGGAAACATGACGCTCCACCAGTGACATGGCATTTGGACCAGAGTGTGAACATGAACCATACTGGCTGAAAAATGAAAAAAAGTATAATTTTGGCATCAACAGCTAATATGTATGAAAACACTTTAACTGATATACTGAGCCCTTTAAATCTACACTGTAAAAAAAAGAAAAAGAAAATCAGAATTTAAAGATTTTTTTTTTCTATTTCTGTTTTCATTTCTGAGTCAAACCTTGACTCATACATTTTGAAATAGACTACTTCTTCTGATCTATAATCTTTTATTGAAATAATTTCTATTTTCTTTAGAAAAACTTAATTCTTTGAGTTTTAGAGGCAAAAATACCCAATTTTTCAAAACAGTTTAACTTTGACTCAAAACTCATTTAAGCAAAAACAACTTCCTTGAAATTCTGAATGTTTTTTGCTTTTTAAAACGGGGTTGCACAAAATGCATGACATGTGACTGCAACACCCCGGTTGAATATCTGGTGTAGACTTCTGTGATAAACACACAGTTTTCCTCTTACAATGTTTCTTATCACTAATTACTTCCAAATGAAAATTCCCACAAACATATAAAATATACAGTTCTTTAGTTCTTTTACGCAATGCCTTTATATGCTTTTATAACCACTGTATTGCAATGTAAATTAAGTCAAGATAGGTCTGTTGAAATTGTCAACAGGCATACAGAAGAGGCAGGCCATCAAAACCCATGTTTGCCTCAAGGAGCTTTTTAGGGCAACTGTTCCAGACACGTGCTGAGCTTTCTGGTCCATACACAGTCCTCAACCAAACTCTCCACACCACTCCCTCTGTCCATTACCACTTTCTCATCCCACTTACACAGCGTCACAGTGATACCATCCAACCCAAGTTCCAGCTTTGATGACAGTATTAAGTGTTTCTAAGTGTAGTTCTCAGAAGTGTAGCTCCCTGTTTGCCTTGATCTTGTTGATATGTAGATATAGTAATGGCATTCTGCACCCCACAGGTGTTAATTTTATACATGTGAAGTAGCTGCTTTTAAACCTGATCATGGTCATGAAGTAAAGGATGAAAAGTAAGCACGGACAAACCAGATAAATATACAAGTTCACCGAGTCAATATATGTCAAAGTTGATGAACTAATATACACTTGGTGCAAATGAAGAGGCTGCTTTAAGACTGCAGTGAAAAACATTTTCTTGGTCTTCCTAAACAGTGGGAACAATATTTAATCTCTAACAGTTGTTTTTGATGAAGCCAACATGTAAGCTTCATGTGAGATGTGTCTAAAGTAGCTGAAACCAGCCAAACAAATTGTCTTTCAGTCAGTTCTGACACACTGTCTTCTCTCCCTCCATCCTTTCTTTTCACTGGTGCTTCTCAATGCAAGAGAGCTGCACAGTGAGTGGGTTTCCAAAGAAGTAGTCTAATGGGGCCCTTCATATGAAAGAAATAACTCCACTGTTCCCTTAATGGATGTTTTTTTTAATGAGCTCTTCTAAGAATACCCTCTCTTGACTTTCCTCTCCACTCTGTTACAATAGTACATTCTCTACTTATCACAAAGAAGTGGTTCATTCCTTCTCTGTAGGATAAATAAAGGAGTAAGTTTTAAACATGCCAAATTCCCCTAAAATTTCATAATTAATTTACATCTAATAATGACAAGAAAGGCAAATTAATTCAAAGCCAATAAAGTAAAATCTTCATCTTTTACTGGCTTAACATTTGCTGAAATATTATTGTTGCACTACAAATGTATTGTATAAAAACAAAAATGTGCCGAGAGCTTCATTATTAACTCAGTTCCTGTTATACTACCATAAAAAAAGAGCATATATCCTTTTACTTTCAAATAGGACAATAGTCTGTTTGCATGCTGTACTTGTATCAGTGCAGGGCTCAGATATTTGAGTATAAATAGCATGAAAAGAGAAGTTGTGCCAGACAGGAATGTCCTCCTCAAGGGCATCTGTTGGATGATGCCCAGCATGCCATGATGGGTGCTAAAATTTACTGGAAATCAGCCAAAAGCAAGGGGGGAGGGGAAGAGTAATAGAGGGGAAAAAAGACTCTAAAACATTCTTTCAAGGAGCCTCTTGTCTAATACTGTTCATTTCTCCTTCATGCTCTATTTAAGAGCGAAAGAAAACAAGACAAAGAAAAGAAAAAAGGTTGACTGATTCATATGGCAACAGGATGACAGTGAATTCATATAATTCAATAGAGGGGAAATGAAGGACAAATAGAAAGAGCAAGAAAATGACAAATGGGGAAAAAAGACTGAAGCTGTCAGAAGATACAAAGGATAAAAACAAGCAGAGAGAATTTCAGATTAACTAGAGGTTAAGGGGGACAGAAGATGTGGGAGAAAGATAAGATAGAGAAGTTATTTCACACTCTTTGTTAGTATGATACTCTTCCTTCACTGCAACCTGTGTCCTTTGCGAGATACACTTAATGACTATCTGTAACAGTATGCGCAAAAACAGGGTTCACTTCCCTTTTCTGTTTCATTACCTCATTCTCCTTGTTCCCGATTTTTTCCTATACTAGGCCTCTCTCTCATTTCACCCTTTCCTGAGAAACTTCTGTTTTTACACAATAAACAGAAGAGCAACTGGCAGTTATTTTAAGGGGCCATCACCTGGATATCACGGACATAAAACGCACCGCTCAGGAATGGAATCTGAGCAAATGACCTTATAAAATAGCACGCCAGATGAGCTTTCATCAGCTACTTCTCACTTCTCAAAGAGAAACTCTGCAATGCCACAGCAGAGCATAAAGCGATTAAGCAGTTATGTCAGGTATTGTAGAGGGATTTTGTGTATGTGTGTTAGATAGGAAGACCTGTGCCTCATGTCCTATGCACAGCTGTGAATCTATATGAATACTAGTAAGTTGCATGCAGCCAGAGCGGCCTTGCTGCCTTGTTTGTAGCAACAGGAGCTGCTGTCAGTCGCACAGTGACCCCTCTATTTTGCAAGGGTCAGAGGTGAGAGGTCAATGAGGTGACACTGGGATTGTTGGGAGATATGGAGCGAACCGGCCCGGCTCCATCACGGCCTCGACATGAGGACAAAAGGCTGTGACCTCATCCCCCAGGAAGTTTTTAGGTGCAAGTAAAGTTGCTGATTTGTATTTCGAATCTATAGTCAGAAAACACTTGAGCTATCACTCATTAAGCTCCAGGAGAGCTGAAAGAGACACTGAAGACATGCGGTCATTTTGCTACCTCAGTGAAAAACGGAGTGATAAATGACCACAAAGCAGAGTCATGGGTACATTCCAGTGTGACGGGATATGAATCACAATGCTGACACTGTGGACACTGTGGATCTTGTAACTCTTGCCAGTAGTATAACAATTAATAAAAACAAGGAAGTCATTGGCCGTAATTTTGGAATTTTGAGATTCTGTGATTATGACAGACACATGGAGGTCACTGGCTGGCCAACAGGAGGAGTGACGGTAATGGTGTTGCCATCTCTAGTGTTTGAGATTTCATGGCAACAGTGAATTCCTGAGCTCCAGCCTGACACAGTAAGATTTGTTTCATATGATAACACAAAGGCAGCGCAGGCTGCATGTGGCCCCAAGGCACCGGACAGCCACTCTTGCTGGAAGGGTCATGCACTCGCACAATGGCACCTCTGTATCTCCAGTGAGCCTAGACAAGTTTGCTTTTGATCTCTCATCACGCGAAGTCACATTCAAGCATAGAAATAAGAAAAATCTTACATCTTGCTTGGACTATCTGGCGTCTGCTTTCACCGTTTTGTTTTCGGGTTTCATTGTCAAGAGTTATATTCAGCAGGGAAGCTTCAATTTTAATCTTTACCCACTGAATGCATCTCTTGATCGAAACTTTTTGAAGGCAATGAGTAAAACCAGTATACTGGTGTGAGAATAGCAGATAGACTGAATAAAGACAGGGAGAAAAAAACTCTTGTTTGCCCTCCCATGCCATTAGTGACAGAACAGGTCAGAGAGGGCATATTTTACAAAGTAGCATTCAAAGGTGCTGTGACCCGCAAAACCAACAGGTGTTCAACAACATTTTCTGACTCTCGTCTGTCTCTGACACCAAAAGTGTTGACCCTTCCTCCCTCAAGCCTTCCATCTGTAACCTCCATAATCTTTCAGGCTCTTTCCACCATGGCAGTTATCCCTCTTTGGATGCACATGAAATCTTTATGAGACAACACTCTAGATGATTCATGTCTAGCTAAGCCTCACTGACAAACATATGTCTAGCTAAGCCTCACTGACAAACATGAAGCAAACTTGAGGAAATGTTGGTTTTATATGTTGGACTGATTATCATTTGCTAAAACCAACCAAAAAAAGCCATCACGCTGATCCAATGAAGTTTTATAGGCCAACAGTCTAACCTGATACTGTATGTATTAAAGTTTTTGAGTATATATATCATGTTTTGAAGCAGAATCTGCATTCTCACAAATTCCCACATACCAGCATGCAGTAATCAGTGTGGCGACCCCATTGTGTAAAGTTCTGAGGTTAACCAGAAGTCTTACGTGACATCTCAACACATTAGACCACACGATGCCCCCTTGTAGCACCAACCGCAGTGTAACACAGCTGTTCAGAAATTGCATGCCACCCATACTTAAACCTGGCACCCACAACCACATGCTTGTACCTCAC
This sequence comes from Ctenochaetus hawaiiensis, assembly GCA_029783645.1. Classification (NCBI taxonomy): domain Eukaryota; kingdom Metazoa; phylum Chordata; class Actinopteri; order Acanthuriformes; family Acanthuridae; genus Ctenochaetus; species Ctenochaetus hawaiiensis. The sequence continues at coordinate 10,900,775 of JAPZDY010000009.1, read as the reverse complement.
CAGAGCCTGATGAGACTGTTTGTTCTCAGCCTGGGAAAGAGAGATGAAAAGAGACAGATGACAAAAAAAAGACCTGAATGCTGCCACTGCTGCCAGTAAGTCAGGGATTTGATAATGCATCTTAGTGTGTTATCACAGGGAGGAGATCAACATAGAAGGTGGGTGAAAAAAAAGAGAGGAGAGAGCAGTGCGGACATGCCTGCTGTTTGCTTGTCTATCTCTTTTCTCTATCAACCACAGTAACTCACCTAGCAACGGGAGGACAGTTTTCCACTGAACCAAGGCAATGGCAAAGTCTTCAAATGCACATGTATGTCAGAGACATGACCATCTCACAACAGAATGAAGGATCACTCTCCTTAATTTGCCAGATGTTTACCAAAAACACATAAAATCCTGAGAAAGCATCCTCACTGTCCCTTTACATCCCTCTGATTTCTCCCTTTGATTACCTGAAAGACAGTGTATGCAACTCTACAATATGGATGCTGAATCTTTCAAGTGTCCCACCTGCTACTCTCTTTTCTGTACCAGCTTTTTCACCCTCTCTTTGTTTTTTGTTTTTTTAGCAAAACCTTCTGCACTCTTCCTCCTCTCCTCCACTTTCTTTCTCTCACGCTCTCCTATTAACCTCTATCTCATCCTGCTCTGCTCTCTTCTTACATATCACTACACATTTACATAGGATATTCAGCCACTGACTCTGTCATAAGAAAAGAGCCATTGTACTAATCTGCTCTAAGACGAATGTCTCAAGCCTGTAATATCATCAAATTATCAAACACATTAGCATTTTCCTGCTCTGGTATTGGTTTCCTCAGTGCAAACATACTATCATTGTCCTTCTCTGACTCTCTTATACACACAAATCCTTTAGCATTCAGTGTCTCGGATAAGCTTCGAGCTGAAATGCACACTTGCGCCACTGGCAAAAGAGCAACAAAGGTCTACACAGGCCCTGTTGTCCTGGGACAGTAAGGTAGTTATCTGTGCCACAGTGGGAACATAAAGCAGTCAATAGATGAATGCAATCTTTATATCTACTGCACCAGAGGTGATTTGAAACACTGCCACTGGACGTCATAGAGCCCCACTCTGAAACACAGCCTTTGAAGCACTGACAGCGCCGACAGAATCAGGCCAGCTCTTTGATACGGGTGGTGGGGAAAGGAAAACTTGAGCATTAAAAGGGAGCATTATTTAGTTACAGCTCCATTAAAAATGTTGAAGTTTGGGGATGATAGGAGAAATAAAACACACCAGAGTTGGCCAAAAAAGTTTTACAAGAGGACGGAAAGCAGTATGTGAGTAACCTTGCTATGATGTTTGTTTGGGCTTCACCTACTGAGGACAGATTAGGTTGATTATGTTCTTTTTGTTTAAACAAATATTTGTAGTACATCATTATTTTAGTAGTGTTTGATATTTTACATTTACATTTTCAGCTAATAGAGATTAAATCTTTTAAATAAACGCAATTACTGTATAACACACAAGCACTGTAATCCTAAATTGGGAACTTCTGGTGTTATCCTTTGCTTAATCAAAAGGCCTCAGCTATAATAAAGTCCCTTGTTAGACCTGTTTGGGCTGGGGGGAATTAAGCTATCTACCCAAAATTCTGTTTATTTTACTCAAGCTTCCTGTTTTCCAATCACACATCATCTAAATGCTCTTTCTCACTTCCTGCCCGCGAGACTGCAGGTAAACCAAAACATTACGTCAGTGAGGAACTCACGTCTCGCCGCTTTGGGCCCTGGAGGGTTTTCTGCAAAGAACGATAAACACAACGGCTGGCAGAATGGAGAGAGAGTTAATTACTAAAGCCGATTCACTCCCTAATGACTGTTTCACTTCTGTGGGGTGTTTTTAATGGGATTCAGGAGTTAGCCTGAGAATAGCACAATCTGCATTTAATGGGACTCTGAATGGTTAGAGTTGACGCTGTTGCATGCAGAGATAAAGCCACTGCTTTTACTTGTGGTGCACAGTGATCTCATTAGAGGCTTGGTAATAAAAGAAAACTGGAGTGATTAGAGCAGGAGGAACATAGAAAAAAGTGAATGACATAATCAACCATTTTGCATTACTCAGAAGCCATCCTGAGGCATTTCTTTGAGTCACACTTAATATATGTTGTGCTATTACAATATAAACCTATACTGCAGGTCTGATTTAATCTTTAAGTATGTGATGGAAAATTATATTTTTGTTTGAGTTTGCACAAAGAGCATATCACATGAAGCAGAAAGCATTTATAATGATATTTATTATCTATATCTATATTTTTTAACAGTGAGGACAGCTAAGACACACCTCAAGGCCATTAAGGCAGTGTTAAGGGTCTAAGCAAGATCTCATTTAAGGTGCATGCCAAAGGAGTTCTTATTTCACATTGGAAAGTGAATCATCAGATCCTACTAAATACCACATTCTTTCTTTTTTCTTCAATTGGGACCAACACTCATATCCTTCTAATCATTGTTAATTTATTGTTTTTCTCCAGGCTTACTATTTTTACATAATCAGTAAAGTTTTGGCTGTACAAAGGGTTTATTTCATTGTAGAATAGCTATTAAACTTTATTGATACATGTTTATCCTTTTTAAATTTCATTTCCGTCATTGAGCATCCTTGTCAAAGACCTCTTTTCTTAAGCTTTCTTAAGCTTTCTGTATTTTGATTGTCCATATGGGGCAAATATCTTTAAAAGATATAAAAGATAAATATCTTTAAACCTGATCAATCGTTACTTCCCTATTACTCGTTTTTAAAAACAACGACAACAAAAAATATATTACTTAACATTACAAAACTGACAGGCCACACACTACAATTTGGCTACTTGGCAACTCCCAAAATTGTTCTTATAAATGCCTCTCAACGCTCCACCACCGCACGTGAAATGTTGTGTAATATACAGTATAATGCCTTTGTCTTAGAATATGAGACATTATGCATGACGTTAGTCTGGACGTCTTTCTGGGCGCCTTGAGCATCGCGAACGTTACACCTGTACCCTAACATCAGCTGCCTGTAGCTACTTCGTCCTGGAAAAAATAAATAATTAAATTTAAAAAATAAAAATCATCCGTTGAAGCAAACTCTGCTTTATCCGAGCATCTTCATTCATCTTTTTTCTCTTCTTAAATCCGTTTTGAAAATTCTCCTTATTAGTTACAGCTGAGGACGATCATTTCAACTGCTGTGTCATTAAAGTTGTTGCATGCAAAGGTCATAGGTTAAGATGGATCAGTCTATTCAGTGGAAGAGGGGTGATTATAAATATTGCCCAACACAGATAACCTAAAATAGTTTCACTGACCCATATTTATTTGTTGATTTTTTTAATCTATTGCAGATTATAATTCTGTTGGAGCAGCAAGGAAGGAAGAATCGTTTATAGAATAAAATATAGAAGCAAAACAAAAACATTAATTTAGGAGGCCCTGGGGCCCAAGGTATTTGCCTACCTATGCCACATTGTAAAACCACATGCCTTCCTTTTGCACATATTTTGACTAACAACAGCTAGCCTAAGTAAGACCCAGTTAGCCACTCCAGAGGCCCCGTAAACACATTGAGGCTTCTGGATTAAAAATCAGGAATGTACAATAGACTTACCTGTGGCTAATGTAAGCCAGCAAATAAGACTACATCTTGAGTCAAACCTTAAGTCCTTGTACCATGCCTACATGTACCTGAACTCACCTCCCAGTAAGCCAGTTCCTAGAATTGGTTGCTGTTACTGAATTTCACTACTCATGACTGGACATGTTACTAAAGATGTTGCTTCTTAACACTGACTTCACTGTTTCATCTGACATCAGTTTAACATATTAAGCCTTGCATTAAGCCTTGGAAAGAAGGCACAGTTGAGCAAAAAGGTGATTAGCAATGTTACAATAGAGAATGCTGACAAAGCATTGGGTGTTTTACTGTGGCCCTCAGTGTATGAGTGTCCATGGCTACAATGAAAGAATGGCATAGAAAAGAAGGCTCCAGTCTAAGAGATCTCAACCCAAGAGTTATCACCTCAGCCCCCTGCTGCACAACCAGGGATTACTGAGCTCTTTATGGAGACCACTTTCCTCCATGGCCCCGCAAATCCCCCATCCTGCTGCTCAGCACTTGTTCACAGCATCATACAATGTACATGTCAATGCAAAATGTTGTAAGAACCAGAGACTGTTTAGCTGTCTGCAGTCAGTGGAGAAGTGTCATGACATTTGGGCTTCATTTTTGCACTTTATTTTGGTAAGTTTACAATCTTATCCCTTTTCCCCTTAACATCTGTTTAGAAATGTTTATCACCAGCTCTTTTTCTTTGAAAAACATTTTTTTAAAAGTATTGTACTCTGTGCATCCCCTAATTCATCATCCCCTAATTTTATTTTATTTTTTGTGCAGTTACCAAATAAAGTATTTACTGCATCCAATATTTGGTTTACAAGCAAATACCTGCAAAATTATTTGCATTCCCATCAGCCTCAGCTGTACTTTGTAAGCAATGTTAGGGATGGCAAAAACAAACAAGAAAATTAATTGGTAAACATTAGCATAAAGGCATGCTGACATTAACATTTAGCTCAAAGTACTCCTGTGCCCAAATACAACCTTCCAAAGCTGCAAGCAAAGCTGTAGACATCAAAACATCAACAATACAGCAAGGCATACACTGCAACACAATAGCACACACAACCCTGAGCAGCTACTGAACAATCTACAAAGAGTTTGATAACTGTGTGTGTCTACTGTTGGTTAGAGCTTAAATAACTAAGGGGGAGTGAAAGATGAATTCCTGGACGCTGAGCACATGTTCTGTTTTGCCCTCCTTTCACTGTTAGCCGTTAGGAGGTGTCAGTCATTTCTGTTTGAGTTTGTGTGCACGGCTGCCTAGTGCAGTGGCCCACAATGATTTACACCTCCAGCTCCGCACGACAATGAGTATGTCATTTAAAATAGCAGGTGTTCACATGCTGCTTAGCTCATGGAAAGCGAGTTAAAGAGAGAGAAGGAGAGACAGAGGGGGTGTGTGTATGTGGGGAAGGAGACGGTGGTATGACTGAACCTGAATTAAACTCATAAATGGTGCAGTCAAACTGGCATGCAGGTCACTGAGTTTCCCAACCACTGCTGGGCCTGTTTCTCATCCCTCGACAATAACTTTGCCAGGCAGCTTCCAGCAGCACTGGTAGTAGTTATCCTGTTGCTGTTATTAGCTTTGGTGAAAGTCATGTCAGAGATATTCAGGTCAGGCTAAAACCACTGAATATAAAGCATTGGGGTAAGGGGGAACTCTGCACGTATGTGTGTGTGTGTGTGTGTGTGTACGCTTCTGTCCCTGTGCACTCTGCAATGATATCATCTTACTGAGCAAAGAGAAACATCAGCTGAGTACAGATGAAAATAAACAGAGATTAAAAAAAGAACTACAAAACATTTTAGTGTATTTCAATTTTAGTTATGAAAGAAAGAGGAGGATGAGAGCAAGCATTTGAAACAAAGATGGAATGTAACAAAATGGCAACATGAAGTTACAACTGGAAATACAGTGAAACACCTTCATGTTGCATTAAAAGATAAAAGGAAAATAGCACAGATGAGAGGGTTTTTGGAGAAACAGAAATGGATTTGCCTTTTTGCAAGAGGTGACAAAGAGAACAAATGGGGTGCTGTGAAGTCCCAGGGCCAACAATGTAAACAGACTGTCAGAGATCCCTTCACAGTCTTTCCTCTCCCCCGCCATCCCTCCTTCACCACTGTCGTGACCTTCCCTCAGAAGCCACTCCGTCAAACTGGCTTCCACTCTGACTTCTGCCTCTCAGCCTCAACTTGCATCAAAGATGGTTGTATGTGTGTGTGTGGCGGGGGGGGGGGGTTAAGTCAGAAAATACCTCCACAAAAACATGCCCAGCCCTTAAGTGGACGAAACAGGAGGTCTGTAGACAGTAATTCAGGGTTTTGTTTTGTTTTTTTTCTTTTACAGGGAGAGTTAACCCACTGATACAGAAGCTTCATAGCCTTTCTGAGCCTTCAAGCTCTCACCATGAGAATGGAGGCACACTGCATTGCTAATTGACAATGACTGATACAATTTTACATAAATTAATATTTTTAACAATAAACATTAAGCAGTTCTCAACTCAGTCAGAGCTTTGTAGGTAAGGGTAAAAAGACAACAGATTGTTGTTAATTGACTTGCAGAGGTAAAACCACATCACACAACAAATGTCCTGATCTTTGCAGCCACTACACTCATGGCAATATGCATGCAGACTGAAGAATACAATGAAACAAAAAGGCAGTTTGATTGTCAGGACAGCATTAAGATGTGTCAGTTTTTAGGTCCATGATGTGTGATAGTTCCCTGGCGTGGCCTACTGGGACACTTCAATAGAACAGAGCCTTAATCAATGTTATTAGTCAGACTTGAATATTAAGTCAAAAGTAATATAGGGCTAGCATAGCAAAAGCTATCATATGCATTCAATATTATTATTTTCTAGAATTTTTATGCATTTCTGCCTTATTATAATAATATCAGCTGAAGAGAGACAAGAAAGGCAGAGACAAAAGGGATGGCATGCAGCAAAACACTGCTGCAATAAGCACTCAGCCTTTATCCGTGATACATGCTCTGCCAGGTGAACTACCAGGGAGCCCATGCATGCATTATTAACCTTTGTTTTCATTAAAAGTGTCTGTTTGTGTGTGTGTATGTTGAACTATACCTCAGTACCAGGTGTGTTTGGCACCTGCCAACCTGTGAACAGTGTGAGGTCTGTTCTGTGATGCTCTCATCGTACCCCCATCAGACAGGTAGGTGTGGGATTGCTTTCTTACTGCATGAACACACACACACACACACACACACACACACACACACACACACCCACGCACACACACACATACACACACCAAGGTCCAAAGTCCTACATTAATGCAGCTTGTGTCATTTTTTTCTTGCTGTCAGCACAAGAAAGTCTTTGTGTGTTTCTGCCTTGTCTATTGTCAATAGTATTGCTTTAAAGATAAGAGGGCAGTGTGTGTGTGTGTGTGTTTACTTCCCAGCAAGTGTTATAGTAAGGTTGTAAAACTAGGTGGTCTTATCGCACTGTTGAATAATGGGGCTAGGAGAGCGCTATGCCCTCTGTGTTGGCTCACTTCAGAAGAAGCTTTGATCCAAAGAATCGAGGACTACGATGTCCTGTGTTAGATGCACCCACACATCACTTAGTCGGCATCCTAATGAAGCCATCTTTTATCTGGCCAGTCCTTCTAGTGTTGAAAATAATGAGGCAAAGAACATCCTGAACATCATCATCTCCCCTCGATGAAGACAAGAATTGCTGAGAGGGAAAAGAGAAAGAGGCAAGTTCAGCTGAGTCCATTACTCCTCTGATGGTGGTTGGATCAAAGTAAACACTGATAATGGTTCCACCACAGTTAATAATACTGCTGCCCAAGAATGTTGGCTGGGCTGGCTACTCCCGACCTCACACGTATAATTGTACACATGCAAACGTGCATGCGGACACACATGCACACACTCCCCCCCATTCCTCAATTGCAATGACACATTCCAAGCTTTCTTCCTCTCTTCCCACAGACCAAACACGGATCACTCCTTCTTTCTAATTGTAGACTTTTGATTTATTTGATGCGCAAAGGGAATGGTCTTCCTAAGCTGCTCTCCCATCGGAAACATGCATATTCTCACACTGTACTCACATACAGTAGAGGCATCGACTCCATGCATCTCCCCTTGAAATTAAAACGCATAGAAACTTCAGCTCCCATTTGAACCTGACTTATCTCCCTCCAGAGACCTCAACACTCTTCCTCTGCCACGCCCTCCTCTACTCCCCTCTTCTCTTGCTTCCTCCTCCTCTCCATTAACAAGACCTGACGGAGGCCTTGCCAAGTTCACTCCAGTCACGTAGTACTCAGAGAGAGAATAAGTGGAGGACTTACGGATCAGTCAGTGAGGATTTCCAGGTTGCTTTATTTTAACCTCCCTCCTAGACCCTGGCACAGTCAATTAAAAAAGATAGAGATGGATTTGCCTGAGAGGAAGTAGAAACTAATTCCACTAATTTCCTGTATGCACAGAGTTGAATGGATTTGTGCTGTTAGCTGCTGAGTGTTATGATGAATAAACTTCACCACGTGTGAGAATGTGGTCCTTGAGATTAGGTAAGGAGGAATATCACGTGACGCAGTCTTGCACACAAACTCATGGCGAGTGCTGGCACTGAAGTGGAGTGAGGGGCTCTGTTTCAGCAGTTTCCCACTAAGAGTCCATCTCAGGTTTATCAGCAGCATCAGGGAGCCCCTTCCCCCAGGGGATCCAAAGTGTAACGATCTAATTTCAGAGCTTTTTTTTGGAGCTGCTCGTGGCAGGATGACCCATCTCTTCTTATGGCCAGAACACAGCAACAGGTGATGGGACTCTAATAAAGTGTTTTTACCAAGTTAAAATAAATAGAGGCAAACTTTGATTATCACATTGTGTTCATGGGTCTAGCCATTACATTTGGACTGCTAATAGGATTTTATTTGGGTAACTGAGGGATTTAAATGTACAATATGGAACATTGTTTCAATAAAATGTCTGAAATAAAATATATCTGAGATATAAACTTGGTTAAGTTGTTTATTTAAATAATCACAATGGTTCTGACAATGTTTAAACTCAGAGAAATGTATAATAACAAGTTGACAGGGGATTTTATTCTGCGTTTTATTGCATTTATTCTGTCACCTGTTGCTATTTCTAAGTGTAAAACCAGAGTGAGGAAGGAAGCGACATACAAAACGTGAATAAAACTTAAATACGTTATCTGAACTGTGAACATTTGTTACAGTCACATAAATATTATTTTAAAATTATGGCTTTCTGACATAATGAAATGTGAAACTGTAATAAACAAATCAAATGATCTTGTGCTACTTCATGTCATTTTTAGTATTGTTTATTTTTGTTTTCCTTGTTTTGATAGAGAAATGTCTAAAGGCAGAAACTACATATTGTTTGCTTAATTTAACATTTAAAACAGGCTAAAAACAGGCCTTCATGTGGTGTGTCCTCTTTCTTATGGCTCTAATACACCATTACCAGTGTGAGGTTGGATGTGTGTGTCAATGAGAAAAAAGCTTCTGAGGGTCTGCCACCCAGGGGGGGAAACCAGAGACCAAAGCTCTGAAGTACAGGCGACCCGCTTACCTACCCATGTGCCAAACCCCACCACCACGTCCACCACCCCTCTTCACAATCAACCCTCGCTGCCCTAATCCAGTGTTTACATAAAACGCTGGGTAGTAATGATAGCCATGAGACCATGGACCACCCGACTCCCTACACGCCCCCCTCTCCCCATCCACCCCCATCACCTTCTACCACTAACCCAAAGCTGTTTTCACAGGAGCCAAATACCTTAAATACATAATTAGCGGGGTCATTTGTGCAATGGGGGTCTAAGCGAGGGCATGAGCATGTCCGACTGAGTTTGTGGGGGGCAGAGGGAGGATGAGGAGCGTAGAAGGGGCAGGATATGAAGACGTGAGAGAGAGGCGGACAAAGGCGTGCATTCATTGCTGCGGCCCCGGACAAACTCGGCTGTCGACATCTTCAAAGGCCGCCTCTGCCTTTCCTCAAAAACCCAGAGGCCACAGGTTGGGGCAGAGAGGAGAAACATAACAGGGCGACATGAAGGAAGAGAGGAAAGGGGAGGACAGGGGAGGGAAGAGAGGGGTGTAGGTAATGAAGCAAAGGTTACAAGATCTGATATCTGGGAAGGAAATGGTTGAGGCCGAATATGAGGTGGTTGAGGCTGTAAACCAACCGTTAGATTTTGTTTTAAATTAAACATTTGAAAACATGAAATTGAAAAAATACATTACATTTGAAAAGTAGACCTTATGTACAGTAACTTCAGACATGGAGAGAGATGATTAAAGCTTTCCAATGCATCCACCACTTAACACCACCAACAACATCCCCCATATGACCCCTGAACCCTGAACTCTGACCCTGTGCATTGTGGGTAGTCAAATCACAGCTTGCCCTCTGCAAGAGCCCAGAATTCCAGTGGCCCATGTTTCACACTGGGAGACCTCCTTAGTATTGTTCAAATGCACACACACTGACACACACACACACACCCCGACACATACAGAGCTAATTCAGCAGCCCCCTTCACACCTTGTCTGCCCCCTCATCCCCCTCTGGCATTGTTTATGAAAGCATGTCCACTTAGTTCTGCCCTGTCTGCCCCCTCTTACCGTGGTGCCGATTACCCACATCCTGTGACCACTTCATTCCTCCCTTTTTTTTTACTTTCTCCCTCTCTACACATCCCCTTTGCATTCTCGCTCCTGAGGGTATTTTCACCAGTCTCTCATATGCTTCATCCTCCTCCTTCTCCCTCTGTTTCCTGCATGTTACCTGCACTGCAAACGCTATGCTGACTCCTCAATCCTCACTTCAGTCCTTGCACCGTCCTTATGAATGAAGCTGTGCGTGTCAAACAAAAACAATAAAGTCAAACAAGCCTCTGCTCTTCCTTTTATCTTTACTTTATTCACTTTATCCTCTGTTCCACTGGCTTGCAGAGCTGCTGTCTCTCTGATCCTTTGTCTCTTTCATGTTTTGCCTTTCTTTTTCTGGCTCCCTCCTGAGGTAATAAGCCTGGTGGATGGCCGGTAAGTGCAGAGGAGAGAGACTTTCATGTCCCCCAGCTCTGGGATTAGGGTGAGCTGCTTGGGGAGGAGTAATAAAACCCCCCAAGAACCTACTGTCTGCTGCTGGTGGATCCTGGAATAAAGCCCAGCTCCTGCTCGGCCTGCAAGCCTGGAAAAGCTCACATTTCCTGTGTACACCACCACCTTCACATCCAGCTTCTGTCCAGCCTGCTGCGGCAGCACCAGCACATGTTGACTCCAAGCTTTAGAGCTTACATGATCTATGTATCTTTTTCACGTTTGTATACCATGCAGTTATTTAAATAAAACTTACCAGAAAGTCTTTTACTAATGAGGGAGTGGGTAGAACTTTTCTGGTGCAGGGTGGTCCATCTTAACTCCAGGTTTTGTTTTCCTTGGCCATTTAGGTTAATTTGTTCATTTTATACTTCTATAACTTCACTTTGTGCACATTACACTGTCCTAGTCATTAGTGCATGAAATCTTATGCTATGCTTAAATTTGCCCCTTGAGACACAATGCATACAAATTACGGACTCAACATTCAGTGAACGTTTTTCATAAGCAGAAATATATTTATTGTTGAAAACATAAATATATAAATTATGGTTATTGCCGTCTTATCCAATGTAAGCCCAGAAGAAAAATAATAAAGACTTGGTGATAGCGTAATGGCATTTTTTTAAAAACCAAATAGCTCTAAATGTGGTCCCTGGTTTACTGAGAACACTCATCTTACATTGATGTAAATGTGAATGTGAACAGTGTCGATACATCAGCTTTGTAAATATAGCACCAGTAAACTGATGGTTAGCTCATTCACAGGTGAGCTGTATGCTAGTGTGCATGTGTGTGAGTGCGTGTGTGCATGCGCGTGTGTGTCGTCCACAACTTAGCAGTTGCCGATACAGCCCTGTTTTAGTCCAACCCTTACTTATGTGACCTTCACTTGACTCATTTCACAGTGCAGTGACTCACTTTTTTGAATCTGACTGACTGAAAAATCTCTGTAAAACTTCCTCTTTCGGAAGACGACAATTGTTTTTCTACTGTGCTGGCCTGGTTACACATTCATCACTGTTACAGGAAGTAATTGCTCAGGTTCAGACCAGCTGTGTGCTGTTTTCAGGCCACCTCAAAGCAGTCATCATCATCTGTTCTGATGGCATGCGGCCATGTTAAGGTGTGAGCACCTTTACAGGGTGGAGTTATCGGCGATTTGTTCTCCTGTTGACAGAGAAGTGAAGACTCGCTAAACAAGGAGCCCATTCATGCACCTGTCGATTTGTTTTGCTAACTCGTTCAGTCTTTAAGGTGGACTTTGCTCTTTGCAAGTACAACATGTGAAGCAAAGCAGGCAGGCATCTTTCTTATCAACGTTAGAGTGAGCGCACACAAGCACAATGTCTCTCCCACCTCGTACAGACATACATA
>JAPZDY010000009.1:10866188-10888554 GCA_029783645.1 Ctenochaetus hawaiiensis | reverse complement strand
CATTTTTTAAGAGATGGCATGGACACGTGCTGTTTTCATGTTCGTGTAAAATGTCACTTGTTATGTTACGAACTGGACAGTGCTAGAACAAGCTGCAATATGCACACCCACTTGAGGTTGCCATGTTTGAGTCACTCCTCCCTCTTCACAGCTGTGACACACTGATGCTCACAGGTGAGTAAGCACTGGCAGCCTTTTCTCCCTCTTCTATTCCACCCGCTGCCCACATGTTTGCGTCTTTTCCAATGGATTAAATACAGGCATTCAACCACAACAAAAGAAAATAAACATAATTCCTGCTCGGATATAAGTAAGCTTAATATATTTCATAACAAAAATAAAGCATCTTCCTGTACTGACTCTCACATCTCCTCCTTGCACACACAAATATCCAAACCATATACAAGACTTGACATCTTTCAGATATACTGTAATATAATAAGAAAGGTGGATGACAAGAATAACATCAAAACAAAACAAACAAAAAAAAAAAAACAAAAAATGAGAAATTGAGATTGTGATACTGATGGTTACAAAGTCAAAAACAAAAAAACTCCAAAATCATCAAACACCCACTTTGTTTTTTCTTTCTTTCGTACTGGAAGAGACAGAAAGCAAACGTCCACAAGTATAAATAGTTTGTAAGTAGCGGCGCGTCTTCCTTCTCAAACTTAACTGTACATAGCGAGTGGGCAAAATCGCAGACCACCAGAGGTCTCACAGAAGATTTCCTCTTTACTCAGAGCAAACATCCCAAAACTTAAATTGTTTCATTCTCCATAGAGAGTCTTTAAAAAAACACACACCTCCATTTGTCTTTCTTTTTTTACTCTGTCCATTGTTTTTCTTTATCTTTCTTTCTTCCTTCCTGTGTGTACAATTCATTGAAACAGGGCAGGGCACTTTCATGTTGCCCAGCTGGAGGTCGTTCACCACTGTTTTGGAGTCTGAACACAAGATTCCCATGAAAGCTCGATCCAACTGTTTCATAGCCAATTCTGTTGTGCATATTGTCCAAGCAAAGTCTGTTAAAATGCTCAACACAAATCCCTTTTATCATCTCCCTTCAGCTTCTTTCTGCTGCTCCGTGGCATCTTTCTCTTTTCTTCTCTATCAGCGGCAGGGTTCATTTGTCTAGGTAGGTAGGTACCACAGAGGAAGTCATCATCACTGTTACTGTTTTTAAGAAAAAGCACCTTTGGCATCTTATTTATTTTTGTCCATTTTTTTCAGTCTCTTGTCTTTAAAATAAAAGTCGTTTTTTTTTTTTTAACAAAGGTTGCATGGCACTGGGGAAGACGACAGAGCAGGCATCCCATTGGTGGCATCCTCTATTTCGGTCCCTCCCACGCTGAAGTCCCTTGTTCAGATTGGTCTCACCTCACATCCACTGTAGGAGGGGAAAAAAGCTGAGATTAGTATCATAATTTTACTAGTGCAACACATGAACTTTTAGCTTTTAAATGAATCAACTCTGATTTTTTTTTGCTGTACATAAATTTGTTCATGCATTTTAAAAAAGTTGACCCGACACAAACAAGAACCACAATTTTCTGAATCATGTTTCTCCAGGCGTCATTATGTCCGGTCAAAATATAGTTTGTGTATGTACTTTTGTTTGTGCCCAGAGTAAAAGAGAGAGAGGTGGACAAAAAAAAACTTTCAGAATACAATTTATTTTTACAAAAAAACTCTCTTTTAGTCACAGAGGTACAAGAGTATGAATACTGTGAAGACATGATGATGAGGTGATGAGGAACAAGGGCAAAAAAAGTGCAAAGGGTGTCTTTTAAGCAGTGAATCAAACTGTGACACACAGCAGGTGATGTCTTAATGTAAAACATGACAAAAAAAAACGTGCACACAACCATACACAAGCACAACACTGTGACACAAAGCACATGTATGTAGTGTGCATGCTCAGCAAGTCACAAAATCAGCATGCAGCGTTTGGGCACGAACATGGTACTCCTTAGCCCTCCCTTTTTCTCACACTGATTGGCTGTGATGTGATCAGTGGTAGTGATTGGCAAACCCTCTTAGTGCCCAAACTGGGTCAGTGCAGTGCCAAAAGAGAGGACACTGAGGTGCTAAAGTCCTACCTGTTCCCTTCACAGTTCTCCAGTGGACTTTGGGTAATGAGTGCATTTTTATTATGTCGCCAATAAATCCTTGCTGGGCCTTAGCTTTTTAGGTTTCCTTTTTTTACCTTTAGCCCTATGGTGGCCTGAAAACACAAGGTTGGGATAGGAAGGAGGGTTAAAAGCAAGGAGCAGAGTTTATGATACAGAAAGAGGCACAACAGCCCTGGGACAGAAGCAGCGAGTGCAAAGATATGACACACCATAAATACTTCAGATGCCTTATCAGCACACATCACAGCGCTTATCTGCTCCCAGGCAGAGAAAGGCTTCAGATCAAGGCACTGGCGGATTTACCTGCTGTCATGCCAAGCAGCCTTTGGACACCCTCCCTTAACACACAGACTTGCATACACTTTCACACAAACACACATACACACAGGCACACACACACACACACACACACACACATAACCTTGCCTAACAAGGCACAAAAAAACAAGTACAGTTTTGCAATAGCTGGCCACCTCACAGGTGTGTCTGTCTGCTAAGAAGCAAAGAAAAAGGTCATCCAGTGCAAAGCCAAAGAGTCAGACAGAGAAAGAGAGACCATGAGACAGACAGCAGGAAAGAACAGCAGCAAAGCATCATGATGCATGATGATGTAAGGGATGAGGGCGGGACTTAGCAATCAAACACGGCCTCAGAGAGATTTTTCTGCAAAAGGGCAATGTGGTGACACTATTTGTGATGACAATGATGTAAAAATAACTGTGAGGGTCATATTCACCTGTTTCTGCATCTGAGTGCTCCACCACATGATGTTGTGACGTGCACACACACTCCAGGTGGTCTTCTAACCGCACAAAGACCTCTTTCAGCTTGGGTCTCCTCCTCACGTACTCCACTTTTGCTACCTGAAAGAAGGGAAGAGAGAGAGAAAAAGGTTAGTTGCAGAGCCAGCTCCTCAGCATCATCACTCTTTGGCGTGTGTGTGTCGTCAATGAATGCGCACACTCTTTGCCCATCTGCTAACATCAAGAAGCGTAGCGCTGTGACTGATGACTCTTTCATAAACCAGATCATAAAAAACGCCAGCCGCTACTTCGCCTCGCTGCGTATGAAGTGTGACGGTAGAATTCCTCAGAGGTTGGTGCGTTGAGTTTTGCTTGCTGTATGCTCTATGGGCTGTTGATCAGGTGTGTAAACACTGAATAGAGTGTATGACCCTGTATAAGCAAGCTCAAACAATGGGAGAGGAAAGATGGAGGGTAGTGTGGAGCGGGGAGCGGTACACACCCTAAAGCACAGAGGAAGATTTACCCTGGCAGGAGAAGAGAGGCTGGGAGATCCCCCCCTGCTCCAGGCCTGGAGCATCCACATCCAGACAGACACACACCTAAAGTCCTTTGCCTTGTTTCAACATGTAGGCTGTTTTTTAAACCACATTAATATTTCTTCATGGCTTAGGGAAAGTGTTGCCTAACATGTGCATGCAAGGAATACAGTTTACATGGTCTAGTCTAAGCAGTAGAACCCCAGAGGGCAGTGCTTCCAATCTAACAAACACAAAAGCAATGTAGGAATTCCTACCCTTCAGTCCAGCTAACACCCTCTCCCTTTAATACAACAGGGCTGACCTCCACTTCCCACCCAACAGCTAGTAATGAAAGGGACCAATCCTCGGAGGGTTATGAGTGGGCTATGTTGATTAAAGCTTAGATGAAAGCTGAATAGAGAAGGTTGCATGGAGGTTATGATGATCTTGTTGTGTAACTCAGGGGAGGCGGCTACGTGCTTTTCCCTTCTCTGATCTGAGTGCCAAGGGCAGGTAACCACCCGATCCACCACTGAGGGCCTGGGGGCCACATGGAAACAATATCCCCCCTCTTCACCCATCATCCTGGTCACTGCACGAGAAAGGATATTGGCTGACAATCTCCCAGCGCTCTCTGGTGTTATGAACAACACCGTTTTGCAGTCAGCATGAGGCTAACACACGCACAGACCGAGGGGCCAAAACTGATGAGAGGCTTTCTTCCTCTATCCTGTGAAGGCACGCCGCCAAGGCTGTCTCTCAGTGGTGAATTAGTCATGCAGACAAACGAACATACCAATCCCTGTCTGATAAAACAAAGTATAATGTTGACATTCACACAGCCGGAGCTGCCTCATGTCAGTGCTGAAACAATGGCTGAAGGGTCATCCAGTAATGCTTAAACTGATTTGAGGGCCCAGCAGTTTCACCAGCCGCTCCTTTGCAACAGTTTCTTTCCACAGAGAGAAAGGAAAGAAGAGAGGGAGTGAAAAGAGGGTAAGCAAGCAGAGGAGGTATGCAATGAGCAAACAGTGGACAATGGTGTCTGGGTTAGCGGTGGTGTGTTTGGTGTTATCAGTCCTGACAGAGAGAGGGAAGAGTGTGTGAAAGGGCCAGAGCAGGGAAGAACCCAGTGCAGGAAAGGTTGACCATCCCTCTGATTAGGATGTGTGTGTGTCTGTGTGTGTGTAAGCATGTGTGTGCAAACACAGAGGGTTATTTAAGGAAGGGAAAGGAGGAGGGACTGACCGTGATCATGACTAGCTTAAGATGACATTCATGTGTTACCTATTAACATTTAGTTTCTGGGTTACCTACTGGGGGAATTCATTACACTAACACTGACAGGATAGATAGAGAAGTTATCAAAGGTGTATTGTTACCGACCAAAAGTGGAGATGATACCACAGATTGACATTCAGTTCCCAGAAAACCTCTGCTCATACTTGATCAAATGTTCTGACTGAAAAACAGGGAGGAAGGAGGCGCAGAAACAAAGGAAGAGAAACGATGGATGCAGCTGCTGCTGGTTAATGAAATCTCTAAGCTCGGATGGGGGGTTTGAAGTAGCCAGTGAGAAGCCAAAAGAGTGAGCCATGTCTGACGCTTACAACTGAGGCTGATCCTAATGACTAACACACACACAGACACACACACAGACAAACTCAAACTCTCCAGGCCAAACAAACAGCTATTGACAGACACATAAAGAGATGGGTCCTCTTGATTAGAGGCCCGGCAGTAAGCTTGTCTCCCTGCTACTCTCACAGCAGGCCTTAAAACACTCCCTGCAGGAGTAACTAAACACACACTCACACTTTCATATTCATCTGCGAATGTGTATAACTGTGTCCTGCTCTGCCCACTTTGTCAACATTGTCTTTCTTTTCTCCTTTTTCTTCTGTATTGTTTTTTTGTATTATGGGAAAGAGTCGACACTCCTACAAGTTTTCCACTTAACATCCTCATTTAATTCTCCCATTTCCACTTTTAGCCACTCCTTCACTTCAGTACAAAGAACGCCAGCTTCTGATCCGGCAAGGAGTCAATGACTTCCCACATAAAACATACATCAGAAAGAGACCCCAATGCTACATCGAGGGGCCCCACATTCTCTTTGTATAAATCAAACTGCTCTCAACTCCCTAGAAAGCCGGGGCCCTGAGAAAGAGTCCGCCAAGTGGCTGTGGAATGATATCCGATCCAGAGGTTCAGGGTGAGGCAAGGGGCTCTGGGAAGTGCACCCCCTCGGTGTGTCCTCAGTGTCTCTGAGGCCCTCTGTGTGAAGCCGATTGTCCCGGCCGGGCTAATTGGGAATTCCCTCAGCACGAAGCACTGATGAGAGCATGATGATGGGGAAAATTTTACATCAGCCATCCAAGTAAAACACAACAGGGATGTGGATGTGCACCGCAGGCCATCATGAACTGGAACAGTGACAGAACTGAGTAAGAATAAACAAGAATGTGTGTTTGTGTCTGTGTTTTGGGAATAGAGGGGTGGAAAGAGGCAGAGATGGGTGGCAAATTCATTTATCCCAGAGGGAAATCAGGCAAAGAAGACACAAAAACTCCTTTTGAGATGCTATAACTGTGAGCAAGTGGAGGAGAAGTTCTGTGGGGGAGGAAAATAAAGAGACGTTCTGTCCCCATTTGTCTGTCTGCCTGTCTGTCTCTCTGTCTGTCTGCTTGTTTCTGAAATTAAAAAAAAAAAATAAAAATTATAATAATGGCACAAGGCTCTAGGGAGGAGAGGGAACAAACCCCAGAAGACTCAGACTGACCATCTGATGAAGATGATCAGGACAACCTGCTGCTGCCCTCTGCTTCAACCCCACACAACACACACACACACACATGCACACACCCACCCACACACACACTCTCAGAGTGCGAAGTTGAAGGGGTTATCACAGAAATCAGGGAGGACATTTATCACATGGCTCACCGGCCCGTAGTGTGAAAAAAAATGGCACTTAATGGCCACCTCTCTCTTACACACACACACACACACACACACACTCATCAGTGTATCTCCAGATGTGAATACCTCTCTGCCCCATGAACACATCATGTGTTGTGCTTCCCTTCACCTGCGGACCTATCATGCAATATTGAATATCAAAAGAATCTATACATGTGTCATCCTCCCATTTATTTCTTTTCTCTTTCCCACACAGAACTGCAGATGAAAAAGACATTACTGGGCACTAAAAAGAGGGCAAAGTAAATAAGATTTTAATGAGAGAGGGCAAAAAAAGATAGAGGGGTAAAATTAGAGAGTGGGAGATGGCTCTGTTGCAGGAGCTAGACAGAGAGGGTGAGGAGGGAGTGAACAACTATTTCACATAACAGACAATCAGACTCCAAGACGGTGGGGAGGGGGGGGACTGAGCGAAGAGAAGAGTTGGAGGCGGTGGATGAAGTCAGAGGGGAAGAGCGAAAGGGAGGACAGAGGAGGAGGAGGGAAGGAAAAATACAGAAAAAGAAGTAAAGTATGATTAAAATACGGCTGCTACTTTTCCTGCTCATGCTGATGCATTCCAGCCGGTGTGGCAGTAGCCAAGCTCTCCGGCTTCTGGCTTGGTCGGGGCGCTCCCATGGTCTCTGACCTGCCCCGCAACCCCCGCCGTGCACACACACAGACACACACACACACACACTTATACACACACAAACTCCCTCACCCTTCTTCATCTAGTAGAAGAACTGAGTGAATCAAAGGGAAAATAATTCACAGCTGCACGGGACTTCAAACAGGGAGGCCCCTCATTCCCATTCAACCCCCCCCCTCATGTAATCCACAGGACCCCTCGGATGATCATAAATCATGCTCACTGTATCACCGTCACACTGTCTTTTATTTATGAAACACCCCGTAAGTCATGGTCCCACACAACCGCAGGGATACGGCTACTGCTTCCCCCAACACCCGGATCTGACCCTCTGTCGCTGAGGTAACTGTCAGTTTGTGTGTGTGTGTGTGTGTGTGATAGGGTCGGGGCCAGGGCCAGCGCAGGGAGATGTGTGGACCCCCACACTCAGCGCTGTGGCTATATCCGCCTGGCCTCTGTCAGCCTCCACTTTGATCCAGCAGCCATCAACACTTCATTACTCCGCGGCCTGTCTTCCTCTTGCTGCTGCTTCACACAAATGGCCTTGTCCCCACGTTGCGGTTGGGGAGTTTATGTAGCATCACATAGAGCGCTCTCTCTTTCTCTCTCTCTCTCACACACACACACACACATACATAAAAACAATTTCCCCTTATTGGGTTTACACAGATGTGCACTGACGACCCTCTGCGACCCCTGCAGAATACTAGCATGAGTGTTTCAAGGTCCTTTAAAGGCTTCCAGCCCGAAACCAAACCAAAAGAGAAAAACTGAACTTTATTGGTGGCAAATTATGCCACACTGATTCGACTGAAGCCCCTCTTGAAGGCAGTGAAAAGGGTTAGTTCTCATGTTTTGCTTCTATTTTTGTTAATTGGGTTAATTTTGAAAATTAGAAAATGTAAATACCATTTACAGCACAAATACTGCAATTTAGCCATTTCTTTGCTTACTTTGCGGGACTCAAGGGTATAATTAGCAGCTCATTTATGCTCTCTCTCTGCTTTTCTTTTCTCTTTCTATAATATGAAGCACTCTCTCAGCTGTCCTTAAGTCAAGAAGAGAGCCTTGTTTATTGTCAGCTGTATGTTTTGCAGAAAACGACTGGATTTCCTGGATTACCTTACCTGAGTACCACAAATGTAATCACAAATATGAAGTGTAGTCGTCTCTGTATCTGCTTATAGGTTTGAGAGAGAGAGGAAGGGGAATATAATGAATTTACAGAGCGAATGCAGCGCAAAAGCCTTTAGAGTTAATGAGTGAGAGGATGAGTGACAGCTCCATTATTTGCCTGTGTCATGGGCTGTTTAATCAGCCCCATAGGAAGGACAAACAGAGGGACTCGCACACATTCATATGCACAAAGACTAATGTGCAAAAGAATGCAAAAGTGCACATGTACGTTGAGATCGTGGCCTAACTCTCTTTCTGTCCCACTTACACCTTGCATACTTAAGTCTCTTCAGTCCCGCCCGTCCAAACTCACCAGTTGTTTTATGGGTGAGTTTGCATAGCAAGACTCAGAGCCAGAAGCACTGAGAAAATCATCAGAAATACTGGATGCAACTGCAGCAGTCCGCAGATGGAGAGATGGATGTGGGGAGGAACAACAGAGGGAGTACAGGAAAGATGAGGACAAGGAGGTAAAGGAAGACACAAGCAGATTAGACAAAGCAGATGATAGACGAAGAGCCAAAGGGAGACATCAGTTGTGAAAACTGTGACATTGACAAAATGGCAAAAATGTTCTGTGATAAAACACCAAAAGAAGAAGAGTGATGAGATGAAATATGGAGGGATAACTTAAATGGAAAAGAGCAGGGAGGGCCAAGATGTTGGGAAAGGGGGAGTGAATTTGGTGTCATTGAAAGTGCAAAAGGAGGTGGGTTGGGGGTGAGGGAGGAGTTAAAGGAATGCTGGGATGAGTCTGAATACATAAAATCTCATTGAGAATTCCGTTCGCCTCTTTCCTCCATCAGTTTCCCCAACTTTCTGTCCTTTCTTTCTGTTTCTCTTTCCTCTTCTCACTTTATCTCTTTTATGGACACTCAACCATCTCTGAACTGCTGGCATGGCCCTTATCTTCAGGCCGACCTCATTTACTGCACGCTCACAACACAAAAACAACAGTGTAAATAAAGTTTTAAAGATACACCTGTGACAGCGATGGACCAAAGTGCAGGAGAAGTTCAAGAGAAATTCAAAAGAATGAACGAAGGGGAAAAGGGAGACCTAGAAAAAGAGAGTAATTCTGAAATCTGCCCCTTCTCCTCCCTCAGGCTAATCCTATTTAAAGTTGCCTTTTTATTACCCCGCTGCTGAACAGGGCAGGTTTGTACTGTACAGGGCCTGCACAGACCCGTTCCCTCTTTTTTTTGGGGGGGGGGTGTAGCATGAAAAGGAAAGATGGAGAGAAACAGAGGAAGGAGAATAAATAAATAAAGGTGCATTTGGACAAATGCAAAGTGGCATGAGATGGAAAGAAACACAGTGAGTGTGTTCTTTTCCCATCCTTGGCCAGCAGAAGGAAAACAAGTTGGGCCCGGGGTAGACGGGCAACATTTTTAGCTTTCTAATAAATGGAGGGAGAAGCACAAACTGAACCCCTATTCAGACGGACCGCTGAGAGGACAGAGGGGGAAAAAAAAAAAAAAACTTGGCATGAGACAATGTTTCACATACACAATGTGGTGAATGTCTCCTGACCGGAGCGAGCCCTGGTGGATGACCTTTTACAGGGATACAACGCCTCTCAACCCCTTTTTTTGCCTTTTTGCCCGCGGACGGAACTACACGCAAAAAAACAACCCCCAGGAAAACCCTGCCCACCGCACCCGACGCTCCCTCTTGAGCCTCTCACTTTGTCCTCAGTGTCATGACGAGGACACGGACAAAATCACAGGAATCACGGCATTCCAGAAATAGCTGAATCAAGCCTTATGGTGTGCTTTCCGCCGTCGTCAGTGTCTCTCTATCCGTCCGTGATCACAGACAGAGCTGCTATTGAGGATGATAGACACTGTCTGTCTACGCAAACACAGAGACAGACAAGCTTGCATGCAGACAGACAGACACACAGGGTTGTGCTGTACGTTGGGGTTTGACTCTCTTACTGCACTATGAGTCAGCATTTCTGACCATAAACCCTGTGCCCTGGGTGCAGTGTCCTCTGCCCCACAATGGCCGTCTTTTTCCTACTCTGTGACTACCAGAGGAGGTCAGAGGGAATGTCCTGCCATCCACACTGAATCCCATCCAGCCTGAAGGCAGCAGCAGCAGGCAGGGCTGGTATTTGTTTTATAACCTCTCTAGTCTATTAAGGCGGCACCTTTAAAATGCCAAACAGGAGAGAAAGCAATGTCCCAGTGGTCACGGCCGGGCAAAATCACAATGATTAAAGAGAAGAGACAACAGAGTGCGGAGATAGACTCAGAGAGAAACACAAACAGTCTCTGAGTGTTCCAGGCTATCCTGTTTATCCCCCGATTGTCTCTTACTCTTACAGAGCAGAGCACATAACTCCCATAGCTCCAAACAGAGCCATGCACCAGCTAACAGTCTGTAGTATAAATACGGCAGAAATAACTCAGCTCCAGCCACGGTGTCTCCTCTGATCCTGAACAGAAGGACGTGTTTTCGTGCTAGCGATGCCAACAAGCTGCTGAGAGGAGTGCAACCCCCCTTTAATCCCTCTCTCTTTCTCTTTGTCACCTCGTCTCCTCCGGGCTCGCTGCTTCCAGAAAAGACAAAGAGCCAAACAAACAGAGAGTGGAGAAATAGCTGGGCAGTAGTTGGTTGACACTCAGACATTCTCAAGGTACAAGAGACTCTTTCTCCCACTCTCTCCTTCCCTCTGTCTGTCTCTGTCTGTCTTATGTCTGGCAGGAGCATCCCTCTCTGGTCAACCCTTTAACAGATGTCCCGACTGAAGGTGCCAACAAACCTCCCTCCCGCTCTGTCTGTCCTCTCCCTCCTCCTCTTCTTCCTCCCTCCCGCTGTCCTGGCACAGAAGCCCTGGCCTCCAGCCAAACATGGGATAGAGTGATGAGGAGAGAGGGTGGCAATCGAAGGGGAAAGTGAGGAGAGGCGGCAGCGGAGGTATGGTGGCCACTTGTCTGGGTACAGGCCAAGGAGGCTCAGAGGAGAAGGTTACATAGAAATAAAGAGGAGCTGTACAGGAAAGGGGGAGTGAGGGAGGAGAGGAGCATGAAGGAAAGCAGGTTCATTCAACCTTGCCTCATGTATGATTTACTTACCAGGTGAGAGGGGAGATGGTGGAGATTTGTGTGTGGAAGTATGTGTTTGTTGACTAAATGAGGTGACTACATGGTACGTATTATGTGTTTAACCTTAGGACCCAGTGATTCAGAGTGATTGTCTGTGAATATGTTTGCAGACTGTAAGAGTGTGGGTGTGTGTGTGTGTGCGTGTCTCACCTTAACGGTGCGGTGGTGCTTGCGGGAAGGATGACAGCGCATGTTGCTTGTGTTGCAGCAGCCCGTGCAGCGCTTCACCTCCACACAGGGCGGCCATATCAGGAAGTTGGCAGACGTGGGATCCACCTGGCTCCTAGGGATCTCGTAGATCACCGTCCGCGTCTTACACACCGCCGGGACCGCCTCCTCCACTGGAGAAAAAAAAAAAAAAAGACAAGGAGAGGGTGGGGGCTGAGTTAATGCACTTGGTCTGCGTGAGTGTTCAGTGACACATTTTCCGAATGCAAGCGTGCAAGCGTGCTGATGCACTGTTGTCATCAGTCCTTTTCCCTCCCAGCTCCTTCATGCATTCCTTCGCTGATCATTATTTGATGACTCAGTTGATGTGGGAGCTGTTCGTCTTACCTCAGATCACGCCCAACCTCCTTTAAGGCTGTTAAGAAGACAAGCTATCCAAAAAGCTGATCTCATATCAGCTAAGGAGCTTTGGGATCAAGTCGGCGAGACAGAAAGAGACTGCTCCTTTGTTCAAAGTCCTCACTAGGGTTAATTCAGCGTGACTAGGCCAGAAAACCTTTATGTTCACCGGTGCGAAATCTAATAATGGCCTTTGACCCCATTGGCCATAGTGAAAAGAGGAAGGCAGAAGGCATTCATTGCAGATTTAATGCTCTGACAGGCACTCAAACCTAAAGATGTGGCAGAGCGTGTACAGTAAGATACCATTATGTCGTAAAGATGATATGTGCATCATGTACAGAACATGAGGGCTTTCGTGGACAGCTGCCAAAGCGGTACACTGTATCATACACTTATGATGCGCAGAACATACATGAAATATGACCTGCCACTTTATTCTGCATTGCTTTAAACGCTGCGCTGCTGGGACAGATGTGAAGAGAACGCTGCAAGTCTTCACACACTCACACACATATACACAACACACACCACTTGGTACTCACCACACCTCAATCAGATATCGTACGGCGTGGCGTTTTATGAAGAAGAGCTCAGGCGAGCTACAACTTGAGCCCTGAATGCCTGGAATTTCTACGCTCAAGGATATATTTCTCTTCTGACGTGTATGTCTTAGATCTGCAAGCCTCTGGCCAATTAAAAGGCTTCATGTCAGACGTCCTCGTCAACCTCACACACCAGTCTCGTCTCTCATGAGTTCCTGATTGCCATAAATACTGGGTAGATGTCTTCATTAGGGTTCCTTTTATCCACAAAAAAGCACTATGAAAGCCACTAACTATACGTTTTGTTTGAAATTAGTGCAAAGTGATTGGTTTCATCTCCTGGAAACTCATATTTACGAGAGAGGTTATTTTTAGTGCATCATAACACTGTAATAAGATGTGCCAAGTCATGATGTATATAGTGCCAAGCATAATCATGATGCAACCTTTGAGCTGCACAGTGACGCACACAGTATTCATTCAGACTTACCGATGCTCCTCTTGCGTCGGCTGTGGAGCTGGGAGCTCTTCAGGTCACTGTAGTAACCCGGATGGCGTGAGTAGTTCTTATGATGGTTGTGGTGCTTGTGGTGCTTAGGCTCCTCGATAACATCGTTTCCCGTACCTCGTCAAAACAGAAGCCAGCCATGTTAATAATGTCACACAGAAAAACAAACAAGAAACACACACACACACACAAAGCTTATCCAACCAATTATGAGTCTGCTGCAGCTTTAACAAGACGGATGACTGTGGTAAGTGGCTTGCAGCACCACAACAGAAGGCTGCATGTGATCCACTATTGATGTTTTATACACTCCGTCCGCAACAAACAATGTGTTGGTTAGTCACATGACCATAATGAGAAAGTACCTTCCCACTGGTTCTCTGGCTGTATGAAGCACATGCTTTGATTCCCTGAAGGGGTTAGAGTTTCCTTCAAGGCGCTTGCCGGAAGGCATGTAGCAAAGAGCAAATGATGACCCAAATTAAGGTTAACGGCCCAGAATGCACAGGGTGCTGGCAGGAGGCACGGTTGTACACAGTCCTCTGCGTAATCAGGAGCTTTGTGTGTCAGCCTTGCTCACTCATTTGGCTGAACTTTTCCAGCCGGAATAAACTATCTAGACTCAGGTGAGTCAGCATGCTCCTTCAAAAACAACCAGCTTTTACAGACACAAAGTGGTCATTTGACAGGTGGTACTCAACCTCCATTATCCCTGCACCTAATTAGTGGTTTCATGTCTCTCATTTACCTGCAAATGTTTGCTTTTTCAATCATTCGGTTGCTTGGAAAAGTACCTGTTCTGCTATGCTGCTTTGGTAGCTCCTTAAGGCTTCCCAGCTCTGCTCTAATATAGCCAGCTCAGCTTATTCACAGTCATGGTCATCTGATAAAGTTTGCTTGTTTTGGTCCCCACCCAGAATATGAAGTGGATTACAGAAGAGTGCCAAAGCAGCACTAAAACGATAAAGCTTGCGCGCAGGATACTGCCCTTTCCCAGAGAGCAGAGTCTGAGAGTGTTTGTTAAGTGGGTGGGTCTGCTTGTCTCTAGGTACAACGCACCCACCCACCTGGCTATTACGGTCCTACACCTGTGCACTTAACATAAACACACGACTCAAAACTACACAAACTCCTCTCATTATTCTACAGAACATGCTTTAAGCCAATGTACACCGGCACAACAAAGCTTGGCCACGGGCACACACATTCCACTCATCCAGCTTCTTTGTGCTCTGACCAGAGTCATCTGAAGGGATTTCCTCTACCTATAGACATGGTCCACCTCTGGGATTGGCTGTTTATTTGCTTTTGGATGCCTTCTTTTTGAAGATCTGCCCCCTCAGTGAGAGTGGAGGGAATTTCCTCTTAACCTGTCGTGCCGTCAGCCGGACAGCCTCTGATCCACAGCTAAAGGTCCATAGAAAGGAAATGTTAACTGCAGCTGAGGCCTGGAGTTAAGCAAAGGGCTGAGCCATCAGTGTGACCACATACAGACACACACACACACCTTCCAGTACATGACATATAGGTGGAAACACACACCTACACTGTCTGCACTGTCAGGTGGACTCTTTGTGACAGCTGGTTGATTTTCCTTCCAAACAACCTTTTAACACTGCAGGGTCACTGACAGAGTCCCCACTGTGTCTCCTCTCACTCTAACATACCTACCCCCTTCTCTTCATCTCCCCCCTGTCAGAGGAGGATGGGAGTGAGGGAGGGTGTCACACCGGCGGCCACCCGGAGACAGTTTGTGTCAAAGCTGACAGGAGCGAGGGGGAGAGAACATAAAGAAGTCTTTTATAGACTGTGGAGTCCTCTTTTCAGCACAATAAAAGGAGCTTTTTGCCCTTTTTTCTTTACTCTGACAAGAGGAAAATAGGGAAAGGAGGCAATCTGGGTGATCAGGAAGGTCGTGCAGGAAAAACTTAGGTAAGACGAGGGAAATAAAGAGAAAGGCAAGAGGACAAGAAGGGGCGTTCAAGGGAAAGGTGGAGACGGTGGAAAATTAGAGTGAGGGGTTTGCTCCCTTGTTGGTTCCAGGTGACTAAGAGGTAATAACACGCCCGGAGCGTCGTCAAACTGAGACAAGAGAAATGAGGACAGGAGACAGTCTCCCGCCATGAATCAGGCTTTCATGACTCACAAATTACTCCCCCCATTAGCTAAGGGCCACAACTCCCTCCCTTTACCCCTCCTCCCTTTCTTTCTCCCTCCACTTGTACAAATAGCCAACATGTTGTTGACTTGTTGTGATAAGTGCCTCCCCTCCTCATAATTCTCTCTCTCTGTCTGTCTTCCTTGTTTCTTTTTTATTGTCAACAGTTACATGGCTGAGCTGACAAAGTGTTAGTTTGGGTCATGTGGGCTAAAGGTCCTCGTTGTGGGTGTGAAAGCAGGTGGGAAGTACAATCACTATGATTCTGAGGCGCTGCAGCTTCATTGGAAGTGCTGCCAACTATACCGGAGGTAAACACACTGCTCGTCAGCTCGTCAGGAACAAAGTTAATTGCACAACAACTTGTGGCCTTTCTGAGTGAAGTGTAGCAGGAACACAACCACCATAATCCTCCTGCTCCCTCCTCCACCCCTGCCCCATGCCAAGAGTCAGGTTCCCTTTTCTGTCAAAGTCCTTCACTGAGAAAGATAAGAGCAGGCGGGCTGGGGGGGGCCACCTGAGGAGGGACAAGGGGATAGAGGAGAGGAAAAGCAAGGAGAGGAGCACCTCAGGGGCCAGACAGCCATCTGCAGACTTCAGCAGGGTCATCTCATCTGTCAGTCAGAGCTGAAGACACTATCCTCGCAGGAGTGTGTGTGTGAGTGTGTACACATAGACGCACAAAAACAAATGCAGGACCGCACTGAGCAAAGCAGCACAAAACGAAACATACAGCCGCTAGATAAGCGCTGCAGGTCTTCCTAAGGATCCTGACAGATACTTCTTCACAGGCTGAATTATGAAGTCATCCTTCCTTTGACGGAGATCTTAGATAATGACAACCAAGTGCCACACGGGGGTAAAACAACACCACAAACGTAATCTTCGTCTGGATCCAAAAAAATGCTCAAACAGCATATTTGAAAACTTCCTGGATGTGCCCTTCAAAACATAACACCAGTCCTTGTTAGATCCTCCAGGTGCACATGTGTTAAGTTTTAAACTAACACCTCATATTAGCCCCTCATATCTCCTTCACTGCTGTCATGCCATGCCGTGTACAGTTCAGCCTGCACTGATAGCTTTACTGTCCCGGCCATCCGCAACAAAAGCTCTGAAAATACCCCTCCGGCTGGCGTCAAAGGTCTTTTAATGGGCAGGCCTGGGCCGCCAAACCGGCCCTCAGACAGATTTATGCCCTCGTAATAATAATCAGTCTACTACTGTTACCCTGCAAAACATTCCTCTGTTTGAAGAAAGACATGTTAATTCAATTATAAACACCTCTTCTCATGCTAGAGGCACCCTGGGGATCTATTCTGGACTCAGTGTAAAGTGGGGTGATCGCTGTGGAGTACAGGTTAGTCTGATGGTGAATTAATTCATTACAGCACAGTTATGATGTAGGGCTGTTAGTCCTAATTGATACGTCCATCGGAATAGCAAATGTGTGGTCACATAGTTAAATACTTGAGACTTGAGTGAAAGACCAGTCCTTATGCTGCCTTGCTGAATATAAGTTTTGAGGTTACTAATGAGCTATGACCAATGAGGTCACTTACATCATTTGGGACTGTTTAAGCAAATTTAGTAATTACCTGTTTCCATCAACAAATCTTCAGGGGAGAGCCCTGAATTTGATATATGGCCAGAGCCTGTGTAAATAGAGGCTCATGTGAAGGCAAACAGCTTCTTCCAGCGCACCCCTGTAACTTAATCTATGACAGTCTGAGACTGACTGGTCCCCCAGCACAGAAGAAGCAGCACCTCCAAGAACCTGAAGCTGAGGAAGCCTGCTTGACCTGCAAGCCGCTGTCTCTGTTTACAGGGAACATATGCAGCAGACTGCTGCTGCAGCCTCTTTTATTGCAGCAGCTGAAAGAATATGCACAAATAAATGTCTGCCAGTGAAAGTCCATCTTTGTCACATGTGCACAGTGCACGCACCTATCACTGTTACTGTGTTATCACGCTCACTGCAGCTGCACTTGCAAGCCCCCTGGGTCCTCAGAGCTCCATTGTAAGGACCATGTCTTGGCTGATTCCCTTTTAAAAAATAATTTGCAGAATTTACCAAAGCACCAGTTTTTTCAAAGTTTGTTCACTAAATCCACTGAACAAACAGGACTTGCAAACTCTCTATATCTTATTAATCCAAATGCAAACAACAGCTTCTGCAGCTCTTTGACACATGTGGACTCATAAATATTAAAAGCATAATATCACTGCATGTTTTCTGTTAATAACTATTCAACTAAATCCACTCATCCATTCAGCAAATGTTCTGAACATACTGCAGTTTTTAAAGACCACAAGACTTCCCAGCTGTGATTATTTTAGAAATGACCTTTTGAATGAATTTAAGAAATAGTTGCAGGGCGTGAATCTTTCGCCATCACATTCTGTCTCACTGAGGCAAAAATACATGGAAAGTTCCCATGCTAGGGCTGATATTCAGGTGACTACCAAGAGGGCTATCTTTAAAGATGATTCGATAATGGAGCATCATTTTACAGCTCATTAAGGCGTTCTGCTGATGTAATCATGATGTAGCTGTTTTAGCACCACCCTTTGCTACGTGTTGTTACATCAACAATTGCAGACTCACTTTTGGACAACAAGCAATGCAGGTCTGTTTGAAAGTAACAAGAGGCAGAATTTACCTACGGAGTCAATGTCCAGAAGCCGCTGGAGGTCGCTGATGCTGTGGATTTCACTGTGGGACAGTCTGTCTATCAGCTCCTGGGGAAACTCCACTTCCTTTAGGGGGCGGGAGGGGTGGGTTGCGGAGGGGAGGGGTGGAGAGGTGCAAGAAATCAAACAAGAGATGAAGGTTAGAGAGGAGTGGAGTCGGTGGTTGAAAAAAAACTGTACAATTGTTTGTTGTTTGCTTGAATAAATAAACGTACTGACTTTAAAAAAAACACACACACATAAGAAAGATCAATGTTGCAACAGTGTGCGAACAACGGCTACCACATCTGCCCCCCTGCTCCCCCCACTACACATATACACACACACACACACGGACAGAAGGTGGTGCCGAACCCCCTTGAGAAATTATGTAATTTAAGGTGGCTGTGATTTGCACAGACGCAAAGATGCATCCCTTCTGAATAATTAACCAAACATTTCCATTAGGATCCTCTCGTTAATTCGGCATCCAGAAAATTCCAGAGTTCAGCTGTAAATTAATTATCTTCAAAACGATTTGCACTGCATGTGCGTGGTAAGCAGAATGGTAACTGGGGGGAAACCCACCATTAAAAAATGAAATTGTGTTGATATATATACTCCTTTTACTTTTGAGTGGAAGCTGAATTGATATCTAGATCCCAAATTGGCCCCCAAACGACTTAATGTTTTGATAATCTCGTTCTGTGATTTCTAAAGGAAGTTTGGATCAGTGTTACGAATCGGGGAGACGTGTGTCCGTGTGAACAACAATTCGCCACACTTTTGCACTTGTTGCGGTCTTACAAGCGCCTCAAGCTGAGCAAACTGCGCAGCCTTACAGGAACAGTGGCTATTTATATCGCCCGGAGCGGTTCCCATGAAAGCGCTTAGCCCAACCAAAACGTTTGCCCAGTTGGCTCAGGCTACAAACAGTTTTGGCACAAAAGCCAAAAATAACTGCGATATGCCTCCAAGTGCAGACGCAATGTTGGGCTTTAAAAGCGCGCAGTCACTGACCCTCATGGTAACTGGAGCTGATATGTTGTTTGTTCTCGAAAAATGTATTCACATATTCACGCTGCTCTTAAAATAGACTCTTAGACCAAATTACCATTTTTAATTTTTTTTGAGACACTTTGGAATCTTAGAAGTTTAATTTAAAAGATGAATTGCTTAAAATGCTCTCAAAAAATAGGCTACGTGCTTATAATCTTATCTCTTAGCCTTAATGGCAGGCTTAAGATCAAAACTTAGAGCTATTAGTTTTCTTTATCTGGGCATCAAGTGGTGGTGTAGGGTGTAGCTGCTGGAGTAATGCGCGCTCTGTGGGAACTTTGCACCCTCGCAGGATTGAACCCCGCACTACTGTGTAAGATGACACAGAACCAGAGGGACACGGTTGAGCCCCGCACCTCCCTCACCGTGCGGAGTCCCGGTGACTTTACCTCAGAGGTGGCCAGCAGCAGGTACGTCGTCCACAGCAGGAAGTTAAGTGCGGCTCTCATCTCCCTTTTAAATAAGATCTAACCCCGTAAAAGAAAAAAGTGCTGTCCTGTAGGAGCCGCAGAATCGCTCCTGGCCCCACAGGATTCACAACCATCCCCTCGGGGACAGAAACCTGGGTGTCAGAGCTGCTCAGCGGGCTCTGTGCTGCACTTGGCGTGTTACTGTAAAAAAGCTGAAGTGGCTTGAAGTTGACTCTTGTCATTCACATTGGACTGCGTCCTCTTGTACAAGCTGTGTGCGGGCAGCTCGGCATAGCTCCTCAGGCGCAAGTGGGACAATCCCCTGAGGGAAGCCTGACGCGCATTGCACTTGTCCTTCACCCTCTAACAAGGAGGCTTCCAACTTCAGCCTTGTTAATTCATATAATTTGGTATATCTGTTCAAATTACACAGAACTAAGACGCACGACTGTTTCTCTAGTAGAGTGCTTAATAGTCCTTAAAGAATATAATCCAAACGAGAAGATCCTCTCAGAAAAATCACAAGGAAGAAAGTTGTCCGTGTCGTGCGGTCCAGAGCCTGTCTTGCAGTTGTCTGCGCAGGTCCTCGGCTGTGTAGGACTCTGAAGTGAATGAAGTCAGAGAGCCTCTGTGCCGCTGGATATAGAGAGCCAGCAGCTCCGTGCCCGTTGCGCCTCCCCTCGCCTCTCGGTGATCGTGCATCTATTCAGCGAGGGGAGCTGGTTGGCTGGCGGGATGACTTAAGACTTAAGAGCATGGCCCCATCCCCCCTCAGCCCGTGTGTGTATGTGTAAGTATGTAAGTGTGCGTGTATGCACTTCAGAAGAAAGCCCATTCAAAGATTCAGGCTGTAATCAATATTGATCATCACTGATTGGAAAGGATGCAAAACTGACTGGCAACTATGGACAAACTGAGAGAAAAAACATGAGGATGGTGATGTGGATTAAATCCTCATTCCTTGACAATAAGATTCACTGAAAAACAAATCAGTGACAAAAAAAGGCAACAGTTCAGTGTATAAGCCTTTCCAATCACTCAGGATGTTTTGATTTTCAGCATGTAATTAATTATGTCAAAGACAGAAAGTTAAAATGTTGATGATAATTATAATGGAAGTAATGATCTCGGTGACTCATAATGTCTCATGATGATGTCTTAGTTACAACAGTCTGTCTTTGTGCATTTGAGTCTAAGGTAGAAAAACTATTTATGTAATATGTCTGGACATTTTTCTTATTGGCACAGAGACTGAGTTGATCATAAAGCAAGCAAAATGTTAGAGACGATGACACAGATGATGACACTGACCTAATACTGTCTTAACCCCTGAACAGCTGTGTGTGTGTGTGTGTGTGTGGACATGATTTTGGGACACAGGAAGCAGCTCCTCACAGCAGGTTAACAACGGACTGGTCTGAACCTGTTGTGAGGAAACTGGAGGCTGTGTCGTGCTGCGCTGGGAGGTCTGGGTGAAGAGCCCGAGGGCTCGATAAACGAGACATACCTACAGGGGCAGAGACACAGACGGCGTGCACTCACATTATCAGCCAGAGGTGACAATCAGCGAGGAGCCACAGGTCAGCCAACCAGGTGGTCTGCCCTCCACCTTGTCCATTCAACAGGATCGCATGGAAGCACAAGACCAGCCTGGGGGCGCTGTGGCTGGAAACTCTGCATGGGGAAAGCACTGCAGCAGCTGGTGGAGTAATTAATGTAAGTATTTTAATAGGCCTATGAAGTTCATTTTAGGATGGTACCAGTGCTGTAAAATATAATATTTTTTATAATAAATGTCCCTCTGGTAAAGACATTTTTGTGAAGTCCCTTTTTTAAAGTATACAGCTCAGTAGTAATCCTTCATTCCTCAGTTTAACACACAACGTGTAACCATGACTAACACAGGCCGGTGACGGGCCCGGTCATCATCATCAGGTTCATGGTATGCAACAGTGTCGTCATGGCTACGTCACAGGTCCGCCTCCCTGCCAGGGTGTGCGCTCTCACTGGGGGGAAGCGTGAATCACATTTGTTGTAGGCGCACACCTCGCATGGTGTTGGGAAAGTGGGAGTCAGAGGAAGAGGTGAGAGTGCAGGCCACACAGTGGGAGAGAGAGGATGAGTTTGATGTGAAGTGAAGAAGTGAGTAAAAGGAAAAACTAGTAGGTGAAGATGATGCGTTGAAGTCTTTCCCTATCTTTCATTTGATGAGTCTTTTATGTTAAGATGATTGTGCACATAAATCTAAGCCAGATGATATTGAAGGAAAATCTCCTCAGATGAAGAAGATTGATGCATATTCAAAATAGAAATGATGGAAGAGGTTGTTAGGTTTAGATTTAAGATTTTAAAACTGGACCTACTGTGGCGACACAGAAACAGAGAAGAATTGATAATAAAAAGAGACTTATGGTGGTTGAAACAGAGGATTGGTGTACTGAGCTGACAACTGGCAGTGAAGTGCAGATGAGCAGCAGGCTCGGTAACTGTTTGTACCTGGAGGGCAGGTGATAGTGAAAAGCTGGTGGTGGCTGGGAGGTGAAGGCAGGAGACAGCTTGTACATAAGGCGACAACAACTAATCAAAGCATAAGCAAACAAAGAACACTTGGATCTGGAGAGAACAAAAGCTTTTGGATGAAGAGGTCAAGAGAGGTACTACCACTGATACAGGTCGAACAATCTGGTGATAAATGAGTGGAGAGACGGGGCTTAAATGTTGGTGGATGATGAGATGATGAGCAGCAGGTGTGGAGCTGAGACAGGGGAAACACCCCCAGCCTCATACATACAGACAGAGAGAGGGGGAAACACAGGAAACACAGAGAAACATATTGCAAAAATACAAAATCATAACTGTAGCCATTACAGGTGAGAGTTGGTGAGATGAGGATGAAGGAAAGAAGGATATGAAAATAAGAGATAAGAATTAATCATACTGATTTTAAGAGAAGAAAAACTCTAAACAGAAAGACTAGCAATCTTCCTCTCTTTCCCTTCCTCTTTTCTGAGTTATGAGGTAACGTGTTTACTGGCAACTGAGATCTGTGTACCTAACAACATTAATCCCATTAAATGGTTTTATAGATGCTGTTTCACAGTAAATCTAGCCATAAAGATGCTGCAGGGAGGGAGGACATT
This sequence comes from Ctenochaetus hawaiiensis, assembly GCA_029783645.1. Classification (NCBI taxonomy): domain Eukaryota; kingdom Metazoa; phylum Chordata; class Actinopteri; order Acanthuriformes; family Acanthuridae; genus Ctenochaetus; species Ctenochaetus hawaiiensis. Next base: position 10,866,193 of record JAPZDY010000009.1, on the reverse strand, counting down.
GGAGG
>JAPZDY010000009.1:10854350-10866088 GCA_029783645.1 Ctenochaetus hawaiiensis | reverse complement strand
GGTGGGGGGTTGACTCCCATTCAAGGGGCAACACATACGCAACTCATAGTTTCCAATGAAAGACGCACAGCAAAGAGTTTAAATATATTTAAACTAAAACTGAAACTAAAACAAAAATAAGCCGTGAAGAAGCATGGGATGATGGGATTTGTTTATTTCATTGTTAACTAGCCACCAGTGCACGTTAAAATCTATCTGAATGACTCAGCCAAAAGTGTTCACAGATGAGGTGATGCATTAGAATTTGATTCATGTGAAGGCTGCTGACTTCCTTCCTCACTTGCTGACTAGTGTTTATTGGAAGTGAGCGACAGGTGACCCAATGAAACACACTGTTATCTTGAATAAAATTATAGCTTCCTCTGAGGTTTGAACCTTGTTGGACACATTGGTGATAATGTAAGTACACAACTTAACAAGATATGTAACAAAGGTCAAGTTGTTTTTAGATATTTTAACCTCAGATCGTTACATATGGTAAGTTAAAGTGAAGCATGTGAATGTTTCCTCTAAAACGCTCATAATGTGCATTAAAAAAAATGCCCTTTTTCCTGTGATATTGTTTTATTACCCATAGAAGAAGGAATGTAATGAGCATTCCTGATCCCAACGCAGCTGAACTCTGCAAACCCTGCAAAGAAAGTTAGGAATCTCACACTTCAGCGTGCTGGGGAACCATAAAAAGATAGCAAAGCCAACAATAGAAACTCAATATACTGATAGCTGCATATTGACGATACCTAGAAGTGTTATATGTCCTTTCCAATCAAATTTATCACATAGTTTCCACTGGGCATCCCCATTCTTTGACACCTCGTTGTAAAACCTTATGGATAACAGAGTGGATTGCCTTGCAACAGAGAAACAAACACAGGTCATAACCTGGTGTCTCCCTCAGCACCACCCTGCCATATCATGCATGAGTCACGGACACAAGCAGCAGGCCTTCCACACACTATTGAGTGATCTCCTCCCTCTTCCTCAGGCTAAAATTAGGCCCTGACATCTAAAGCCCTAATTAGCTCATCGGCGTCTATGATGACAAAGTCGATTCCATTAGAGGGTTGTGTGTTGATGTTTTAAGTGTCGAGCTGTGTGTTATTTAAAACGAACTAGTAATAATGTCTTGTAATAGACCTATTAGAAACAGCGGTAACATTTATGATTGGGTTACTCATACACACACACACACACACACAAGAACGGGTAAGTAATTCAGGTGAAATTTTCCAGGAGCAAAGGTACATTCCAGAGGCTGGTAGCGATATAGATTGGAGTTGGAAATTATCCAGAGCAGAGTGCATATCCAGGGCAACCTCCTCACACACAAACAAGCAGCTGCACAGCACACATTCTTACTCTTACTGCCTGTTCACTTTAATATTAAACAGTAAAATGAGGCTAAAGTAAAGCAAACATGCATACAACTGATCCTGGAGGCAGCTGCTGTTTTATATGGAAGATTGCTGGCAGCCATTTACGGGCTTTTCATCTCTTTAACATGAACGGCAACCTGAATGAAGTGCTTTGTGGGGCCTCCCAGCACCCTCTGGACCCCTTTTTCCTTCAAGACACTATAGGTGTGCAGGCATTCACAGGGCACAATGCCCAACTGCTCTTTGATAGGTCTCCACTGTGTAGTCAAGTCCACCTCAGGGATCAGAAATTACGCCACATGCGCACATAAATGCACAAAACTGGTGGGACGAGGTACGCGAGGCGAGCATCCAGCTGCAACACATTATACATTACAGCCGCACACTTCAGTTGCTAAGGGACCGCGGCATCCTCTGCGTGTGATCTCCAGATCTGTCAAACTGCGGTCTGCTCTTGTCATAACTCTGCCTTGACTATTTCACTCTGTACTCCTCCATGAAAGCCATCCGTAGAAAGTTCGGAATAGGTGTGAAGGAGAAATGACACAGAGGAGAGAAAATGCTGGGAACACGCTGGAAGAAATCCGAGTGCGTTTTTTTTTTTTTTTTTGTATGTTCCTTGCAACCTCAGCAAGTTGCAACCAGTTCCCGTGGTTTTCTAGGGTCTGACCCCGTTGTTTAGGTCAAAGATGGACTCCGGATCGCAGCCGCAGACCAAAAACGATTTAAAGGAAGCAGTAAACAGTGAGTCTTGGCTTCAGTTTTTGACAGGAAATCAAATTTAGAAACACAAAATCATACTTGTAGCTCAGGTATGAATGGCTCCACACATGCACTCTCTCATACACTCACACACAAGACCATATATGAGGGAATCTGCAGTGAATAGCCGAACTCATGCACAACACTCACACACCTGCACACTTCTGCACATTCTCCAGTCTCTGCAAACGGACAGACAGACAGACAGACAGACAGACATGAAGCAATCCGGGCTCAAGTCATTACATGCAGCTCACCGTTCCCCCTATCCCAGCTCCTTTTCCCCTCAAAACACTGCCTCTTTATTCTCTATGAACAAAAAAAAATAACACTCTTTCTGCACACACACACTCTCTCATTTAAAAAAAAAAAAAAAAAAGGGGGACTTCCAGCCACTGAGAAATAGCAGCGTAATTGCCGGTGCTCTGTTGTCTGTCAAGACCTGACCTTTTCAACATGTGTGTGCCGTGTTGGGAGCAGTGGGAACCGGCAAGGAGGAAGAAAGGGGTCTCCCCGGCGCTGTGGTGGTCTTACCCAGCCTCCCCCCGGCTCATTTCTTCTACCCCCAACTCCCCTACCATCCAAAAAAAAACTCCGGGAACTCCCACTGCATTCCCTTGTTCTGCAGGTTCGGAGGGCTCGGAGGGGAGAACCCAGCTAACCCACAAATCAAACTCTTGGCAGGGGGACATCAAAGGTGGAACAGGAAGACGTGGAAAGGACAGGGGGAGACAGAGCTGCCCTGTCTCACTGCAGTCCTCAAGGGAAGGAGGAAAATTCAAGGTCTGCATGTGGAGCTCAGACATTATAGTGGCACTAATGTAAACTCTCTGTTGGTGCCAATGGGAAAATAGCTGGCTAGTATTGCCTTACATGAATCTGGGCCTGAAAAAAGGTCATTAAAGATTGAAACATATACAGGGGGACATTCTCATAATAAACATATGAGGGTTTATAGAATAATGCATCAGTGGTAAGTGGAAAGAAATGGCTTTGACTAACGGAGAAAAGTCATCCAAACAAATATCAAGAAACCAATATCAAGAGTGAAAAAGTAGATGTGGGGTCCATGAGCGAGCCATATATGAAAACTAATTTAAAAACACATCATGAGCAAAATGGATTACTCGAAGGCCCAAGGAAAAGTCGCCTTTATGTCGCTACATGATGGACAAGCTCAGCTTCAGAGGGGGGGGGGCGCACAAAGCTGTCCTCAGAAATGTATTAGGAGCCTTTAAGCCCATAATTACACCAATTGGCATGTCAAATGGGGCTTTCACTTCGTTATTTACCTTTCCCTCTCCTCTTGTCTTTCACTAGCCATCGGCTTCCCCCGCTGAGAGACCATGAGATGGGGAAACTAGCGGTGGAGGTGATGGTGATGTTGGTGGTGATGTGCAAGTGGGAAGGGGGTAGGGTTTTGTATCAGGAGGGATTAAGGAGAGATTTCTCTGCTTGACTTGACCGACACTGGCTATCCATGACAGAGATAAAGAGGAAAGACGAGGATGGAAGGAGAAGGAGGAGGAGAGGGGGTGTGAGGAGTCAAGGAAGGTTTGCAAAGGTCTGAAGATAAAATAAAAACCCCCAAAATCTCCTGGATTAAAAGGTGATTAAGACCAGTTAGAAAATCCACTTTGGTGCACCTGGTAATTCATCAGTTTACTGTGTGCCAGCAGCTCAAGTAGCTAAACACTGCATGTCATAGAGCAGGGCCCTGAATTGTTTTTGAGATTTTCCTTCAACACGGCCATTCCTATGGCAACCACACCTTTCTGAGTCATGAAAGCGCTTAACCTCCATGAGAGAAGGGCTACCTAGTTTATGAGCCGTACTGTGATGCTGTTTCGCATGCATTGTGGTAACGATTAACAGTGGTTAATGTGAGCCCCCTGCCCCAATGAGCTCCCTGCTAGCTCCTCTGGAAGCAGCGCTATAGCTGCTGTTAAAAAATAATTACAGCAGCTTTTGGGAGCTTTTTATTGTTGTTGTTATTATTGGAGGCCATAAAAAGCAGTACCAGCTCCAGATCCAGCACTGAGGGATGTATGTCAGCAAAAGAGAGAGGGAAAAAATGATGAGAAGACAGGATGGAATTAGCAAGTCCCCCCTTCCTTTTTCCCTAACATTCTTGTCTACCCACAAGACATACAACCAATCTTCTCAGAGGAAACCCTACGAGTGCGCGAACTTGTTTGATGTCAAGCAGTCATCCTCTGTATCAATGAATCATACAGTGAGCAGCTTCCTCGTGCATGAACATGTGTGTGCGCACATATGTGCATAGACAGAGATTTGTTGTAGGATCTAGGACTCAAATTTGAAAAATAACTGCCCCCCAAGCCTTTGATGCCAGCCCACACTGTCATTATGCTGCACAGACCAGAACCATAATAACACCTCTCCCAACTCCTCCTCTCCCAGGACTCGAGATGAAGTGTCAAAATCCCAAGGCAGAAAGAGATCACAACAAACTGATTATCAACAGGAAGTGGCTCCATTATGGGCTTAAAGATAGGAGAGAGTGCTCTCTGGTTACAGCACTCACTCAAATCCACACATTCCTGCAGGGTTTAGGGAGAGCCAGGTCACCCCTGTGGACTCTGCACCCCAGCCACTGCCTCAGCCCAGGGGCATTGCTCACCGTACAGCTGGGACGTTGAAGGGATTTGGAGGTCCTTGAAGAGGGGCTGGAGGGTTGTGGGTGTCTAGGGTGGCCTAAATAATCAGAAGACACTTGACAGCCCCTGCCTTGTGACTTTGCACACCTGCAGTGAGTGGCTGTGTTTTGAGGGATGAGGGGGGAATCCTCTAGGATGCGAGGATAGACTCACATCTAACAGACCCTGACAGCTCGTTCATTCCTGGGGAAGATGCCAGATCTTATCCAGATATCGAAGAATGTCAGTACACCCAGTTCAGTTTGGTGCATCACATCTCAAAAGCTGACAATTAAATTAGAAACATAAGATGTTTTAATTACGCAGGATTCTTGAGCGTCTTCTCAATTGTCTCACAGCCAAAGATCTACTGACATTATCTAATTGGGCTTTTGAGACCTTTTCACAGACAGTCCAACAGGAACTTTTTGCTCATTGCATTCCTTCATCTTTCTGATGTGATTAGAAAACAGCTTGACTACTTTTTATGATCTGCACTGAAAAACCTTAACGATTCCTCGGAGAGTAGGAGGCACTGAAAAAAAAAGGAGGAACAATTGAGGCAATTGCTGAGCTGCCTCCCCAGGGAGTGAAGTCAGAGTCGAAGTGAAGAGATGGATTGTGCTGGGTCGGGATCAACGTGGGCAGGAGATTGCAGAGTCATGCGCATGATGGAATATCTCACTCAAAAAATGCCACTGACACCATTTTTTTCCCCCTCGTACATGCGGAATATTTGGAGAACATTTCAGGCTTTTGTTTGTTTTTTCTACACGTCGTTTGGAGGCGAGTCACCGAGGCCCTGTTGGCTGGGAATGGCTTTGAAACTGAGGCCAAAATTTGAGGCGAGCCAGGGAGGCCTGATCTCAGTGTTGGTAAATGTATACATGTGAATTATTTACTTGTCGTCCAGCAGGAAATGAGGAACGATAACAAGCTTGGGAAAGAAAAGCAGAAAAACAAACAGATGATATCTCATCCCCTCGTTCGTTTCTTGCTTTTTTCTCTTTCTTCTTTCTTTTCTTTGAGGCAGTGGGTCGTGTCCTACTGAGGGCACATTGCAAAGGACAGCTGCAGCATCGTATCATTTTAAAATGAATCACTGAATTATTTGAAGTTAGCATGTGACTGTTAATTTTACAAGATAGATGGTTGCCTTGTTAGAAGGAAACAGTGTTGATTTTACACACCCAAGTGTGTTTCCAGGTGTTTGTGAGTACTGCTGCCTTTGTGAGGGCAGTCCTATAAAGCCTTGTGCAAATTTCCGAGGGAAATTTTAAGGGAATTTTAAATTTCTTAAGTGATGTCCTTAAAATACAAGTTTAAAAATTAAAAAGAAATCTCAAAGTGTGCTGTTAGTACCTTACCTGGCACTTGCAGTCTCCTCTTTTCTTAAAGAATAGTGGCTCATGGTTTTGTTAGCTGCTACTAGCGTAATGATAATCTCCAGCTGAGATGTCTAATCAGGTTGCATTGTGGGTAACACAGGTACCAAGTATGCATGATGAGTCTACAAAATAAGAAAACATCCCTGGTTCTGCTGCGTCATTTTTTGAAACTTTTTAAAGTCAATTTCAAGTCTGACAATGTTATATGGGTCCAATGCTAATTTAACAGCCTTATTTTGCCTCGGCAACTTTTCCTTTTGCTCTCATAAAGTCATGGCTGACCACCAAGTTTTTTGGTCATCAATATGTAGAGGGGCTGCTGTTCAACTGAGCCGGACCTTGTGATGATCTCCTGACCCAATTTTTGACTCCCCTTCTCCCCCTGACCTCAGCTCGACACCCCCTCTCATCCGTAACCTTTCAATCCAATCAGCCGCACCATTGCTTAGTCACCTGTGACCAGGCCCGAGCGGTGACCTTTGACACTAGAAGGTCACGATTAGAGCTCAGAATCAGAGCAGCAGAAGCAGGGACCAGGCAGAGACGAGATGACCGTGGACGGAGGGCTTCGAACCATCGAGGACGATGATGATGATGAGGATTGGTAAGATCACCACGCCAAATATATCTAGACAAGAAAAGAGCTGCATATCAAAGGCTCTGGTCATTAGCACGAGTGGTCGGGGGTTGTTTTTCTTCCAACAGGGTGTGGGGCTCATGGTAGGGAGAGACAGCAGGGAGAATAAATGGTGGTTTCACCCAAATGTTGGAAGGCATTTTAATTAGCCTGGACCTCCCCAGACAAGAGGACAGAGGGGAGCAGAGATGGCGGCTATGGGAACACAGAAAGCAGGAGAGGATGACAGGAAACAAAAGAGAGAGAATCAGGGAGAAAGCAAGAGAGGGGGCGAGGGTCGCACGCCCACAAGCTATGCTCACTGTGCTAGGTCTAAATATGCAACACCAAATAAAACATCCTCTCATGAGACCACGGGTGGCTGTGTCTGGTTATGGGATGCAACAAATACTATGCGGACACACACATACCAAATCACTCCCAGCCATCTTATCTTGTAAATTTTTAGCAATGGTTATATATAAAACTTGGAATTTGGAAGGATGCACTTAGGAAGCCATCCCGTAAATGAGGAGGCAAGACTTTCCCATGCTGGGATGAATTCTTTTTAAATTTAATCCAGTAGTTCTCAGTGGATTTAACACCACTAGGGAGTGAACTTAAAAAAAAAAATCAGCTTACTCTTCCTGTTTCTGCATAAATCCTTTGCATATATCCTTCCATCCTTTCCTTCTCCTTCTCCTCTGCTCCTCAACACCAACTTAAAAAGTCTGGCTTCTTGTTAGTTTGGACAAAAGAAAACAACACAAAAGAGGCTCACACCAAACCTACTACACTGTGGGAGTAACACAGAATCGTAGTAGCAAAAAAAAGAAGGATGGAAGAAGTAAAGGGGATGATGGTGCAGGTCAGAGTCACTCATCCTCCTGAGTCCCCTGCTTTTTTTCTATCATGGACTTTCTGTTTGAGTGCAGAATTAGAGCGAAGAGAAGAACAAAGCTAAAAACTCAATAACTAGTCAGAGGGATCCTGTGTGCAATGAAAAGTGGGTCTGAAATCCTTTAATGAGCAACAAGTGGCTGTGGTCAAAACATGAAAAAACCTGTACCCAAAAAAAATCAAAAAGTTATTGTAAAAAACTCAACATTAACAAAACTTTACTAGCAGATATCACAAAGGGGAGCTTCCATCACTTCAATGATTATCATTAATGACCACAAATGTAAATCTAATCTATACAGCATTCAGTCTTTTCAGTTTTAAAATTGCCTTGTTTGATTGGTTTCTATCTGATTTTAAGGTCCAGTGTGAAGGAACAAGGCAGATCTTTTTTTTAAAATATGGAAAAGCATGTTTTAATTAGTGGATAATCACCTAAAAATAATAATAATTTGTGTTTTCATTACCTTTGAATGGGACTTTTCTATCTTCTTCCACAGAGTCCGTCATGTTGCTTTGCCGTGTTTCTACAGTTTCACAGAAAGGAAAAACCAAACAGTGGCTCTTGAGGAGGCCTTTCACATTTCTTGTAAGTCTCATCACAGGTTCTGCTACCTGCTTGAAAGGGGAGTGTGAGGGGAGGGATATTCAGTCTGCAGCTTCACCACTGGATGCCTCTAAATTATATGCACTGAACCTTTAGCAATAACTTTTTAATAGTGGAAAGAAATGGGCTGAACATCTCACCACCAACAATGAATGTTGTTTTCAGCAACACATTTCCAGTGATTCATGGCTCTTAATTGGCTTCTGTTGATGGCCCGAGTGTCGATAGCTGGGCGTCTCCCAGCATGATGATCATGCTGCTGTCAGCGTGAAAGCACAGTTTACCTGAGCTTATGTTAGCTTATCTGGTGAATGTTTTTGTTACATGCACAGTGGAATCTGCATGATGCATTATTGGACAGTAAAAACATAAAAGGCCCAAACATAGAACAGAGTGACCTAAATTAAAAGTTAAAGGTAAGGTGAAGGACTGTACGAAAGTGTGTGTGTGTATTCTAATGCTGGCACAGGGCCACGTTGTCAAGTCTTCATCTTACTGCTCATGTGACAGTGCCAAGTTTTGTCCTCTGCTGGCCCACCCAGGATGGCCCAGTAATGGCCTTGCCCAGTCAGGTGCTCTGGACACACACACTCACGCACAAAAATAGCCAGGTCAGTGCGGGTTGAGCTACCAAAAAGACTCTTTTTGGGAGAGTTGAACATTGTGGTTGTTTGAATTTCATCCTCTTTTTTTTGGTATCTACAATCTCTTGCTATTCCCCAAGATTCATGTTTAAGATGATTTGCAACTGACCAATCAGCAGCATTCTTAATGCAACAGGAAACATGAAATTGTCATCCACAAAATGAGTGAGTGAATTTTATTTCCTGGAAAAGTTGGAGGTGTTAAATTGATGACGCCAAAGCGCATAACAGTCAGCATGGTCTGCAACCAAGTGACAACTCACAACACATCAATGAGAAGACAGGAAGAAAGGGAGTCATGCACAACATGGGAACATTCATGTTATTTGTGGTTAACTGTTGTAAGTAGACACATGTTTTCATCCTGGAAATCAAACCCCAAAACTTTACAGCTGGGAGAGCAATGCGTATTTCACTGAGCTTCAAACCCCAAATTTGTGCGTTTTTGAGTTCATGTGTGTGAGTGTGTATTATCAAAGCAGCATAGCGGTTGTGTGTATGTGTGCCGATGGGGGTAATAAACTCAATATTGGCGAGTTGAGGGCACATTCCTCAGTTGATTTAGTGGGCATTAAGATGAAGAGGAATGTGTCAAAGCTGCAGAGGCTTTAGTCCACTGCGGTGTAAACTGGCTGGGAGGAGCTCTGAGGCTCTCTGACAGCTCAAACTGACAAATGACTGACATTTGGATTATTGTAAGAAGGATGGAGAGCAGAGGAGAGCGGAGGGAGGCTGGAATAAAGAGGAGGTACTTGGAGGAAGAATTGTGAGAAGTCTGATTGAAGAGGACAGTTTGCCCTTTGGTGAAAGAAACAGGAGATTAATAGAAAAATGACATTTAGGGGAGGCAGGGTGTGGGCATGAGATGAAATAAAAGGAGAGAGGGAGAGAAAGGGGTCTACTCAGGAGAGGGAGAGAGGATGCCAGAAGTTGGGATAAAGGAAGGGGAAAAAATGTGCAAGAGTCACATTCTCACACACAAGCAGGGGCTGATCAAGAGAAAATAACGACTCAAATCAAGAGGATTTCAGAAGCTTATCTTTATTTGCTCAAGATGGTTTTATAGTTGAAAGAAAGATACAGAGAGAGAGAGAGAATACAGAAAGTCTCTTTTCTTAAGGTCCCATTTTACACAACATCAGTCGCTGGGTCAGTTGTGCAACTTTGACAGATTACAGTAGATCAAAGCAAAGCAACACAAGTATATTTTCAACCTCTTTCTTTTTTATATATTTATAACATAGAAGTTATGTCTTAAAAACAAATAAATCAAACTTCTGTTTTGATCCAATGGTACAAACTCTAAAGTGGTGCAAAAGCTTCCATCAAGCAGTTTAACAGAGAATAAAATCAGGTTAAAAAAGCAGCAGGTAAGACTTGTGTGTTTCTGTGTGTGTGGGGAGTTCACATAGTCCTGAGACGGTGTGAGCATATACAGCATGGTTGTGTGTTTCATGTCAGCGTGTTTCAGACTCTGGATGTGTGTAGTTTGTGGACTGGGCTGATAACACTACTGCACCTTTGGAATACCACAGCTCACAGATCGGACTGAACCAGGACAGAGAGGATTTTCTTGAGGAAAAAAAAAGCAACTCGTGGGTTCATTTGGCTGGCACACGCCACATAAAATCAAAACTCAACAAACGACTGCTAATAACAACCCCATAACTGATAACAACAGTAAAAGCACATTTAAGAAGCACTAAAAAATGAATTAAACAGCCCAAAATTCATTTTTTTCTTCATACCTCTACATCTATGTGTAAGAGAAAAAAATTGTGTGGAGTGCCGGTCTGATTTGACCTAGAAATAGCACCACACACACCAAAAAAGTGAAACAAAAGGCAAACCACAGCCAGCGGGCAAAGAAATGTGTACTCATTTCCTCCCACCGTACGTAAACATGACTTTACTTCCTTCTTATTTTCTAAAATTCATCAGTACCCTTCATAAATTCACAAAAGTGCAAACCTTTCTTTGTCAGTCTAGAAGCATGCATCATACACGGTTGACACACTGTAAACATGACTCATTTACAGTTGAATGATGTCTGTTCTGCTCCGATTTTACACTCCTGCATGTTGTTTTTGACATAAAGCTACGTGACAGCACAGGTCGAGTCAAAGTGCACAAGATCAAAGAAAAAGCAAGAGACGCGCAAAAAGGGGGAATAAAATAAAATAAAATTAAGGGCAGGAAATGAGTGCCCTGTCATAGTGGATGTAAAACCGTGTCCTTTACCCTGCATCCTCACCTCTTCCCCCCCACGGACCCAAACTCTTATGCTGATGCTGCCCACCCCTGCTGGTGGGGCCCAGAAGGGCCGACCTGTCACACGGTGAGGGAGATGAAGCTGTTGTATCTCTGGATGTTCCTTTTGAGGATCTCTGAGCATGGACCGAGCACACGCTCAAAGCGGGGTCTGTCAAGCTTCACACACTTGAGCGGACCACGAGCGACCACGGTGGCGGCCCTGGGTCGGTTCAACAGCAGGGCGATTTCACCTGGAGGAGAAGAAGGAAGAAGGAAGGAGGATCAGCTGGGAGCTACGCTGATTATCTGTTTCTTTTTCTCTTTTTTCATTCTGCAAATGGGTTTTTGGGACAAACACGTGACTAACAAACCCTAACAAACCTAACAAAAGAGAAACAGTGTATTCATAAAGAAAAGCAACTTCATGGAGAAAAAATGCAAAATCACTAATGCCAAAATAGTTTATGTGATGATGCTTTACTTTCCAAGTATTTCTACTTAAATGCTGATGTCTGACATCAAAAAATACATC
>JAPZDY010000009.1:10816317-10844899 GCA_029783645.1 Ctenochaetus hawaiiensis | reverse complement strand
GTTGGGATGACAGGCAGGGGGCCCTTCATGAAGCTGCACCAGGGCCCCAGCTCCACAAAGCCTGCAGTGTGTGTGTGCACGTGTGTATGTGTGTGTGCACGTGGGTATGTGTGTGTGTGTGTGTGTGTGTGTGTAGGCAGGGGGGTTATCATGCTTGTGAGCCAAGAGCTAGTGAACACCACTGGGTAGTCTTTCTGCCGGTGGCAATAAAATGTTATCAGTTCAGACCCTTAGCAAAGAGCCCACCAACGTCTCTGCATTCTGACATCTACGTCAACCACCTGTGTGTCCATCTGATGACACACACTCAGACAGACACACACACACACACACCATATGCCAATGCATGCAGATTAGCAGATTACAGAAAACGCACAGATCTGATCTAAGTAGTGTCACAACAAAATTTTCTGTTAGACTTGTAGAAACAGAAATACAGTATAATTTCTTTCTCTCCCTCTCTCTCTCTCTCACACACACACACACATATGCACACACAGGCCCTCCCACAGACTGTACCTCTGTAATAATGAAGAAGTCATCGCCAGGTTCTCCTTGCACCACTATCTTCTCTCCATCTTCAAACTGAACGGGCTCCAGAGCATCAGCCACTGTCAGACGTTCCCACTTATCCAAAGACTCTGTGAACAGAAAATGCATAGTCATCAGTCAAAAAAAAAAAAAGATTAATGCAATAGCTGCTGCACAAACAGGCATGTGTTTGTGTGCTCCACAGCCTGAGGATGCCTCTTGTTTAAGTCCAGTAATATGGTGAGAGTGAAATTCCTACTTTAGGCTAATCCAGTCATTCATCAGGGACCGTCACATCACAGCCCTCCTCCCTCCTCTCATGGAGCCTGAAGCTAACTGTTAAATGTGTAAGACCTCGACTCTGCTGATTCTGGGAGTGGTGACAGAGATCTGGCCTCTTTGAGGCCAATCCAGGTCTGATTATACAATAAAAAAATATAAGATATAAAGTTTCAGATGGGCAGAGTGCAACACTCCTCCAAGGTAAATTGATGCAGATAAGGGCATCTGCTTTGTGCTTGTAAAAGTGAATATAGACAGGATGTGAAGCATAAACTTTAACTAAATATAACGTGCACTTCAAACCAATGTGAGAGTATTGTTTGTTTGTTTAATGGTTAAGATACATTAAAGGTTTGAAGGATCTCATTGTGCTGTATTCAAACTGAACATCTGCCTCCTGTTGATTCAGTTACAGGACTTTAATTTTATGGGTTTGAATAATAAAGTTGAGATTAAATTAATTTCAAGGAATTCACCATAATATCAAAACTAATTTAGGTGCAATCCCACTGATGCTGCTGAGCTAATATGAAACCCTGGAACAAGGATTTAAGAACAGGATTTGTGAGTTGAATCCATCCAAAACCTGTGACAGATCTAACTTTTTTCAAATTTTTGGGTGATCCTGAGAGCCATTGGCGACAGCTGTCTTTCCGACAGTTCAACCACATATACAGTGACGTGGTTAGCCCGGGATATTTCTAGAAGCTGTTGGTCTTCACACAGAAACCAAAAACACAGACGGTCATACATCCTCACTAGGAAAAATGTTCCAACCGAAGGCCTTTCGGGCAGCTCAGAACTATTTTTATTTACAGAGAGAGAGGACCCAGTAACACCTACACACCCTGACACAGAAGATTTGCCAAATTAGCTCAACAGATTATTGTTGCCTCATCCTAACAGTCTATATATCTATGTGTGGAATTTTTCTTATCTGCAGAGAAAACACTCCTCATCTTTAGCTTTGTCTAGATAAAAGGGTGATTCAGTGTTTTGATTTGACTAAGATGTGAGTTAAAGGCGTAAAACTGCAGCCGGATCTTTTTGTCTAAGACTATTGTCTCCCGATGTGCTCAGTAACTGATCCCACTGTGTGTCTATTTGTGTGTGTGTGTAAATGTGTATGTTTTTAGGATTAACTAAGGTGCAGTCTGGTCTGTTGGAGGTGTCCAGTGTCCCCTCCAGTGGGGCCGTGGTGTCTGCCGGACCCAGATGGATGTCCTCTGTCTGGCTGCAAGCTAAAGGCAGCAGGTCCTATCGTAGTGATCCTTAAAAGCTCGGCATGTAACACGATACACAAATGTGCTGACTAAAGAACCTACGTTTCACGCTTCGCAGAGCCTGCACTCACTTGGATCACCTTGCTACACGCATACATAGTGCACCCACAGGGAACTGGCCATTGGGTTGTTGAAGCCTGTTTGAATCTGACAAAGAACATGTTGTTTTTTTCCCCCTTCACCCCTTGACATCAAGGGCTTGTACCCAATTTCGTGGCTATCTCAAAAATCAAAGACAAACAAAAACACTGCCGCCTCCTGCCCCTCCTCCAATTCAAAGACGTGGAGCGGAGAAGCTGAGCGACAGAAAGAGGAATGAAGAGAGGAAAAGCACTTTGAAGAGGGAGGCGGGCGTTTGAATACAGGCCTCAACAAGGCCGTCAGAAAGGGAGACGCAGAAGAAAAGGACGTGAATGAAAAGAGAGTGGATCTTGCAGAGACGTTCTCCTAAGACCTGAATTGAGTGTATGTGTTTACTCAGCCAGCTAATAACTCTGTACAGGGGGCATGGCCTTACTCTATGCACCACACACACACGATCAAGTAGAAAGGGATGAGATGTCAGTTCCAATTGCAACTCGTTTCATAAGTCTGAATGAATCTCATTCACCATTCCTCCGAATTCAAAGGCCTGTGCAGACTGGCTTTATCCAAATTCCAGTAGGAAAAGAGAGGCTTAGCTTGATTTACTATTCTTTAATTTTCCACACAGAGAAATTGTAGAGTGTGACTGGCTTTAGCATGAACAAGAAGATTACAAGCGCACATACAGACCTTACTCAGCTATGGGCCTTGTGTGAGAATGTGTGCCTGTGTTTATGTGGGCTAATCTACAGTGTATGTTGCACTCGGCAGATTTACCTGCCTACACTCTGGACTCTCTGACCTGTGTGTTCGAAAGGAATGTGTGACGTGGCATACACGTGCAAACACACTTTGCACTGTGCAGCTTTTATAAATGCAGAAACACAAATCAATGTCCTTGGACATCTTCATAATGTGCAGAGCTAAACAACAACAAAAATATATTTTGCCATTTTTACGGAAGAAAAAGAAATCGCAGATCCAGCGATGCATATTTTTCTTGTCCATATTGCAATTTCTGTAATATTTTGATTAACCGTTTAGCCTAATGTGAAATGTGATTCAGACACACAGACTTACCAAGGATGGAGACCTTGCTAAGGAACTCTTCATACATCTTTCTCTTCCTCAGTGTGCTTCCCTGTGAAAACAAAAAGGAGAGACATTTAGTTTTTCTCTCACCTCAGTATAAATAAAAACCATGTAATAGTGGTAGCATCTTATGGTCTTACACTGGTTCTCATCTAAACAAATTCAAGTAATTACTACCTTGAGCAGATGCTACTAAGTCTTGAAAAAAAACTGAACTTGTTTGTTGTCAGTGAGTTTAAATTGAGAGCATCATTATATGACAGACAATGACCCATGTTTTGGAAATGAAACATTGTTTTCATACTGATATTTACAAGATTTGCTGCATTTTTGTTATTATGTTTTACTATATATAGTTTGTTTCTTTCTTTTTCACTTGAACTCAGGTTTTGATTGTAACTTTTGTTTTGCCCACAAGGGCATATTGTGCTCATTCTTGCACAATAAAAACATTCATATGCCACAACTTGTCCTCATGGCTTGAAAGTCAAAAGTTAAATAACAGTGCTGCAAATTTCAACACTATAAAATATTGAAAAATAAACATTAAATCTGCACTACAGGATGATTAATTGTGTAGACATAAACTGTACACAGTTCATGGGGTCATACTTACGGAGGTGTGTGTGACTTGTG
Organism: Ctenochaetus hawaiiensis; assembly: GCA_029783645.1. Taxonomy (NCBI): domain Eukaryota; kingdom Metazoa; phylum Chordata; class Actinopteri; order Acanthuriformes; family Acanthuridae; genus Ctenochaetus; species Ctenochaetus hawaiiensis. The sequence goes on along the minus strand of JAPZDY010000009.1, from coordinate 10,840,991 downwards.
TGGTAATGTTCATGGCATGTGTGTGTCTGTGTGTGTGTGGCCCACCCCACCCACCAGGCAGGGGACTTTCCCCTCTCTGCCTCTACCATGAACATCAGGTGCTTCCTGACAAGTCTGGACCCAGAGGACCCCCTTCCCTAAACTGCATTTCTCCCTTTTTTTCCCCTCCTTCACTGCACACAACCACTCAGAAAGAGCGGGAACATAAAGAGAAACAGAGAGTGAGGAGAGACGATCTTGTCCAGCCCGTGTCTGCCTCTGCATATGGAAATGATATATTGAGGCTACGGGTGTCTTTGGTGCATAAGTGCTTGAGTCCCGCTGCTGCCTCTAATTTCATATAATTTCACATTTTGTCTTAAAAAGGGGAGAAAACGTTCCCAAGTGAGCCCACGTCAAACTCAAAATCATAAACAACTTGATTAAAGGAATTCTAGCCTGCATCGCCTCCCTCCTGGATAAATGATTCATGTGTGTATGTGTGTGCGTGGTGTCGGTGTGCGTGAGTGTGTGTGTGTGTGTGTGTGTGAGTGGAGCATACAGTCTGTTTTTAGTTCTGCCACTTACATTTCCTTGCTGTCTCTGCAGAGACGAAACTTCATGCTCATTAAGCAAGCAAATACAAACGCTCACACGTGTATACTCTCTTTCTGACACAATCTCACGCACCCACGAACACACACATGCATTCCACTTTCAACAGAGACGTTTAGTTGGTCTCTTGACTTCATATCCTCTCCATAGAGCTTTGCAGACAGGCTTGCTGAGCTTAGAGGCTTACTGTGCATACATAACTCTACATTACACAGCAGGTCTGATTCATGCCACTGTTACAAAGGTTTGATGTCACCAACATCAGGGTTTAATTGGTAGGATGGAATGAAAATGATACTTTTTCATCTTTTTTTGATTCTCAAATTTCAAGTTATCATCATATTTCATACATGCATTTTTACTTTCTCCTGGCATTCTTCTTTTAGTCTTTTTTTTTTAGTCCTTTCCTGTCTTCTTGGGAGGGCCAAGCATGCTTTATGTACAAAACTCCCCTACTCCTGCTGGCCCTAATGTGTTTGCTCCTCCCGTGGTTGAAGATGAACAAGCCTCTGTGTCTGCCCGCTGTCTTTGAGGTAGGATCATCAAAGATTTGAGGTGTGGAACCAAGCCAGACTAAACCAACCGTACCTTATGCCCCATCACCTTCATCTCAGTCCAATGTGAAACACATACACCCACTACCCCAAATCTGTGTTCATTTCTTGGTATCATTTCTCCTTGTCTTTTGTTGTGTTCTGTTTGTTGACAGTGGTCTGTCAGTTTGTTAGAAGCTTTGTCTGCAGCCATATGTGTTTAAATACCTAGATGACACAACAAGGTGGGTCCACACAATGCAGGGAGTGTATTTATCACAGTGAATGGTATTACATTGTTGACTAAATGCAGCCTAGACAAGCAGGAGAGGAGGAGGTGGGGGTTGAGGTGGTTTTGAAGGCCCCTCTTGGCTTTGATTTTACATAGCAGGATTACAGACCTGCTGTCAACATTATATTCAGTGGTTGAAACTGTTTCAAGACCAGCTGTGATGTTGCAGGCTATGGCACGAGCACAATGAACTATCATTATCATCACCAATTAATCTGTCAGTTATTTTTTGATTGATTAACTAATTGGATAATTGAAATATCAAATGATTCTAAGCAAAGCAAGGTTTTGGAAAGCCCCTTAAATATCTGTTTCTTTGTCCAATCGACAGCCAGAAATGCAAAGATATTTCATTTACAGTGATATAAAAAACAGAAAATCACAGAATCTTCATATTTAAACTGGTAGCAAATTATATTTGACATTTTTGCTGAAGTAGAAAACTAATAAGATTAAATCTGAATCAGAATTTTTGCCAGTTAATTTTGTGGTGCTGAACTTATTGCAAAAAATAAAACTTTAAATTGATAACTTAATCAAAACTTCACTTAGATCAGTTGTAAAGATAATTAACACGTGGCTGAACATTATCATTGAAAAAGTAACTTTTCAGGCAACCAGCAAAAGCTGATAACTTCTGATGGATATAGTTGATTGTGGTGATGTTTCTTGAAATGCAATTTATAGTAATCTGCCAATTGATTTTATGGGCTTTAAATGTAGGAATGTAAAACTATTCTGTCGAGCTCTTAGTTTGACTATTTAGAGATCCGGCAAAGAAGCAGGACAGGCGAGAAGCAGATGTGCAAACAGTGAAACTGATTGTACCGACTGCACACCTTCCCTGAACTCCTAACTAACTAGCTGCAGACACAGGCACTCAGCATAATTTTAGTGGGAAAGACAACCACACACATACTTAGACACACAGAGACTGCTCATTGCGTTGGCCTAGGACGTTGCCAGAATACCACACTTTATAAAAACAGCTTTACAAATCATTGACAGCAATAATTAACTACAGGTCCACATAATTGAATTCTGCTTCACTCCGTCTTCCCTCCTGCTGCTGCTGCTGGAAGGAACGAAGGAATGAGAGCCAGAGAGAGAGAGAGAGAGAGAGAGAGAGAGAGAGAGAATCCTCTCAGAGAAAGGTTACCAGGGCAGACTTTGCCCTCTGTTAAACTATGTGCTTAAGAGGTGACATGAGTGCTGGGCAGGCCAGTGCCAACTTTACACTGAGCTGAAAGGTCCAAACACAGACTTTCTTCCGACTCTGTGGGCTCAAAGTGTTTGACTGTCAGAGCTGAATTTTCACTGCTGATGAAGGCAGATGCTCACGGGTGTTTGGAAGGTTAATTGGAAGCTACCTAATTTATTAGAAGGTGGTGTTTGGAAGATTAGAGGAAGTATTTAGTCAGGAATGGAAACTCACACACACACAGAGTAATTAGTATTTCTAAAAGTACCTAAAATGTATGTGTGTGTGAGTGTGTGTGCATGTGTTTATGTGTGTGTGTGAATTGGTATGACAGCCAGGGCAGAGCACCTTGTGTTTCCAGTTTAAACATTTAGACATTCTTGCTAGATAAGCTCCCGGAGAGGGAAGTGTGTGTACAGGCATTAGTGTTGACCCCATCTCTCCTCCACAGCCCTCCCTCTCTTCCCTCTTTTCCCTTTCCTCTTCTAGCAACAGATCTTAGGAGACACTAAAACAGGAGGACTCACCCAAAGGCAGAGGTTTTGTCTGTGTGTGTTGGGTCAGTGCATGTCTGTGTGTATTTTGATTTGTGAAATGAAAGCAACTGTTTAAAGTGTCAATGGAGTCTTAAGTGGTTGAGTAGGAAAAATAATGTGCAATTGAAAGACCACAAATGGTAAGAATGTAGACAGGCTATAAAAGTACATTTTTATTTTACAGTGTGTTTTCTCCTGAAGTGTGTCGTCTTGTGTGACATCTTGTTTCTTTGGAGAGGGAAGACATCCAAACCAAATTATCCTATTCCATAGAAGACCAGGAGGATGCAATGCAGCTCAAAACACAAGATAAATTTTAAAATTTGAATTACAAACTTAGATGGGAATAACATCATTTTCTTATCTGTAGTGTATTTCAAAAACAGTGAATCCTTCTGTGGACATTTCACACAGTTGCTTACTTTTCAAATGCTGCTTCCAAAGAAGCGTTATATAAAGAAAAAGCCTCCATAATTTCATTATAGAGTAAATTATTTTTCAAAAACTAACATTTTTTAGAGCTACAAGATGAACTATATTTCTATCTGAGTATTCAGCTCTTACTGGATATTAATGAGACACAATAGCGATTCATATTTAGGCAGGAAACAGCAACAGGTACGACATTGAACTGTAGGTGGCAACAGTGAGTTGGCTGTATTTCTTTCTGTTTTGATCTCTGTCGCAAATTGGCAGAAGTTAGACTGTTCTCATTTGTTAAATGTGAATCTGTGAGTGAGTTACAAGATGACGTACATGACATGCACATAATGGAGCCTAAAATTTCCACATTATATTATAATGTAATACGGGTCTTATAGTTGCTAATGTTTTTAAGAGGCAGGAAATGCATTCAACATGTTTGGTAGACCTCAAAGACACACCAAGTGAAACAGGGTTTTTTAGTTCGTCTAAAAGAAAAGTCCACGGGACAACGTTAATGCAAACAAGAAAGCCTGAGCTACAGCACAAGCAAGCCTGAACTTACCTCATAGTTAATACTAAAGGTTGTCTAAGATAGTGTGTGTTCATGTTTATACCATGAGAATGCGTCGGTAGCTGTCTCGGTCGATGCCCCACAGTTTAAGATCAGTCTTGGCCTTGACGGTGGCGGCTCTTGGAGTTCCATAGATCAAGGCTAGCTCTCCAAAACTCCCTCCTTCTCCAATACTAGTCACCCACTCCCCATTCACATATACCTGCAGACAGAACAAGGAACAAAGTGATGGACAGGATGTTATATGAGCTTAAATGCTTCTTAAGAAGGCCAATCATTGCTGGGTGTCTATCTTTTCAACCTAAACTCCCCCAACTCTTCTCTTCCCTCTTCTTCTCCCCTCAGTCTCCAGACTGTTTGATATGCTCACCAGGCTTGTCCCTAAGCATTTGATCACCACTAAGCCCCCAAATGAGACCCTCTAAAAGGCCCTCTATCCCTCTTATCTCTCCATCTATCCCTTTTAATTTCCTCTGTCTTGTTTTGTTAGGACCTTTCCCTTTGATTTGAGAGTGATGGAAGACACAAAGCTGTTGTAGACTTTGGGATTTTTTTCCTGATCTGAAACACATATAGGCATTAAGATACTTGTTCACCTCTACACACACGCACACACACACACGCACAGATTTATTTAGGCCAGCCAGTATAGCTCTGCAGACAATACAACCTCACTGAGACTCATTCAGGCCGTCTCTGGGGCAGTTAAGGTTTCACCTGTCAACACACTATCCACTATCTTGTTGACTTAATAATACCAAGAGAAAGGAAGAGAGAGAGAGAGAGAGAGAGAGAGAGAGAGAGAGGGAGGGAGGATTTATCCCTCCGGTGGCTGTGAATCGCCAGAATTGTTGCAAGCCATTATCCAGGGCTCAGAGAGTAGACCACAAGGGACTCATCCTTCACTATTAACTGTTGTGGGTTCAAAGAGATGCAGAATGCTAGCTGTGCTTACGTCAAGATTAGAAGAACAATCATATGAGTGTTGTGAAAGTGTTACATCAGAGCATACAGGATAGATTATTTTTCACTGCATTTCAGATTCATGTTCCAGTCCTCAAGTATCCACCGACCTGAAGGTCTTTGTTTGCTTTTCCTTGTTGTACATCTGATCTTATAAAAAGTTCCACACACACACACACACACACACTTCCATGCAGCTCCTGGTCAGGCAGAGCTGTTTTTAAAGCTCAAACAATCAGCATCACATCCCAAATCGATCAGGTAAGCAGGAGTAAAGCGGGAGCTAAAGCTCGCATAAAAGGTGGTCCAAAAGCTGTTAAATTGGAAACACGTGTACTGTATCGAGTCAGCACTGTGCAGGAGGTAAAAGGGAGTTCATGAAGAAAAAAATCTGAAACGACTCAAGCCTAGAACAATGTATGCTGTCTCGCAGCTGTCACCATATTTTCAATATGCCAATATTTACAGCACAGTTTGTGCGTCTGGCGTTAATTAAGAAGCAGCAAATCAAAAGTTCTAGAAGGTGGATGAGCAGGCAGTGTTGCTGTGTATTTCTGTTTGTAGTAACTTGGAGTTTAAATGTTTCTCTGTGCATGCCCGTGACGTGCATATGTGTGTGTGAGAGAGGATGTGTCTCTATTTGTTGTCAATTTGGCAGCAATCGTTTGAATTCATTCCCAAATGACATATCCCCTCTAATAATAATAATTAAAAAGTCTTATCATACAAAATAAGAGTTTTTATTGAGGTAAATGCACTTAAGTAAATTATTTTAATAACTTTGCTCACAAAATGACAGATATAATCACCTATGACGGAAATATTCTTGTTAACACTTAACTTGTCCGATTATGCATTGTTTGTATGATTATAATTGTGTTTTAATATGTTTTAATTTCCTAGCTGTTTATTCAGTGTTATCTGTTTTTTATCTGTTTATACAACAGTTTAATTTTGATTACTCAATGCTTGTATACAATACATAGGGGGACTTAATGTAAACTGTTACCAGATACTCATTACTTAATTAAAAGTAATATTTTTTTTCCAAGAAGATCACACTCTGGAAAGAAAGTTTTAATTTCCTTTGTGGTGCACCAATATAAATACAGGCCAGGGTCTGCGAGTGAATACACTTGTGTGCAGACATGGTGGGGTGTTTACATCAGTGGCAGAGGTTGTCAGCTTTCAGGCAGTTTATGGAACGTCGGCAGATTTACACCCTGTCTAATGAGAGACATCTCCACATTTTAATAAGCTTGGCAGTGAGTTTGAAGTAGTTAAGTGCCTGAGCTGTGGTTGGGAGGCAGCATCTGTCTGTAGAGATAGAGGGGTGGATTGTAGGATGAGGTGAAGCATTGGGGGTGAGGCCAAGGATAGGGGTCTTCCCCCCAGCTTGGGCGCAGAATGATGGGATCCAGGCTCTGAGAGCAGATGCCAAAGATTCATCGATGGCAGGCAGAGTGAGGTTGAAGTCCCAGCCCAGAGCAGGCCAGACAACACAGACACAAAGTGAAGCTGCAGCTGCTGTACTGAGTATCAGCTATGAATCTAACTATGAATCTAATACAGAGTTGAGCCAGAAGAGGGACCATGGAAAATATTGAAAAAAATAATAAATGTCAGATATCATCCTAAGATATGTTGCTACTGCAAGCAACAAAAATGACCTTACTTACTTTCTGAGTTAAGATTACATATAGTTGTAAAGGACCGCTTGTGTTCAAAGGACATGCTGTTTCTTGCACTAAACTAGAAAAGTGACTGTAAGATTAGGGGTGAAAACAAAAACAATATGTCTGTTGTGGGAGTAAGAATATTATACACTGATTATCAGATCTTACACAAGACTCTCTAACACTTACAACAGCTGAGGAAGAGAGAAAAAAATCATAGGAGAAAAATGAAGAGAACATCTGCAGCATTTATGACCAAAAAACGAGATGACTGGACTGAACAGGCAAATAAAAAAGTTGGGAAAGTATATTCCATTTCCTGTAAATATTTTCTGATCTTTTCTTTGATAAATAATCCTATGTTCGTAGCTTAACTACAGGATAAGATGTGTGCACGGCTACACTTCTGTAGAACTTCTGTTTCACCAGAATCTGGAAATTGGCAACATAACTTATGTTGACACATTTGACAGAAAACTACCCAAAACAATGCAAGTTGATGCAGCAACATTGGGTAAGAGTTCTCTGTTGCGCAGTCGTACTATCAAGGCACCATCTCAGTATTTAAAAACTTCTTTGTCTCAGGGTGGGCTGTATATATTGGCACACTTGGTCAAGCTTGCCAACCTGCTTGTTAGTTCCTACCCACTGTCCTTTTTGCTCATCGCTGTAAGACGATAAGGTGACTTCCTGTTTAACTTTCCATCAGCTCCTGTTTTATCTCTTCTTTTAACTCTATCGCTCTGTGTCAAGCTTGCTAATACAAAAGGCATCCTCAGTGTGGTTGCCTTCACTGCACGCTGGACTCTACAGCGCCATGTTCAGATTGTCATCGGAGTGGAACCGAACTTTGAAGAGAACAAAACATGGGGGCAATCCAATACAACCTGTCCATTGTTAGTGGTGAAACACTGTCTCAACATGAGTGGTGAAGATAGGGTTTTCCCACTGACTCACAAGCCTTCTTATGAGCTACTCACTGACACACTGCAGCCTGGAATCCCCTTTATTTGTAATGTTTTGCCTTAGTAAATTAAATCACAATTAAAGATATCACTTTAAAGAGAAAATGAATGAGTGCTTTTGTGTCTGTGTTTATGTCTCTGTGTCAGCCACTTACATCCACTTCACCTTGGTCAATCACGTAGAAGTTGTCTCCTTCATCGCCTGGAGGGAGAAACAGAGGAGGAAAGCAAGAGTTTGTGAGAGAGAGCAGGAAAAAAGCAGGAAGAGTACCTGGAGCCAACAGGAAATCTTACTCTTCCTATTAGTGCTGCCTCCTTCGTAAGTTCTCAAAGGTGGATTTTTAAACCATTACACTAAAATGGGAGCATAAAGAGTTTAAAGTCATTTGTCAAACACTTTTGTGAGATAGGGAAGAAAAATGAGTTCAGTTGTTGGGATTTATTGATCATTAAACTTTGACATAAACACACAGAAGTGCACATTTTCTCACATTCCTCTTGACTGTTACCCTTCATCTCCTCTCCTTTGAGGAACAACTGTTGATTACTTGTCTTGCCATCATTTTTCTTGTTGGGTCTTTATAAATTGAAGGCCTTTAAAAAGCTTCAGGGCAAACCCAGCGTCAGAGATGCCGCTGCCTCCTCCAGAATGCATATTTTACTGGGCCTGCCAATATCTCTGTGAAATTGGGCTCTTGCCAGCAGGAATTTGCAGCAACAGTGGTGCTCATTACCGCTGCTTGTGTACCTTAATAGTGGAAACTCTGAAACAGAGTTGCCTGAGCATGCAGAGCTACAACACCTCAGTAAAAATTTCTAATATATACAATTACAGAGGTCAGCTTTGTTTATTCTGTTATAGATATTGGTATTCTATGCAGAAAACTGACACAGACACACAATTTATATCAGTAAGTGGTCCTATTGAGACCTACAATGCTCACTTCATGCCGCACAACAAAATACTAGAGGGATGAAAAATGGAGACAACTGTGTTATGACTCTTGTCACTGGCTGGGAAAAAGGAATAATTAATGGCATTATCTAGAATATCACTTTATTGTTGAGTTAGATGAGAAGATCAATAGCACTCTCATAAAAATGCGTTAAAATTTAGCTGTAGTTAGCAGTTCAAAAGCAAAAAACTTTTCCAAATCTTACTCATTCACATAATATTTTCTGTTTGCTTTATAAGTGAAGAGTATTAAGTGTAAATTAAATTTGGCATTTTATGTTAGGTAATATGTTGGGGCTTATTTTGACTGGCACCAGCAAGTTTCTGGTAACTGTACCATTCTTACAAGCTGTAAAACTATTCCTTTAAGACTGGCGAAGGCTTGCACCAGCTAAAAGACATATTGTTGCCTAAGGGTTTATTATGTGGACAGTGCATATTGTAGGACATCCCAGACTCAGTCTGTCAGCAAAGACGTGACTCCCTGGATGCTGCCTATTTTAAGGCCTCCTGCCTCCCTATGAAAGGTGTTCCACGATGTCTGCATACCAAATGAAAATAAATAAATAAAAAATTGCAGCAACTGTGGCTTGATTTTAGTCAGCATACACTGTATCAGTTTAATGAGCTCAGACCAAAATGATATCCACTTTTGTTTTCTTCCATTTCAGCTGCAACTAATTAATGGGTACCTAATATAAGTGCAGGCTGGCAACTCAAAATGTTGTCTGGCTTGATTACCGGATCCCTGTTGTGTAATTGTGAGCCATAGGATCCGGTCCACTAAAAGCATCTCGTCTGGAGATAAGGCTGAAAAATGGTGAAGTGTTCCTTTAATTATGCTATCCGTTACATAGGGCTCAAGGGAAATTATTGAAAAGGACTGACAGCCACATACATGAGCCCTGTGAAACACTCCCTGCAGCTACTGCCTATAATAAGATATACATGCAGCTCCATTCAGAGGCACAAGTGGGTGATGATGCATGAGTATACATGAGACAACTTAGCAATTGTGTGCATTTCGCAGGTACCAAGTGAGGGGTGTGTATGAGTCTGTGTTTGTGCGTGTGTTCTTGTGTGTACGTTCACCTGAAGAGTTGAAAGGCTGAGAGCGCCCTGTGTGTAAAGTTCACAAGAGTTCACACGGCTAATTAATATTGAGTGGGGAGCGCTCGTTAATCATATAGCTCTATTTGTCACACAAAACGCTCCTTGTCTGTCTGATAGTTTGTCCCACTGGAGACCCCAGACGCACGCACACACACACACACGCACACACACACACACCACACAAACACACACATAACCCGCTGCAACCTGGCCCTCTCCTATCTCCCTCTCTCTGTCTCTGCCTCTGCCTCCCTCTCTTTCATCTCATCTATCTCTCTTTCAATTCCCTCTCGCTCTGTCTTTCTTTTCTTCTACTCTTCCTGTCTTTTATCACTTTGGTGCTCAAGTCTTTGTTTTGCAGCCTTCCACTCCTCCTGTGCCTGAGAGTGCAAGCAAATATTTGACCAGATCGTGCACACACCACAAACACACACACACACACACACACACACACATACACACACACAGGTTGTTGTACTGAGTGTGGCCTCATTTCAACACTAGCTAATCGTCAGGCACGCTGTTAAGGTTCTCTGGTTTTTCTAAAAAAGAAAACATGGGTTACATCCTTGGCCTCCAAGGTGTTTTTCACCCACTGTGCTCGTGCACCATCAGTTTAAATGAATTCATCTTTCCAAACTAATTTTAAGTAAGAATTTGATACCTTAAGAGCCGGTTGCTTAAAATCCTGCACAACTGGACAATTGAAATTAACATGATGTATACAATATTGAACAATAGGTTACGAGGAAAATATCTCTATGCCCTATTTTGCATGTTATGATGGAGTAAATTCTCCTTTTGTTTAAATACCATTAGAGCCACAGAGTCGATAACTCTTAACTGTGTCTAAATAGTGTGTGATGGACCAGTAGCAGGGGTGTTTTTTTGAAGCCGTACAGTAGTCCAGACATTAGCAATGACATCAGCACTGCATATACTGTATACCACACTCTATAGTGTATATAACAATGGGCTGTCTGGGCCTGGGGGCCCCTGCAAAGTTAGCTAGAGTTATTATCACCAAATTAGGACTGATATACTCCTGGATGTTGTCTTGGAGTAGGTGGGACTGACTGAGCGAGAGTGTGATACAGTGAGTGTCAAAAAGCCTTTACTCAGTGTTTAAGAGAGTGTGTGTTTGCATGGCGTGCTCCACAGGTGCAACATGTGAACACGAAATCAAGTGAAAGTGCGCTTTTTTGTGAGGACATGTATTTTCAGTGTTTTAAAAAGTCCTATTTGTTTTATTTGAGTTTGTGATTGATAGGAGTTTGACTGGGGGTAGTGAGGTGTATATGCCTTGGGGTGGGGGTGGGGGGGTTACTGGAAAAATACAGTCTGGCCCTGCTAAGCTCTGTGTTCTATCAAAGTCCCAGGATGTCTAGAGTGAGGGCTTTGACAACTGTGGTTAGGCAGAGGAGAGGTTCCTGACATCTGGTGCAGAGTTGGAGGTGTATGAATGGGGCATATAGGGGAAGAGCAAGGTAACAAGGTAGGAAAACAAGAAGTGGCAGTGCAATGGAAACATTCTTCAACATAAAATTTTTAGAGAAGGGTTTATATGTTTTTTGGGACACTCTCTTACATGCTTCAAATGGGAAGCTGAGCAGAGGAATATTCAGTTAGTTGCGATCTGCAACTATACAGCTAGATGTCTCAAACTGTGATTCTGTCCACAGTTTGCACTTAGCTTATTGTGACTACATAACTTCATCAAAACAAACACATACCTTGCTGAATGACTGTTTCCCCTGCGATGTGGGTGACTGGGAACATTGCATCAAATATGTCGCTGAAGGAGAAAGAGACAGAGAGGGAAGAAGAAGGGGAAGGGAAAGATGGAGGGAGAACACAGTTATTACCAACATACCTGCTATTATAGTGCATTACCTCACAGTTCTTTCCAATTGTTTACTCACCCACAACCCACCCACAAATGTGCAGAACACACTGTTTTATTTTTTTTAATTGAGGAGCAGCTTAATGGAAAAGACAGAGCAACACCGTGTCAGCTCTATCAACGGGTACCACAGCCAAGGGAAGAGGCCTGGGAAATCTGGATGATCCCAATACAAATACACACACACACAAACACCCCCTGAATGTCTGCAAAACTGATTTCTTTATCATTTCCCACATTCAAACAAATACCTATTAGCCTCAGTGAAAACCTTCATAGGGAACAAAAGTATGTCACTGAGAACATGTATGGCTGCAACAGTGCATCAAAATTAAAAGCCTCTTTTTATCATCACGCTCAAAAAAATCATCTCAAAGTATATATTTTTAAAGTGCCATTATTACCACTTGCTCATGAGACAATATTATCATAAAATAAATCAGCATAACAAACCTTCAGCCACTTTCTCCACAACTATACATGGTGTCAGTACTGAACATAGGCAAAAACATGATTCTGTGTTGTTTCAGCATAAGAACAAAGTCTTTATCTCTGCGTGTATCTTTAGATAGAGGTGCTGAGAAAACAAACAAAACAATGGTTGCACTTAAGCACTTAATTTCTGTTTCAGCCCGGCAGGGAAAGCGTCTGTTAGACTGCTCCTAATCAGACTGTTTAAATGCATGAAGCCTCAGCAGATTAAAGTTCCACTGCTGAGATGTGTTGGGACAAGAGAAAACTTACTATCCTTCCTCTCTTTTCCCATCTATTGCCTTCAGGGTATATTTATCTATCTAATCAGCTACATACCACCCGTCTTAAAGAGAAATATAGAAAAAACAATAAAAGGGGGTCAGGCATATCAAAGACATACAAGACCTGCTGAGTGTATGTGGGGCAAGTTTGAGCGCGTTCTTGGTTATGTGTGCATGTCACTAGAAGTGTGTTTGTACCAGTCCGTCTGGGTTTGAGTATATACTGCTTATGAAAACACACAGGTTTCTACAATATAATGTGTGGGTGTTGAATATAGTTGCTTGTATTGGTACACTTGAGTATGCAGCACTTATAAATTAAAAGGTTACGCAGGGAAACACACCTTGCTGCACACTACAGACATTAAAGTGTTGATTTACATGAACCTCCTTGGAGACCAAAAAAAAAAACAAAAGTGCACGTCAACAGATGTTGGGGAAAGATCTGAGGATGTTATTGAGTGCTTTTGGAAGTGAATGAACCCTGCTGGTATTTGTTTATGTGACACTGAATAAAAAGCAGACTTAAGAAGGTGGATTTGGGCCAACTTCACCCACAGGTAGGGCCTGTGCGATGCAGCTGGCCACTGACTCACACATACTCCAGGACAAACAGTGTACGCACACACATACACAAGCATGTACGCCAAAAAGCACACACCCTCTTTGAACTGCACAAGTCCTGGCTAAAAGATGCACAGACACACTTAGGTGCTCCCACATACAACATAGTCTCCTTATTCTGTATGCACATGGGAATATGCATGCAACCAGTGCTCTCAGCTGTGCATGTCAGCACACTCACAAAGACATTTAACACACATACTGGCACTCTCATACGACAAGCAAACTAAACTTGCTTTGATCGTGGTTAGTCAGAGCAACATCTGCAGGAGAGCCCTCGACTCTGCTCACATCTGTGACCACCTGCGCTCGGCATGGAGTCTGTTTATTCATGGAATTTTGAAGCAGCCGGTTCAGGTCACGTATAACTAATATTGTGTTGTTTTATTAAAACAGTTACCTTAGCAAAAGAAGAAATTAGAAGTAAAAACCCTTGGGAAAATGAGCCCATACAAGTCGTTAACTTTTATTTTAGATGATCTGGAATTATGCTAAAATTAAATCAAAATATATGTCAATGCTTTCTAACTTATGAGGCTTTACTTTGGTATGAGCACTTTCCTGGTAGTGATGATGATGATGCATCATGTAGCTAAGTAACATGCTCAAGACTGAGGCACACAGTCATAGCGAGAGGATCAAAGGCCAGTAAACCTGCGTTTAGGTAATTACCCTTGACCACCTCTCTCGCTCCATGGTCTGCCTATAACTGAACGCACCACTGAGTACCACAAAGACACTTGCAGGTAATTGCTTCCCCTCATCTCTACCTGTCACTCTTTCCCTTTCTTCATCCCCAACTTCCTCCCGTCTGTTCTCGATAACTTTTTCTCTTCCTCTCCCCTCTCAATTATCCCTTTCTTCCCTCTAATTCTCCTGCTGCCCCACCTATTTCTCTCATCTCTCAGTCTTCTGCCCCCCCCATCCCCTTGCCTGTCCCAGATAAAGTGATTAATCTTGTCTTTTCCGATACCTGGAGCCCCTCTGACCTTATGAAAAGGCAGAGCACCCCCCTCCCTCTTTAACAATGGATGTGCTGTTCTGACAGAGACAGACTAGAATAGAGAGGGAGAGATGGAGAGATCGTGCAGACTCTAAAGAGGCTAGGAAGTTCTTCTCCACCCAAGGGAGGGAGAAAAAAGTTCTGTCATGGTTGAGATATGTGGAAATACTTCTCTGCAACACACGTGCACATGCCTTTGCACACACATACACACACACATACACACACACACACACACACACACATTTGTACTAATGCATATGCATGTTAGAACACATACTGAAAAGTATGCATCCATGAAATGTTAAATTACTTTAATTTTATCCTCACTGACATCAGTCTTATTTAAAATTCTTACAACCTACCCCCTGTGCACATCCATCGATGAAATCACATTGACAGTACATTGTCTGTATGTATGTGTTGGCTTGTAGTGCAGAACTTAGCAGCCGTATATAATGGCACTTGTGTAATAATTTGAGTGTCTGTCACGGCAGTGAAGCAGCAGATTTACTTCAGAGGAGAAACTGTGACGCCAAAGATGCAGTCATGGGTAGATGAACATCAAAATGAATACTACTAGTAATGAAAGACACCTTAATATGGGGAGAGATGCCTTAATGTAATGCCCTGCATTGCAGTGTGTTGTGCTCATCATGAAAATGTGGCTTTGCAAAGAACAACATGAAAGTCAGATTAACCCAACCACACTAAAATATAGCTGCCACCTCAGGTTTCAAATTGTCCAACACGGTGAGAATCTGTATACATGTACGTGAGGGTTTGTGTGGGAAGGATAGGCCAAGTTTATGTGTGCTTTCACGCTCTCTCACACACATACACACAACAATGCAACAACAGCCGACTATTGTTCTCAAACACCCATAAAAACGTGGTTAGCTCAGGGGAATTCCATCATTAGTGAAATTAAATAAGGCCTGCTTGTTGAAGCTGGATTGATTGCTGTTCCTGCTAGTTGGCGTTTGATGGCCTTTCCCACTCACCTCTACCCTCCTTCTTCCTAATCTCTCCTACAACACAGCTGTTTATTTGTCCAGCAGCAGACATCTTATCTCTTACATTACCACCTTAACAAACAGCACTACCATTATGCCATTAACCCCGTGCGGCGTGCCACCATGTCTTTTGTTTCTTAATGGGCCGCAAAATGTTGAATTACACAAGCCCTAAATGGAGTGCCCATCCAGAGCGCAAAATTACTTGTCTTGGTTTGCAAAAACCAAAACAATTGAAAACTGCACCGCACACAGAAACTCTCTCCAAGTTGTGTCTTGGCTTGGCAGTGATGTGTCGCGGACACCACTAGCAGTGTTCATGCCATAAGTACTTGAAAGATTAATTTTCACTACCACAGTTGATAGCATTTCAGATAAACGATTCTGGCAAATCAGAAAAATCATCTTTGTTTTGCAAGTCTACACAATTTCATGACATAAGCATTGGCCTGAGGACATGATTTGTTGGCTTACAAAGGCAGTTGGGCAACATGGTTATCCTCCTCCATCTGGAAAAACAAAAGTTAACACCAAAACAGCTGCCTGATCTTCCCGCCGATGTGGATGAAAAAAAGAAAGAAAAGAAAAATCCCTGCATAAATCAACTGAGGAGGTTACAACAATCTGTCAAAGTGCAGAGAAAAATAAGAACTGAGAATCATGTACACATAAACACCTGTTAAAGGCAAGGTTTCACACCTTCTTTTTTAACATAATAGTATTATCATTTCGAAGGCAATAAAGATGCTGATGTAACATCAAACCATGAGATGAATATGTTATGTCCTGCTGGCACTTGAGTGACTTGGGAATGTTTAACAGAATTTATACTGCATACTTTTTCAAGTCTTCTTAGAATGAAAAGCTTTTAGAGGGCTGCAAAGATACACTCTGCTACAACAACCTTTACTTGAGTATCAGGTTGCTACGAAAATCAAGTTCGGCAGTGTTGCTTTTGTTTGGCTGTCTAATGAGGAATTGTGATTTGTCAGCCTAACATATACAGCACAAGTAAACAAATAAAACATGAAATCATAAGTCAGACTTTCACTGATGATTGAGATTAACATAATTGTTTACAAGCCTGTTGTATGACTCATTATGGCTATATCGGAGTGAGATGGAAAACAGCTTTATGAGACTGACTAAATGATGTGCAGTTTAATGTCCAGAGTTCAAAGTTTAGCACAACACATGGAACAACCAACTCACCCCACTGAGCTCTGTTGGTGTGCACACAATAAAATTTGTTTCCTAATTACACAAACACATTTAAACACATTAAAGCTTGTAGATACACCCAAAGACACTATTGCACTTACAGAGACACACACCACTGACAATAGGCAGCAGTATGACATAGTGAGTGAGTAAGAGAGAAAAAGGGGGAATGAAGGACGTATAATTATAAAGCACTGAAGCATTTAGGAGGGATATTTATGACATCAAAGCGCTGGACATGTGCCCTGTCTGTTCTTGGAGACCTGGTGAAAAATGGAGGGACCGGGCCTTGCCAGCTGATGCCCATTTCATTCAAATGGCTTTCGATCTTGAGCAAAGTGTGTTGAGTGTTAATTGGTTAAGATGCACCACAAAGATAACCTTATAGGAAATATAACAACTGTAGTCTACTTTTAGAACTGCAGCGGAGATGTTGTAGGTTAAATCCAGGTAAGGTACTTCATAATAAAACAGCTACTGAAAGACTTCAAAGGGTGCAAAATTAGACCATATATTTAATTTAATGTCTTTAGAACAGTTTTCAAGACTTTAATGGGTGATGATTTTATCAGACATGTCTGAGCAAGGAAAAAAAAAAAAGCTCCTCACTTTACTAAAAACTTAGCTGGCCTTTTCCCCAATCTGCCCTTGGCTTTGGTTCTCTGGGCTCTCAAACTACAGGTCTGATAAACATCATAAGCTCCAAAACACACTTGGTGTTCTTTTACTCTGCATTGACCCACTGCACACTAAGCACTTTAAAATCCTTAATAGAATTTAACAGCACTGGCCTGATATTTCTGCCCCAAAGATCTAATGTGGTCTAACACTGGCATGCATGGAGGTCTAGTTAGAATAGGCTGTGTGATTAAATGTTGTAACTTGTATTTAAAAGCAACAGAGTGCAGGGAGCACACTGTGTTAAAGCCACACACCTGGACCCGGTGCGTTTATAAGGGATATAAACCTGCATGCATCCTCCTGTGGCCCTAAAACGTAGACTTGTGTCTCAGTTTGTGTGCATTGCAGAGCCAAAGCACCTGAGGGCCGGGCTTGGTGATCTCTGTGACCTGTACACTGCTGCTAATACCTGCTGAAGCAAACAGTGTCATTTTTATGTACTGCAACCATTGGACCACCTGAGAGAAAGACAAAAAGGTGGAGGGAAACACAGCTGGAAGATTAGTCTTAGATTTTTTTCTAATATCTATTTTCCATTTCCAAATGCAGCGTGAGCTAAGTATCCCTCTTTAGTCTTTCCATGTCTTACTGACATGTTACACATGACTCATGGGCAATTAAATAATTGCAGCATCTACATGGAACTCTGTACATTAAATGTTTAATACTGTAGTAATGCAAACATTTTATGACCTTGCAAATGCCAGACTGCACTTTTCACACTTGAGAGAACTGATTATGCCTGGTTAAATACATACCGAACCAGTCAGTAAACTATTGGAAGTGTTAGTTGATGATCCAATGCCCATAAACTCCCAAGGCATGCATTAACACCTATTTAAGCTACATTAACTGTTGCTGAAATGAAGCCTAATTCTGCAATTGCATGGCCCACTTCAAAGCTCAAATGTACTCAGATGCTATTTTGATATACAGTTTAATTTTTTTCCAGTTAGAAAATCCACATCAAAGTTTTCAGAGAAAGTTGTGCATTCGTCAAATTGAATGTAGCAGGAAGAAGCAGACGACAGAGCTGTCAAACCATGCCCTTGCTAGACCCTTTTTAAAACACTATTAAATCTTGTTTCCTTAAAGTAGTTAATATTTTACCAGTGGTGTCAAAATTGCCAGATTAACAAATAAATCCAGGAGCCCGTGCTACTTGTTACTTGTTGCTGTGCCCTATTGTAAACACTTGCTGTTTGTAATGCTGTAAGTGTTAGTGAAATATACTTTACAGCTGTGCTCACAACACATACAAACACTTTAAATGATTCAAACAAACAAAACAAAGAGAGACTGGCAATATGGAGGAAAGACTCACTGAAGCAGCAGCTTTCCTGAAACACTTGAGCTAAAATGAAGCAATGGATATCAGACTAGAGCACCACTGAACTGGCATCACCCCCCTTGACCCTGTTTGCCTGCAATGTCAACTTCAGGATAGGACAATCCCTCCTTATTACCTTCTCCTCACCATGTCTAGTACTTACACTGTCCTGACACTGTTCTGTCACTGGCATGGCAGTGAAAGGGCTTGGCTTGTAAGAGTTGCTTCAGTGGGGAGAAAAAGTAGAAATAGAGTGAGAAAAAAAAGTAGAACTGTACTAGAAAAACAGCTTGATTGGGAATAGTGCTGCAGAGCAGCAGTCAGCTGATGCAGTGACATTACAGGCCCTTAGATGTTCCACCAGGCCAAGCCTAATGAACACCGATACTCCCTTGTGCATAAAGTAAATAAACACACACACACACACTCACTTGCATACACAAGCTTAAGAAAGTGTATTTACAGCAGCTGCCATCAGTTTCAACAGCAGCAGCACTAATGATACAGAGCTTGTACACACAGCTTCATTCCTCTGCTGTGACTACAGCTTGGCACATATTCGTTCAATACACACACACTCACACACACAAATACACACAAATACACACAAAACTATACACATTCAGGTTGGCATCAGGGAGGTGAGAGCCAGAGCTGCATGACAGTAGGCGAAAGGACAAGTCTGAGGAGGAAAACTGTGAAAAAAAGGGAGCAGCTAAAAGGAGGATGTGAGGAGAAAGAAGGATGTGTTACAGGATGGAGAGCAAACATCAAGATTTTACAGTGTCTTGACTGTGAATAAGTTCCACATCAGAGTCACTGATTTTCAAAACGGTTTTATAGTGTGTGTTCTGTAAACTACTGCAATACAGTGTAATCAATGATGGCCTCAGCTCAAAAAAATGTAATGCTCATGTCCTTTAAAAGCTTTGACCTCGACTTTAATGACTTGCATTTCTGCAGTGTGTTATTAAAGAGTTGTTTTCACATTTCCCTGCTAAAGGGGAAGATGTCTGTTCACTGGCCTAAAATCTATGATTTAAACATCCACCAGGAAAGTTAGATTTAGTGTTCAAAAGTCAATCAGATACGAAGAAACCTGAAACCTCCAGCCCAGAGCTGACTCCTTATCCAAATCTGGTTCTGAGTGAGGCTCAAACATGGATGACTGCATGGCTGTTTCCTCTTATACTAGGCATCTTACGCGCACTCCTCCTTCACTGCTAAAACCAATGCGAGCAGTGTTGGTGGGTGGGGCACAAGATCAGTGATTGATGGAACTAGAAATTCTCAATGAAGAAGAAAAAGCAGGTGTGCTTCCAGTTCTTTTTCATTTTGTTTGACATGGAAATACCTTTTTAAACAAAATATTAACCATTCAATCATTTTTACATACTTTAACGCCAGTCTGGAGGGGAACCTTAAAAGAAAAAAAAAGGATGACTGACATGCAGCTAAACTCTCTGGTGACATGGATTGAAGGCTCCATGCTCCCCTCTTTTCACACTACTGTGTGTATTCAGCGTGACAAGGCTGTTTTACAGGCCTACCTGATGATCCAACACACACCACCTGCTGATGCATCCATGATGTCAGCCTCTAAACATCACAAACATGTCCAACCCTGCAGTTTCTCCCCCTTTTTTCCTCTCCCTTTCTTTCCTTATTTGCATTAGGCTGATATGTTGGTGACTAACTTTTCTAAAATTTAATTTTTTGTTTGCTCACTTTTAATAATTTTTTCATGTTGTGTATCACATTTTAGGTAGTGATCACTTTTCACACTTTCCGAATGCCCACTGTCTCTGTTATGTGTTGCCGTGGGGCAGGAAAAAGCAAGCTCTTGCTCCATTTAGAGGGAAAAAGGGTCGGGCTGGATCGGGTGTTGACAGGACTAAGCCTCTTCCTCTCTGATGTGTCTACAGGGGACATGTCACCAGAATGAGGAAGGGAGAGAGACAAAGTAAGAAACAGACAAACAGAGACAGAGACAGAGACGTATTCCCTTTTTCAACCAGCGTGCAAAGATAGAAAGGGGTAATTCCACTTAATGTACACAAATATATTATACGTAGATAAAATTACCCTGTACATTGTGTAACAGGTGTCAAGAGTTCAGTCGTGTGTTTCTCTTTCTCTCTCTCACACAAACACACACACATATCCTGACACATAGCTAAACATCACAAGGCATGCCGCTGTCCCGCGGGCATGTCTTTTCCTTTCCTTGTTCCTCCACCCTCCCATTCCTCATCTCTGCCCTCCCTCTCCCTTCCCTCCCTCATTCCCACCTCGTGGTAGACAAGTACAAGAACAAGATAAGCATTTGAGAAGCAGATCAGGACACAAATTGTCTTTTGTTGGGGTTTAAACCTGAGAGGTGTTTACACAACACAGTAAATTGTATGTGCATGCTCAAAAACATAGATATACACTGAAAACAAGGCAGATAGAAAACTCTGAACATGCCCCAGAGCCTAAAGAAGAGGGAGGGGAGGATAAATGGATGGCTAGATGAAGAAAAGTGACGGACGAGGTATCCGCTGTAGAAATGCTCAAGGCTATAACTGTACACTGTATATGTGTGTATATAAACTTCATCGAGCAAAGCTCTGGGCAATGAGGTAATAGGTGCACTGGGTGCATCAAGAGGAGAAAATAGTTGACATTCAATGGCTGACATTTGACTGACGTAAGGATTTTCCTGCAGTAAACAGACAGCTTTATCAGACACATAGCATGAAGACCTGCATTCAGCAACTAACAAGCACTTTTTGAACAGTTTACTTCAGGAGCAAACATCATTGGATGTGCAATATTAGCAATTTGCTAACTTAAAACTTCATTTCACTGTAACAACAACTTACAACTGGATAGGATGAGGATCCCAGTTTTATCACTAAGAACTGACAGTTTCATTCATGATTTTTAGGGGCCTTTCAGAAAGATTTAAGCATGGTGTACACTACAGGCTCCTGTTATGGATGCTTAAACTGATCCAAACTACCTAAAAGGCTGAACTTTTGTAACAAGATTAAAACAATTTGACACAAGTGTGGTTTGTAGCATATTCCCAGATGGATCAAGAATTTACTGCAATGTGATTTTATTATTGCAGTAAATATTGAGAGCTTTTTGCAAACAAGTGAGACTGTTTCCTTATTGATGACAGAACTTAAAAGCATAAAATTAGATTTTTGTGGCTTGCCATCCCACTACCCGATCAAAGGAGACAAAATAAAATACCACAAAGAACAAAGCTCCGTCCTCTGACTTTGACCACACTGAATTCATGAAAAGGTGAAAGCAGTAACTTACAAACACTTATTTAGCCCAAAGGTTTCAATTTCTGAGGAAACCAAAAATGACGCAAAATGATACTGCAATCAGAAAAAGATGTGAAGCAGATTTGTCAGCCTGTTATCTTCTAATATAGAGCCACTAATAAATGACAAGAAATCAGTGACCTTTAACCTTTTTATCAATGTTGAAGGACTGGCTTTTTTTCTGAAACGTTCTACAAGAACACATTTTGTATTGACTCACTAATCTCAGTGGAGTCATTGTATATATTGCAGATAACTAGCTAACATCAGTCTATAATAGGCTAACACCTGATAGACCACATTGCTGCATGATGGCCTAAATTCTATAACAAAAGCTCATCACACATTAAATTATATGAAGCATGGAAATGGGCTAAGCACCTCTAATCTAAATGAAACTCAACCAGAGTAACATCCCCGAACCATGGAGGAGGTCATGGGAGAATTAATGTGCGATAACAAGACTGTTGTCTGTGCTTGAGCACTGGAACCTATCACAGTAGCAAAGACAAAGCAGATTGGATGTATACAATAGGAGGCCATGGGCAGACCCCGTTCTGGTGGACGCTGGGCTGCTCTGTTCGGCTAATGTGTGGTGGTCAGTGAGTGGGTTGTATTTTGGGCCTGGCTGAGCTATAAAGGCACTGAAGGGTTGCAGGAACATCATGTCCTCACAGCAGGGGCAAACACTGGCTAGGAAGTCACTGTCATGCACATGCA
This sequence comes from Ctenochaetus hawaiiensis, assembly GCA_029783645.1. Taxonomy (NCBI): domain Eukaryota; kingdom Metazoa; phylum Chordata; class Actinopteri; order Acanthuriformes; family Acanthuridae; genus Ctenochaetus; species Ctenochaetus hawaiiensis. The sequence continues at coordinate 10,818,587 of JAPZDY010000009.1, read as the reverse complement.
CACATTCCCCCTACATATTCATTCACATGAAATGAAACGTGACACTGTCCACGCTTTCAGAGCACACACGTCTCGGCTTGAAAGTGTTAACAGTGACTTTTTTATGTGTTTTCTCTCTTTTGCGGATCTTGCTCTTCTCGATTTTCACTCACTCAGCAGTTAAAATGTTTCCGAGGGCCATTTCGTTATGTGCGACTGAGGTGAGATAAAGGTGATTCACAACTTCTCCCACTGTGGACATTTTATCCAACTGCTGCTTATATCCAAAGCAGTTCCTGTTTACTGCAAGACAAACAAGTACATGCAAATTTTTACATACTCATGTGCATCAGTCTTGCATGTAAGTACCTGTGCAAACACACAAGAATAGTAAAATATGTGTACACACATTTGCAAAGGCACATGCACGCATGCACACATTCTTGTATTGATGGTATAAGCAGCTGAAAAGGCAGGGATGAATCATAGCTAGCTGGAAAACTGTCCTGCATGGACTCTGGGGTGCATTTTGGAGGGAATGCAATTTTCTAAAAGGACTCCAGACACGAACACTACTATGACTCACTGCTTTCTAAAGACCAGGATGGAGTGAGGGACGGAGAAAGTTGACAGGGGGCGGAAGAGGCAGCAGGGGACAGGTTGAAACACAGCAGCCGGTATGAGAGAGGACAAAAGGTTTCAGCTATCTGTGCAGTTGTGTATGTGTGTAACTGGGTTTATTTGCATACATGTGTTTACTCACTGATGTCCATGTATGAGTGTGCACTAACTTGCTAGCATGCAGCCTGGCTTATGACCTCCCAACAAATTTTGTGTTTGTATGTGTGCCCTGTGGTTTGCATGGGTGTAGAGGTGAAGCTGTCTGAGCTGAGGGAAAGATGTAGTGTGCTGGGGGAGGTGAGACCACTGGCCTGTTAGTCGTGGATGGTAGAGGGGATGGTCGAGGTGCAGTCAGGCCTGCAGCTCTCCCGTGGAGAGTGACCTCATCGCCTGGCCCCTGGCATTGTGGCAGCAGCACAAAGCCATGCAGGGGACAGAGAGAGACGACTACACATGAATGTGGGGGAGGGACTAGATGTGAGTGTGGATATAGATGTGAATGTGCCTGCATGACTGAGAGAGAGAGAAAGACAGGAAGGGTAAAACAGAGAGAAAGTAGAGAATTCTAAAAAAGGGGGGAAAGGAGGACCACCAGGCTCTCAGGAAGGGATAAGAACACACAGAGAGTCTGTGAGGGAATCAGTAAGACAGGAAATGCAAACACATGCACAAACAAACAGACAGACTAAATAACACACAACAGAAACCTGTTAATTTGTTCATGCTGTTATTGCGTAGCCCGCCGTAAAATACGAATCACAGACGCAGTCAAACATCCTCACTAGTCATCTACCTGAACACACAGAGAAACAGGTGCTCTCAATGACGGGAAAAGCCAACACACACTTCAGAGACTACACACTGCTTACACTACACACATTTTCCCTCAACAGTCGTTACTAAATGGTGAGAAAAAAAGACAAACAGCCATCCACTGCCATTCAGTGCCACCACATCCTGTTTCCCCTGCGCTAAATACTGCCAGGAAGGACAGTCAGCAGGGGGTCACCTACAACAAATGTCAAAGCATGAAGTATTATGTGCCCACAGGCGCACAATAATCCTGAAAGTATGTATTTGTTTGTCAGTGTAGTGGTTTCCACTACATTAACTAGTTACTAGAGGAAGCAATGACTCAAGAGAAAGTTAATATGTGTATTATCCCTGTGTGACAAAAACACCCCCTAGGGGCTGCTGTGTGGTAATAGCACACTTAAGAATGTCATTCTCCACATGATGATGATTATTAAGACGTATTTTTATTTCAGTGTAGTTAAGCAAATCTATAATTTTGCTTATTCTCTTAATTTTAGAAACAGCTGTAACATGTTTCAAAAATGAGCCCATTTACAAGAGCACAGTGTTCAAGTTCCACATCTATTGGTTAGTGAGCCTGATTCAAAAAAGTGAGTTATCAGATAAATGATAAGAGCTGTGCTAATCTGATATGACTGAACAGCACTTGATATCTCACACTGTAACCTCTTTGTTGTTGTGCCCCTTCACAAAGGCCTTAAATAAACATCCGCCCGAACATGAGATGAACCACATCCTTCTTTGGTATTTTTAGTGTCTTTCACTTTGTTGTTGTTTGTTTCTCTAAGTTTTCTGTCACCCAGTGATTTATTTATTTTTTTGTTTTTGTACCTCTGAGTAGACACTCACACACA
>JAPZDY010000009.1:10769352-10810650 GCA_029783645.1 Ctenochaetus hawaiiensis | reverse complement strand
GGTCTATATATATATATTGGATGGAAATCCTGCCCACAATTTAATTGAGTTCATCCAATGAGTTATTTTTTTGAGTGTACGGTCAAGTAAACTGCAACAGCATTATGCAGGTGGACACATGAAGCAAACCAGCACAAACACATAATAGGCCTGACTTCAAAAGCAATCTAAATTGAGTAATTAGAGAGCAGCGTATTGGCAAGCTCTGAAAGGAATATCCCACACGTGTGACTGTGTATTTTTGGGAAAGCCCATCTGTTCAGGGATTACACTCAAAATGTCACACAGCCCTTAAAAATTCACAAGAGGCCTGAACTCATTCATAAAACATGCATTTTCATGTCCCAGACTTTGTGGTGTGAGTGTGTGTATGTACATGGAGGGGGAATGGCAAAGTCTGTAGCCACAACAAAGCCACAGAGGTCTGTATTTATAAAGAGGCATCCTGAAATTAAGAACTTAAGGTCCTCTTGCCATGGAGTGAGAAAGGCATAGAGTAAGAGAAAGAAAGAAAGAAGCAAACTAAACTAAACCCATTTTAATAACGAATATCTTGAGTGGATGTGTTTTGTCTCTGGTGGTGGGAAAGAGAAGGGGGTAGGTTGTAATTACACTAAAGCAACAGATGTCTCCACATGAAGACAACCATGCAGCAGAAACTACACAGGGACACACACATGACCACTTCACATATTATATAAAAAAGTATGAAAAACTGTATCTCGGGCCTAGCTGCTGGCTACAGTGAGGGAAAGAGGTTGGTCTGGCCTGGATTCTCAGTTGGAGCAGGATGCAGCCACCAGATTCAGCTCCCATACTGTCACCCAGGGGATCATTAAATGTCAGGGCATGCAGTTTGTTACCAGTTTCTGAATCACACATCATGGTGATTCAGAGCTTGTCTTTTTCACAGAAACTCTTTCATGGCAATGGTATGATATTCTGCCAATCGGAAAAAAAAAGGTGGCGAGAAGCCACATGAGAAAAGATGAATTTCTGATGATGCAACAGTGAGGTCTACAAGCTATTAGGGGAGAAAGCCAATCAAATTCTTTTGGTATATTAAAAATAGTGATATTAGGTCTGTGTGGCAAGTTAAGTATTTGTCCCCATCTGCAATATCTATATTACTTTTCTTCAACATTATGAACAGTATGATGTTAGCTGTTAAGCATGCTTAGAAATGTTAAAGTTACTCATTTAATGCCACAAGAACCTTTTAAAGTTTAAAGGAAAAATCTGACTCCATGCCCATTTTGTTCCCACCTCATTAAGAGGTAAAAAGAGTTTCTGTCAATCAGCCCTGCAATTTTTATTTTTTGTCAGTGTGATCTGTTCGCCTAACTGAAGGGCTTCACAGCACTTTACAGCAAAGCTCTTTTAATCAGATAAAACTGATTATGCTCTGTTTAACAGCAGCTGAGGGAATCATTAATGGAACTGATGAGAAAAGATGTCAGCATGCTGGCTCTGAGTGTGTGTTTGTATGTTTGTGTGTTACCTCAGTGAACATCAAAGTCCAGAAGAAATCCTGTCATGCTGAAGCAATAATGCGCTAAGTGAATTTTAATTCACTTTTCTCTGATGGTTCGATGTGTTGGGTAATCACAAGATTCTAATTTTTTTTCCATCTTTTTTATGAGTTGCTTTTGCGTATGTGTTTGTGTGTTTGTCTAATCATGGGATAGGACGGTTAGTATGACAACATGAGGCTGGAGATGACTGCAGGCTTGTTGCCATGATACATTACTGCAGCATCGGTAGAGTTCTCACAGCCACCACAGATGCATGTGGATGTGTGCACACACCTGACACACACAGGAACACACACACATACACACACTACATGCTCCAATGGCCATTCGATTGCAGCGTGGTGATGGAGATGGGGCACTTATGTCTATACCCAGCAATTATTGGCATGTAAAGTTAATTACAACTGAGCAAGAACAGTAATGATATAACGACTAGGGTGTTTGTGTGTGTGTGTGTGTGTGTGTGTGTGTGCTGTATGTGTGGGTCTAAGTGCATACAGGTGAGTTATAGCTTCTGGCAAAAGAGCATACAGTCCATATCCATATACTCCATAAAATTCTGTAATGGACAAATGGAAAGTTGCAGGATGATAGATGACTGAAACAGCTGCTTCACTGCCCACAATTACAGAACGCAAAGTTATTTTACAAAAGAAATGTTTTTAACTTCTTTCTCTTTTCACAACCATGTTGCCTCTAAAACTATCTTACAAACCAGAGGTGAAGTAAATCAAAGCATGAATAAAACAAAAAACCTGAATTTCTTCTCAGATTGCAAGTCAAGCAGTGTATTTATACATGCAGCTTTTTGCAATAACCCTATTTCAAAAATAGCATACACACAAGAAACACGGTTTTTGTAATCAGGATAGAGGATTAGAAAAATCCTGTTTTTCCAGCCAGAATGCTCCTGGATAAAGCTGTTTTCTTCAACATGTAAACCAATAACCAGGTTTCTAATCAACATTTCCACAGGAATGTATGTGCATGACAAAAAATTATGATAAGGAAGGCACTGCAGGATAGCAAGATGAAGAAAAATAATTGCATTTAGCGATGCCTGCTCACATTCAAAATAATCTCATTCAAAGACTTTAACTGAAGTTGAAAGAATGCAGCCAATCTGTGCAGTATGTAACACCCTCCATTGTTAAACCCTCGGTTCTCCTTCCAGAAACCCTTTAAAGCAGAAAAGAATGGAAGAAACCCCAGGAAAAGCAACAGAAGATGGACCCATCTCCCAGGACAAGGACATGTTCAACAGATGCACAGCTTGTGTGCGTGCAAATTAAACGAAGACAGAATCATTTTGGGAGTCAGTCTAATGTATGTGGTTTAGCTCATTTAGACTAAACTAAATAATACTGGCATTACCAAACACAGCTGTTCTTTTCAGGACGTCCTTAAATTTAATGATGATCAACCATCTGCAAAAACCTAGGTGGGAGTCTATCACCGTCAGTCTAATACCATGAGGTCAAGTCTAAGCGTCTGTGCTGAACATCAGTTCAGCAGCTGACTCACAAACTCTTTATTTTGCTGCAAATAAATCCAGTGATGTGTCCCAGTCTGTTCATTAATTACTGTCATTGACTTACACCGCTCGTCTCCCTCCCTTGTTCTGATGAATGTGTTTACATTCATGCTCTTAAGTGGGTGTTGACAAAACGACAGCTCTGTCTCCAACAAATAAACAACAATTAACCTTGATCTCTGTTTGATGCTTCTGATTACACTGGTATTTTAAATTTCTCTGGGAAAGGCCTTGTTAGGCCGCCTTGATTTCTGTCACCTATTCACATTTACATTTAGTTTTTTTTACAGTCTGTTTGTTACTATGATGTTTTAATTTTAACAGATAACTTTGGGTTACTCTATGTTGTTGCACATGCATTGCATCTATTACTTTGTATATACAAGCATTTGCATGCAGTTGTGCACTGGCTGTGTGTGCCAGTATGTGTATGTGCATTGATGTTTTTTATGCATGCATCCATCTTCCAAGGCTGACCTTGCGCACATAGCTGACAGCATCCTCCTCGGTGTAAACCTCAGCACTGACCCCTCCCCTGCGGCGCCGGGCCTTGACGACAGGGTTGGGCGGCGGGGGAGAAACCTCATCATCATGTGAGTCCGACTGGCTGTTAGATTTCTGCCGTGCCATGATCTGCTTGCATTCTTCCTGTAAAAAGACAAGAGAGATAAGATTGTTAGAGGGACGTACATAGAGAGCGGGGCACACAAAAGATGGGTAAAATAAGTTTTCACTGGTTAAAATTAAAATAAGCAGATGGTCTAACAGAACAATTCCCCCGTTGAAAAACTCACAGATGCATCTTCTGCTATATCTTCAGGCAAGATCATCTAAGGGCAATTGTTATTTTTTACCTTATAAACGATCACATGAAGACAGGCTGACAAAAACCTCTAACAGCACCCCTCTGACATCAAGAATCATGTGGATTCTTAACCAGGTCAGATAACTGTAAAAACCCTCAGAGAAAGTGGACTTGTCCCGGTCCTGACTGCACACTGTCTGGACATCTGGCTGCTATGGTATGAAGTGAAAGCCATCAAATATTAATGCCTGCAGGCCTGAACATGCAGGGAGAAGAAAGCTCAGGCAGGTGCTCTCCACCTCTCAGATAATGAACAACAAGGAATAAAGACATCAAAGGGAAGGCAGAATGCCTCTGGCTGGCTGTTTCAACTACTCAACACTCTCCAGTTGATAAATTATTGATTGCACACTTGATTAACACATTAGCATAAGTGCACAATAAAACCACTGTATGGTTGTTAATATGTGAAAGTGCTGTGAGGCAAAGGGCCATATGATAGCCAGCATTCACTGCTTTGTTTCCACTGGTGTCCACCTGCTGCCACTGAGTGTTTATTCCTACTTGAGTGTCTAATAGCACAGAGAGGACTGAGCTGACAGCAGTGTTATTCTCCGCCGTGTAGTTTGTTACAGTAACAATTTTAGCGGTTTGCTGCTTCCCTTCATTGCTAATGTGTAGTCAAAAATAAACAAAGCACAGAGAACACCACACAGACAGATGCAAACAGAAACAGAGAGAGGCAGCTGGGAGATTTGTCTGGTGGCAGTTCTTTGGGAGTGTCACGGTCTGGTCTAGATTTATAACAATACTGAACAAATGTACCTCTTTGTTAAACCATAAGTTAAACCCTGAAAGACTTTTAAATTCTCTATATTTTAGTTTGCAGTGAGAACATCCATTCACACCTACTGATAAGCGATGAGTTTAATCAATAAAGAAGGAGTAATAACCCTTTTATCTAACCAAGGCCTATACTAACATAATTAAGTCAAAACCAAACTGGAGTCTGGATAACCTACTTTATTTTGCTGAGTGATGCAGGTATGAGCAAGCAGCAGGTTTATGGTAACACAAAGACTGATCAGACTTATGTTTTCCAAAAAAACTCTTATTATGTCAAGTCAAAAACTGAAAACGAATGGTCAAATTATTGTTGAGGAAAACAACAAAAAACTTTCTGTCAACTCTTTAATCATTGTTTTTTCAGTCATTTTTTAAGCAAAAACAACAAAACCATTCTCTGGTTTCAATCTGCAGTTCTTTTTTGATTTTTCTTTAACTTTCTATGATAAAAAACTATGCTTATGATTTAAGCACGTGGTCAAACAAAACAAGCAATTTTACAATATCACTATGAGCTTTAATAAATTATGATGGGGGACTTTCAATACTTTCTGATGTAATGAAGATTATCCATTGATGTAAATAATCATTGGTTGCAGCCTTTGTTCAGTCTTCTTCAAAATTACCTTTACAATAATTTAATTATTAAATAAAATCTAAGGTTACTCGGGTTATATGAAGATTTAAGTAAATTTGTACATGTAATTTTGAAGGATCTTCATATTCTATAGCCTTTAAATCTTTAATGAATTAATGATCATTAACAATGCCAGCAACCAATTTAAGAGAGTGCTTGCTTATAACATCATGCTATTACTGAGTTCATACCATCTCTAAATTTAGGAGTGTACTATATAATTCAAGTACGACCATTTTCTATGAAATACATAAAGACAACTTTTTTTCTCTGCAAAACTCGAGGGAAAAGGAAAGAAAGGGAACCTGGAGCAGCTGGAAGCACAGTCATTACTGAGTGCCTTGAGCAGGGAGCAGAAATTGCTGCCACTTCTCTCTGCTCATACACTGACAGGGACAGACAGAGTGAAAGAGAGAGACAACCTGTGACAGCAAGATTGCAAAGAGAGAGAGAAAGAGGTGGAGAGAGTAAGAAGACAATAAAGTCATCACATCTGAAAACTCTGACAAACAGAACTGTTCAATCAAGACCTCACAACTCAGCACTTCTAGGCCCATTTTTCTGCAACTATCTGTTTCCACCATCCCAGCAGCATAATGTAATAGGGATGGGAACAGTAATACAGCAATGCTGTTAGGATGCATAACAACAGCCAGTTTGGCAATTGTCTAAAACCGCTCATCAGTTTCCACTTGCGCTCATTCTTTGAGTTTCTTTCATTTATTTATCTTTTTGTCAGTCTCTCCTTTTCACTCCCATTTTTGTATGACAGCCATCACTTGCTCATGCTTAGCTTAAAGTCTGAAGTCTGTTAAAAAATATGTGATAGTACAGTTCACACACACACACACACACACACACACTTCTTGCTTACGCAGAGTCACTGCCTGAGGGAACACAGCCAGCAGGAGGAGAGGAGGGGAGGTAGAGAGTCAGAGAGCAGCATCAACACATATACACAAACACACACAATCTCAAAAACACAAGCACTGGCAGACTGCAGGAGAAGAGGAGAGCTCACACACTCCAGCTTAGTCAAGCAGGCAAGTTCTGCAATCAGGTAACTTGCTACACTCTCTAAAGACAGCACTTTAAGGCACTGAAAATTCATTTCTTTCTCCTCACACATCACTACAAAAGAGACTCACCAACAGGCAAACACTGCTGACATGCTGCTGTCTACAACAGTCACTTATGCCCACTTAAATTTTCACTATCCCTTTAGCTAGTACCAAACATTTCTACCTTGCAACATGACTTTGCATGCTACGACAAGAAAACAAACTGTTGCATCCTACTTGGTCTATGAGACGGTGCAGGTTAGCTCCAGGAGGCTTACGACAGGCTAAATTCATTAGTAGAGGTATTTACCATGGCATGGAGGGCCCCTGGCCAGGCCGGCTGTGTGTCCCTCAGCCTGTCAGAGGCACCAGGCATCAAGTCAAAGCGTGATTGTGTCAAAGTGTGCATGGGCAACACACATGAATCCCCATCTCATACACAACTGACATGCATGTCACACCGCAGCAGCATCTTGCTTTGTGTCTGGAGTGTGCGTGTGTCAGTCTATGTGTATGTGTGTGGTGCGGGCAAGCAAAGAAATATTTCTTTGTGTGTGTGAGAGAGACTGCGAGTGGTACAGTGTCTGTAATCCCCACGACACAGCAGCTAAAGAACAAGACTACTGATGAAAACAGTGATCACAGCAAAAAGCCTGTCTCCATCGCTCCTGCGCAACTCCCTGTCTCTGCTTTCCAGCCTCACTCTCCAACCCTCCCTCTCTCCCTCTCTCTCTTTCATTCTCCATGCACACACACAATCAGGTGGCGCAATGAGCGGGCTCCTCTCGCTTCCCCCTGTCACTATGACGACTGGGTACTGTGAGTATCCTGAATAGTTGTTGGTGAGTCTGAGCAGGAAGCGACAGAGGCTAGCACACATACATTCACACACACACACACACACACACTCACACACACACCAGTTATGACGCCTGTCTGTAGATTGTTTCTCCGTCCTTCTCCCTCACACACATCTACAGTGATTCACTCCACTGAGAGAAATACGTCACTCACCCCGATACAGACTTCTGTTGTGACCAAATGTCATGTGCGTCTGTTTGTTTTCATCCAGTCAATCGCTCTAAATGTTTCCATAGGGACAAATTGTTGTCCTATACATTCCTTGCGTGTGCCAGACACGGGTCTGTACCACACAGTCCCTACGGATCTCCAGCCCCACCCACACGCTTCCCTTTTAGGTCAGAGGGTCAGGCATCAAGTGAGGACTTTGTGTCCAGCTCGTATAAGCCCTCATTCTGCTCTGGCCCAAACACAAGGGCACAGGAAACACATATATGACATTTGAGGGCTAACAAGTGTAAAGACAAGGCTTCATTGGTCCCACGTGAGCTGAGAACAGCTGCAATCTGTCTTCTTTACCAGCAGAAGCAGACTTTTTTCTTGCCTTAGCGTATCTTTAAAACCACAAAGGCTTGGAAGTTTGAGGCAGTGCCATTTATTAGGGCTGTGTACAACAGCTAAACATAACATATCTGCAGTTGTTTTTTGCAATTGTTTTACCTTTTCTCAGTCTTAGACAATTTCTTTTATCAAACAACATTAAATATCTCTCCTAAAGCAAAAAAAAAATGCCATCTATTCTATTTATACACCAATTTATTTTCTACACTGTAATCAGTGTTATTACCCTCTGTCACTGTCTCTCTCACCTCTCTCCCTCCTTCTCTCCTCTGCTCTCTCTGCGTCATCATCAACGGCTGGATGCCAAAGAGAGAGTGAGGACGGGAGAGGAGGGAGAGGAGAGGAGACAGAGGACACAGGCGTAAGAAGGACACGAACACATTGAGACAAAATGGGCTTTCCATTAGAGACCTACAGTGTGTTGGTCAGAGATTAGCAGACAAAGAATGAGGACACAGACAAAAGAAGACACACATAATCGAAAGTAACCGTTATCAAACCATTATCAGTTCCAATTTCGACTAATTTATTAATTCTGCGTCATATTAAAATGGGTCCCTCCTGTTTTGTTCAAGCTCTGAACCAATTTGCATCAAGTAGATAAGAACAAAAGTCATGACTAACTCCCATCCTAATAGCTATGACTAACCAGTGTTTATCAGCCCAACCGTCATGCTCAAAAGCACTGAAACCTTCACAGATCATCAAAACCTCTTTTCTTCCATGCAGTTAATTTTTGATATTAGTTAAGCACAAGAAAACATCCAGGAGTGGTTACCTTAGGTAGTCTTAATCCATTAACGGGGACAATTTCACTCTCTGTTGCTGGGGCTGAGAGTATGCGAGGGAACTAAAAACAACCAGGTGCCGCACAAACACACATAAACACACACAGGTAATGAAGCATGGAGAGCTGATCCACCAGCAGAGCGAACGGTCTACTCATCACTTTGTTCCACACCATTTACAGCAGCACAATGAACAGAACGTTCGCTGCTGTTTTGGGACTGCATGTATGTTGAGTGCTGACCTCCTGGCTATGAAATGATGTTCACTCTCTCTGGTGGCAGCACACACACACACACACACAAATTTGCCTCACTGTACTCATTGTAACTCTCAATCATCCAAATGTTAAGCCTCAAATCTATCAGCTTATACTTAACTGTTACCAAACAGTCATTCTACATTTACACCATAACTTAGTCTTAATTTTGACATAAACCTGTCATAATAGCTTTTTCATCTCTTCATAATCATTACTAAATTGTTGCTGTACTATGACAGCAACAGAGAGGTGAGAGCTAAAGGCTTGTATTATGTTTTTAACAGACATCTAACCATGTTACTTACATTAAACGTTTTCTCATGCTTGCAGGATGTAAGTGGGTGTGCTTTCAGTATCGAGGGTAAAGTGTTTCAGGTCTACAAGATGAAGTTTCACATCTATCAAGACTGTACTGTGCTGTCTTTAAAACAAAATTAAAAGGAAGTTAATCTTCAAATGTATTTGACAGTCTCCCTAGTTTGAAAGATTTAAAACATACATACAGATTTTTGACAAAACAAATCATTTAAATGGACAATATGTAGATTCTGCACATAGAAATTAAGGAATTTGTTGATTAATGATTGACTCAGGCAATAATGTTCACAGATGAGATGACATATTAAATTTTGATTTACATTATATTTGGTGTATCTGATAACTTCCTACCTCAGTGTCTGAATGCTATTACCCCAGAAGTTAATTACAGGTGAAGAAATGAAATGCACAGGTTTTTTCTAGAATTAAATTTTGTTGGAAACATTTGAGTACACAACCTAACAAGGTTTATAACCATGATATGGTTGTTTTTAGATATTTTAATGTTAAAATGTTACAAATTATATGTTTAAATGGTTTTGCTTTGATGAATTGAAAATGAAATTTTTCACTATTTTATAACAGAAAACTAAAAACAATTAAATATAACGAATTGATAAAGAAAATAAACTTCTGTTTAACTAATTTCAAAATAATTGTTAGTTATAGGTCTAAGTCTTTATGAAATCTTCCAATAATTGCAAATGATACCATCTGTTTTACCAGTGCTGTTTTGCCGTAACACTGGATAAATGCTCATCTAAACATCTTTTACTTAGATACTGCAAAGTTTCTTTGCATATGTGTGCCTAACTGTTCCTGTTCTGACCGATTTTCTCTTTCTTGTACAGATTAGCTAAGGATGGAGGAGGGCTGCAACGGGTAAATGACAGAGGACAAAGAAGGACCACCAAGGAAAAAGGGCTGGGGGTCCAATTTACCTGTAGGGGCCCCAGGGTGGGCCAGGGAGGAGGCTTAGGCCCGGGTCACTGCGTGCACCTCAGGATGATTTGACAGAAAATCATGCTCTCACCAGGATGGTGATGACAAATAGAGAATGGAGACACTAATAACACTGTCTTACACAACTTTGAAGCCCCTTATGTATGGGGAATACCGTTTTTCTTTTCTATACCTGTGCTGCTAATAAGCATGTACACATCAATGGCTGATACATATGTAGCCTGATCGAAAGAGTTAAATATGTGAACAAGGGGAAGACAGAGTCAAAGTGAAAGAAATAATAGAAAAAGTAGAAAATAGAAGTGATAATCCAAACTTAGCATTTCTTCTCCTCTACGTTCTCAGAAGACTCAACACACAACCAAACCCTCATGACAAATTGTCAATCAGAAGCCTTTGAAGGGACTAGTGCATTTGTTACGATAGGTCCTGCTGACAGCTGAATGGCTGGCAGCGCAGAAAAGCTTCTCATCTTACAGGGGACAGGGAGAGAGTGGCTGATTGACTGATGTACTGACTGAGAGTCTAAGCAACTTTCCCACAATGCAATGGGATGAGACATTTGACAAACAGAGTTGTTGCAGCAGAGTTCACGTTGGTTTCACTAGACATACTTTTTGATATTAAGGGAATCTGAGCAACAGTGTATGATTAGCACTGACCTACATACAGTCAAGATGTGCAGACAGAGATGCAAATATCAAACTTCATTATCATTCTTTTGCCATTTCTGACAAGTGGCAAGGACAGGAGATTGAAGACAGGAGAAAAGAGAGATGTAATAAAATTGTCATGAATTGTACAAAAATAAAATAATAATAAAGCACATGAATACATAATAAGTAAATGTTCTATTTTTCTTGGTTTCAAGTTTAGGTCAAACAGAAAAAGTATAATAAAATGAGAAAATGAATGAGAAAGTATACAAAGAATAACTAATGGGGGGAGGGGGGAGGGGGGAGGGAATGGGATAAGGGAGAAACTGTAAAAAGCCAGGAGCAAAGCATGAGACACAAACTTATGACAGCCCTGTGATTGTAAAGAACACAGGGAGCATTCTGCTAATAATTGCAACACATGACAAAGAACAAACACAAACAAAAAAATACACATACATGGTTGAACAGAAATAGTTTGGAAGTAGTGTGAATGCTAATATTTCAGGGTCAGTTCAGCAGTTTCCAAAAACCCAAAAAAGCAAAATTTGCAATGGATGCTAAGTTTCGATTTCAGTTCCCAGAACAGTGCCAAGGCATGTAGTCATGCAAAAACATGGTGCTTAGACTCATGTCCAAGCAACGCACACACATACAGATGGAGCTGAGGAGTGACGGCTGTCATGAACATTTGGTTGCCAGCGCAGGTGGTATGTTATGTACAGATCAAAGGGTTGTGGGTAGTGAAAATCGCAGGAGGAGGAGGGAGACGCATCTAGAGCCACGAGGTATGTTCTCACACAGAGAGTAAAAGAAAGAGAAAGAGGAGAGATGAAGGTAAAGGATCTTCAGTGAAACATAGCCATACAAAAGGGTTCTCAAAAAATATTCAAGTCTTTGCAAGTTGATTTTCATGATTGTAGTCAGACAGAGCCAGTGACGTCAGCTCTGGGATGCCAGAAAACACTTTTGAGCCTTGTAAAGACGCAATGTGCCTTATGCAATAAAAACACCAGTGTTGGCAGCTGCACACTTGATATACTAAATAAAATATCTACACTAACACAGTCAGTCGTGGCACACTTGGCTGGTGCTGCCTGTTGGAAAGATGCACAATGATGAGAGAAAAGTCGCTGTTTCTGGTTTAGTGCATCATTCATTTAACCATCTAAAACATCTGTAGGTTTGTTCAATCAGTTGTTATTATGGACAAGGGATGTTCCAAAAACTGTTTTTTCAGGCTTTTAAACTGAGGTTGAAAATTAGATTATTAGATTTATTACTATACTAGTCTATAAGTGGTAAAACACTTAGAAAAACTGTTGAAATTGAGCACAGTATGATCTACAAGGCTAAACATTGTCTGAAAAAAATACTGCATACATAATATAAATGAGAAATTTGAAACCATTCAGCGATAACTAAATTGTATTTTAATGCTGTTGAAATGTGTGGCATCTTGTGCTCTGCATTATGACCATTGCACAATTAATTTGAATGTGTACACTGATAAAATGTAATGATAATATGTAATGATAATATGTTAAATTTGGCAAAAGCACTACAATAATAAACCTTTTGTATTAAAAGTTCATTCTTTGTACATTGCAGTTTAGATAACCCTGCTTTTCATGAGGCGTATGCAACCAACCTACTGCCTAATTAAAGATATTCCACAGTGGACTCAACAGCACACCACAAATGCCACTGAGGGGTCAAAGAAATGTGGTCTTTTTGTACAGCAGTGTGCCAAAAATTGAAGTCCAATCTTGAAAGTGCAGACTGAGTTGAGCTTATAGAGAAAGAGAGATAAGAACACCCATCTGAAGCTACTGTTGTACAGATCAAAGACATCATTACTGTGCATTAATAGGAAGGATGAAAAGTAGCAAGACGCCTGTTATTTTCCATTCATAACGTCAGCTGAGGACCAAAGACATCATTATATCGAAACAAAAGATAAAAACAAACTAGCCACACTGATGAGCTAGCATAATGTCCGGATTGCATTCACATCTGTGAGTGTAATTGTACAAGAAGAAGAAGAAAGACACCAAATAGAAAGAGACACAAAGAAAGAAATTTGTGTATGTGGTGAAAGAAGGCTGTGGGACTGTGATCCCGAGTCAGGAACAAGAGATTTTCTAGATAAGATTGTGAATGCCGTATGAAACTGATCCTGCACAGATACGAAATGAGGTTAGGTCTGACAAATGGGGAGAAAGAATATCCCAGTGATCTAATTGGCAAACCCTGAACGCACAAAAGGAGAGATGGAATAAACTTTGTGAATAAAGGGGTTCATTGAACAGAGAATGGACTATGGTCTATTTATCCTCTACTGTTGCCAAGGTTACCGCCTTTAGTGGGCGACGATTGCTGACGAAAATGACAGAGAGAAGAAAAATAAAGACAAACACTGAGGCTGAAGGGCAGAAGAAAACGTGATGACGAAAGTGTATTTTCTGTTACTTTTGTGTTAAAAATAAGAGCTTTCCACTTTGTCAGACTGCTACAGTCAGACATTAAGATGTAACACCTTGATTTAACAAAATAGTTAAAAATTCAGTATGTTGTTTTGCATTTATAAATCGCTTGGTTTATTTTTGAAACCAGAGATTTTAGGGCATTAAGATGTACAAATAAAGCACTGTAACATTTATGTTACAGTACTTTACAACACAACATTTAGAAAATAAGATATAAAATGAAATCTGGATTAAATGGACATGGCTTGTTGAACCAAATATTGGGCTCAAAGTTACTCTGCACAAGGGAAAAAGGAGCACAATAAGCCTCTTAAATAAGTAGGACACCACAAAATCATGGCACATGGCCTGTTTCATTTCCATGAATGACTGACCTTGCAACACAAGCACGGATTTGGAAGGCTCAACTAGAATAGAGTTGGGCAACTGTGGATATAAGAGGGCTGAAAACCTGCAATTTATTTTTTTTAACCACTTCTATGCACCTGGTGATTTTACTGACACCACTTAGCGACAAAGCTTGTCAAACTGTGCCTCTTAAGTAATACGAGATGCTGCTTTGACCCTGAATCAAAAAATTTGGCTGAACAATAAGTGTGCCTTAATTCCTCAGAAACACTGCACTAGGTTTGTAGCAAATAGCTACAAGAACAAGGGATGCAAGATGATAATAACGTACTTGGGTAATGCAACATTACGGACTCCAAATGCTAGATAGCAGTGTTGGAAGCTATCTGCAGCAACTTGACTCTTCCACTTTAGCTTAACGTCCACTAAAACTGAAAGAAGTAACCATATAAACAGAAAGAGTACAGCTAAAATATATCCTTTCTCTTTCAGCATTGCAATAAATGACAATATATTAAATTTCTGTATCATAATATGTCTTACAAAATTCTTTCCCAAACGAAGCCAATGAAAAACAATCAACAGATATTCTTATTCAGAGTTTTTACAGGCGATGCATTACTCGTGAATGTTTGTCCATCCAATGCCTCCTCTCGATATTGGGGCTGCAAACCCTATTTCATCTGATTATAAACAATAATTTCCTGTTGTATTAACACAAATACTGTTAGTTTTACAGTCATGTAAGCAGTCAGGCTAACACTTTATTAATAACAATGTTTGATGTTCACTCCGCTCAGCCAGTACAGGGGTAGAAGAAATAGTGACAGCCAGTCATTTTTCTTTCCCCTCAGACGCTACAGTCAGAGCCTACAAGTGGATGGAGGGTTGGAGATGGAGCTGATTAATGCTATATTTAAGTAGCAGCAGTAACTATGATGTGACATTTGTATGTAAAGTGTATCTGCAGCCATGCAGGCAGTCAAGAACTGTTGAGACAGACAGCTTAAATACATTAATTTGTGCACAAGGTGTGATATGTGATACATGCAATACTGTATTCCACCAAAAACAATGTAAACATCCTTTTTATAGCCCCTTTTGAAGATTGCACTGGTGCCTTTGGACAACAGAGCCAAATTTCTGGAAAATGTAGAAAATACATCAAGATAATGTAAAAATTTCCTCCTTCACTGATTATCTTTCATTTTCCCCTCTCAATGAGAATATGAGCAGTTGAACACTGTGATAATAATAATAATAATAATAATCTAACATTATTTTTCATACAAAACACTGCATTTTTGTAACATATGGGGTTTTGATCACAACAAAAACCCATTAGACTCATTTGTCATTAAGATGGGATACACAAAAGGGAAATGTGTAGTACGTCCCTTAAGTCTACACAGAATGGTTTGAAGCATCAAAGCTTTACTCTTAAGGTAGACATTTAAATTCTAAATCAACAGCTGAATGCACAATTTAATGTGTGTATTGGGAGTGATGGGTGAGCGTCAGACACTTCTGGAGGAAATGACATCCAGAGTCATGTTGGATTCTGCTGTGATCCCAGGCTGCTTCCCTAAAGGAGAAATCTGACTTTAATTTTTAAACTTTTGAGAATTGGATTTGTCTTCACTTTAGCCTTTTGCAGCAGTAAGATTTGTAAATACCAACCTGTTTCGTAATTAGCTTTCTTGTGGACTGGTCTTTGGAGGGAAAATAATTCATGAAACTATGGAGAGAAGATGGTAAACAGAAAGGACTGGGAAGAGAATAATTAAAACTACCAGAGTCTAATGAATGCTGAGTTCAGTGAGAGGCTGAACTGAAGAGAATAATTAAAACTACCAGAGTCTAATGAATGCTGAGTTTAGTGAGAGGCTGAACTGAAAACAAACCAACAAACGCACAAAGACACACACAGTCTTGGCACTATTGCATGCTAGCTTACAGCTAATGCAAAGTCCTCAGGCTGTTTGAGGCAAATAAACAACTGATTCCACAATCACATTGAGCTAGTAATGCAAAACTATTTTTTTAGGTTGATAGCACAATAAAATATAGTGACAGACATTCAAAGCTTCATTCAAAAACATCAACAGAAGCTTTGAGTGTTAAGAGATTATATTCAGTACGGCCCAAAGTACAGAATGATGATGAATGACTCACAACTTGCTACTGTTTGCTCCTGCTGAGCTCTTCCACATCCATTAGTATTCACACTGCCTCTCTCACTATGCAGCATTACAGTACCAACTAACAGCAGCAGCCCCACTATCAGTGCTGTTCTCATTTCAAGGCTGTCTCCTTGACCACAGAGCTCTGTGAGGGACGCTGCTCCAGACTGTGATAGCACACAGATGCAAACACACTTACATAGTGTGTTGGACATACCAACAGCAGGAGAATGGGCTGAAAAAATTTTGCATGTTTTATCCCAAAACTTAGGCTTATATTGTAGGTACCAAATACTGTTGTAAGAGTTTGGTAAATCTTTATAGATGAAAAAACACCTGGATAATATTGACACATGGGTTAATATAAATTACTTGAGTGCACAGACAATGAATGTATTAACACGATGAAACATTTCATCCATGAGAAAAAAAATCTGAAAAATTTTACTCATGGTATAAACACATAAAGTCAGCTGACTGTCACGTACTAACACACACTCAAATGTTACAGCAGCAAGGCCGGAGAACCTGCTCAAGGCACCAGGAGGGTGAACTTTAGTCCAGCCATATTAACGCTGCTTCACAATCACCTCTCTTGTTGGAGATTTCCTATCATGGCCTAAACTCTCCTTAAGCCAATATCGACAGCCTACAGCTCCACTTCACACACCTCTATTATCTATTAGTAACAGAAGTGTAAGACTAGCACCCATTGTTTAAACAAAAAAATCATATGATCAACTCACCACTTATGATCCACTCATGGGCAAACTATTAGCATCTCTGCTTGATCAACGCCAAAGGTTATATTTTGGGACAACCTATTTTGAGACAACTTAATCTGCATATTAGACACAATTTATTAGCAAATCCTATAACACCTCACAAAATGTTGAAAACTCTGGCAGTATACGCTGAGTATGCTCCGATTGTCATGTTGTAGATTTATATCTCTAAATAAACAGTATGGTGAGCCTCCTAGTATATATTCTAATTTATTTAGCCTAAAAAGCAGCTAATAATACAGCAGAAAACTGCTACCTCACCTGCCAGCCAGAGCCAACATATAGGATAAAAGAAAACAGACAAAAAAATCGCACATTCTTAACAGTCATACTATTTGTGGGCCTTGGGAAATGTGGTACAGAGGTTGCCCCTGTTTGAAAATGTTTTCTAGATACTTTATCTAGATAGCTCGATTATGCTTTGCCCTCTCTTCACAAAGGCCTACCTCCTTTTCTGTAGTTGTTTTATTTTAATGAATGCATCACCTTTTTTATCTTTCTGCTCACAGACAGACTGATAGACAGACAGGCAAATACAAACAGTCTGTTCCTAGATGCTGCAAACAGGACACCGACCTTACATAGGTGATCCTCTCACATTCCCACATGGATTCTCCGATTATATGATGAAACACTCAAGCTCTGTTGTAACAGTCTGAGAACACCCTTCCCAGCTATCTGGAATGTGTTTTCCTGCACAAATGTGATGGTATTACAAATATACTAGTTAAGATGATAAATTGTGAGAAATCATTTAAAAAGTGTTGGTGCACAGTGTATGATACATAGAAAATACTAACACATTTAAACAACATTAAAACATCATTCCACATTGCAAATGACCCTGTAATAACAGATGATAACTCATATCATTTTTTATATTTCAAATGCATCAGCTGTATTATGATGTACTAGAGAAAAACACAAGAAGTCAGTACCTGGTAACTGGCTTACACTGCAATAAACATTCATGACACTCATCATATTGAGGTTAAAAGTACAGTCTAATTAATAACTTTAAGCTAACCACACAGTATTTCAGAACATACAGAGCTCTAAATTCCAAACAGAGAAACTCACGAAGAAACCTAACTCATAGAACACAAAACTTTGTTATCACCAACCTTCTCCAGCTTTTCAAAATGCTCCCGCAGGAACTTCATAGGACGCTCAGGCTTAGCGATGCAGAGGTTCACAATGCACTCTTTGAGGATCTGCTGGATGTTGTGCTTCTGCACAAAAATTTCACAGCCCTTCAAACTCTCGTCTTCTTCCAGAGTGGAGGAGGAGGAGGTGGCCATCTTATCTTTTATCTCTGTGGCAGTGGGAGAAAACAGGGTGGACCATGAGAGGAGGGGAGGGAAAGCAGAGTAGAGAAGGGGGTAGAACAAAGAAATGGGGGGGGGGGGTTGGTGGAAAACAGGAGGGGCAAAATGCAATGTGTACAGTAGGAAAAGAGGATAATGGATAAAGAATGGATGAGCAACTAAAGGATGTGAGTGAACATTACACACCCTTTTGCTCATGATTCCTGTCGAGGACCTTGTGACATGAACTGTTTGCGATGTCACATATAAATGATAATAAATGATACATGTAATTATTGCAAGAGTATGTTACCTGAGTTGAAGAAGATAGATCATTTTGTAAATATCAAAAATAAAGTTAGTACACGGGTTATTGAGTTGGGCGAGGTGTATATCAAGATATACACTATGAGGCAAAATAAATTGGTCAAATTACAACTGAGATTCACTGTGGAGCAATGCTGCACATCAATCATTAGGCATTCTCATAGCATTTTTTGCATTTCTAAAATATTTGTATTAATGTGATTGAATACCTGGATTTGTGATTGACTTAGCTGGTTTAGGCAAAAATAGATATTCCTGTCCAGTTCTTTTATATATATTGAAATGATAATGGATTTTTTTTCAAGAATTAAGGACATAGAGTACAATTTATATCAGTACTTTGTTATTTAAACACATATCCAAGAATTCATGAACAAATGTGAATACCCTCTACCTATGTCTTTGATTGTGGGGAAGTGACAGAAGGAGCCCATAAACAAGTATTTCATATAATATGGGTACAATTTATGCCTACTAATTTATTACCATTTGTGCCCTTAGTATGTTTCTTTGTGGATGAAGATGACTGAACATGAACGTTCTGGTAACTGGTGCTTCAATGGCTATAATGTAATTTGCGAAAGTAAACACTTCAGCAGGTGGAAGCAAAGCAAATTATATAGCAGTGTATGACAACTGACAACAGCTATGATTATGTCAGACTACAGTTATGTCTAACAACAGCAATATGTCTCATAGCAAGCCAGGAAGCTAAGCAGGTGTAGCCAACTGTTAACTACCCTGTTATCACTTCCTCAAAGGGAAATCACGTCTACGATAGTGTCTTTATGCATAATAAATCAAATTCAGTTATGACTCCAGGAAATGACATCTACCGAGTGCAGTGTCTTCACAGCAAATAGCAAAGCAGTGCCCACGTATAACAATTTTATCATGTATACTGTTGAGCTTGTGATGAAACCCAGCACCTGTTCGGTTGCATTCAATAGACAGCTAACCCAGCTAGCTTTGCTAACCTTACAATGACAACCAAACCACAACGAAGGGGAATTACTACGACGTAAAGGATACCGAGGGCCTGGACTAAACTGTTATTATGTGTATATAAATACTCGGACTAGTCGGTGCTCTTGCTGGTGTCCCTACCGTTGTTTTTTGGAGGATGCTCAGTGACCAAACACCTCGCTGGTGCTGGGAGATTGGTGAGGTGCTGTTTGTTAGAAGGGATGCTGCTGCTGCTCTGCCTCTCTGCTCTCGGCTCGCTCTGCGTCAGTACCGATGACGTCAATCTGTCATCTTCTCGACCGCAGCGGCGCTCTCTCGAGGCCAGCGGCAGCGAGCACGCGCCGCGCCAGCCTATTTTCAGGTAAATGTATTTAAGAGAAACATCCATCAAATATGATACAGGCAGTTAGGTTAGGGGTGTATTTCAGTAGTATTGAACGGATAGATCTTATTTGAAGATCAGAAAACAGACAGTATGCATGTCATTAAGAGAGAAATCTGTAAAACTGACATCTTGGACGTAGGTCAGTGGCAAAAATTTGAGAAATGCGTCATAAAATACATCGAAGTCGAGAACAGGAGTCCAAATTGGCCCTTGCAAAACCCCCAACAAAAGTCTGATGAGACAACATAACAACTCTGTTTGGAATTTCCGTATTTTATTTAGGCCTACTCATCACTTTCTTTATATTTTTGAACAATTTTTTTTTCAGTTTGAAAGTATTATCTAAAACTGGTATTCTAGAACCTGAATTGCACTTTAAGGAAAAAAATGTGTGAAGGAAAAATTAAGTATTTGTGAATTGGATTCAATGCAAACATAATTAGGGATTTTCATTGACTCTTCAACAATAATGTTAACTAATATATTAAGAAATTAACCAAGAGCTCTGTATAATTAGAGTTTTGTGCGTATTATTATTGTTATTAAATACTAATTAATATTTACTTTCACATATTTACTTTCATTTACTTGCACTTTCCACATTTTGGACGGTTGTTAATCCATCATTTTTTGGTATGTCATGAAATAAGGGTAAGAGCTTTATCATACTTTTTCAGAAGTAAGCAATTATCCTGCCGTGAGTGTGTTGTTTAAAATCATAATAAATGTCATTTCAGCTTGTAAGTTGGCAGTTGAAAACAACAGACGTTGTATTATTACTTACTCAAAATTTCGTTTTCATTCAATTTTGTCCAAACTAAATGAAAAACTTTTTCAACCGAAAGATCGAAGAGATTTTTCAGTGAAGTTTATGAGAGGAAAGATTGTGCTGTACAAATAAAGTTTTTAGATTTTGAATCGGCAGTTATCGTAAAGCAGCCGTTTGTTTGTCGTGCATCTGCAGGTTGCCATAACGACAGTTAAGATGGCAGCGATGGCGGTTGGAGACGAGCATGCTGCCTCTGAAGTTTTGAGAGGACTCGCCCGACATTTAAACTGTCTAAACGAAGACAACAAGTCGACAAGAAAGAGGGCTCTTGAGCTTATCAAGAAAGAGACTGTAGATAAAGGACTGTCGAGCAGCGTCTTGCAGGAGGTGTTCACTGCTATCCTCAAGCCTCTTCTCAAATGTCTGTCAGACCCGATGGAAAGATGCAGAGAAACCGCGATAACGACAATAACAGAGTTTATTCGTTGTATCCCAAAACCGGAGGAATCGCTGCCTTATCTCATGCCCTGTCTGGCTCAGAGGCTCGGGGAGAAAGAGATCCGGGAGCCGGCAGAGGAGCTTCGGCTGGCGTCCATTGAGATGTTGACTCTGACGCTGGAAGTTTGCGGGAAGCATTTAGCGCCGTATTTGAACGAAATTATCAGTATATTGCAGAAAACCATAGTCGACCCGTTCCCAGATGTCAAAAGAGAAAGCTGCAAATGTACCATAAGATTAGCAAATTGTGTACCAGGTTCGTAAAATTTTGTTGTTGTAGGTGAAGTCTGTTGCCATGGTTTCGAGGCACGCAGACACGTTATAGAAAAGCTCCCTTCTTGTACTTCGCAAGTGCTTGGCCCACCTCTAAAGTTAGATATAGGCTGTATAGAAAAATGTATAATAAAGTGTACATATAGGTGGCTAAAAGAAAAAAGCTATGCAATTTCCGGGAAACATTAGGTTTCGTTTTTGGCTCGAAACACGTTAATGACACATACATTACCGATTCAGAAGTTATAGTTTCAAAAATTCAGCCACTTGCCCTTCGCCACCTGTCTTTAAGAGGGCTGTAAATCAAGGATATTATGGATAAATCTGTCAGTTATTTGTTCCATTAATCATTTGATCCAGAGGTTCTTAATCTTTGCAAACAATCCACTTTTACTCACTGTCATTGCAAATGTCTGTAATTTATAACAGGTTAACTATTTTTGTGTGTCATTGATTTAACTGACTGAATTTTTTTAGATGCCTGATGATGTAAAATCTTTCAATTACACATAAATTTTAAAAAAAAAGAATATCTTGCAACCTCTAAAAGTGGACTAAGACCAATATTTTTATTTTTTAGTTTGGCTTGCCAAAGATTTTCTGACAAGAAATCCTAAAGCTGAGTGACCCTGATAAAAAGGTCCAGTCACCTGTAATTACTCTTTTTGGACACCCAGATAAATTCACAAAGGTTTGTCTCTTTTGGTGAAATCTAAGGACATTTGCATGTGCATTTCACCTCTTTCTCTTCAGAGCACTTTCACATGCAGGCGGAGGGTCTGGTGAAGCCTCTCATGCAGACAATTTCTCATCAACACTCCCGGGTACGAGTGTCTGTCATCGAAGCCACCGGGGCTGTCATTCAGCACGGCACTGGGAAAAACGTGGATGACGTGCTCTCTCACCTCGCACAGAGACTGTTTGACGACTCACCACAGGTTCAGTTTAAAACCCTGTAGGACCTAACACTGTGTGTCATTACACATAATGCTCACTAAGCCTCTCAGGGCTTAAGCTTGTCTTTAAAATCACAACATGTTGTCTGTGGGTGTGAGAAATCAAGATCTTATCCTCTTGAGCAGAGCATGCTTAATTGTGATTTCTCTACCTTGCTGCCTTTCATTCTAGGTGAGAAAAGCTGTGACTGCAGTTGTTGGTGATTGGCTTCTTCACATGAGAGACAGATACTCTTATTTTCACAAACTCATTCCCCTTCTGCTGAGCAGTATCAGTGATGAGATACCAGAGATAAGGTAAAAGTCATCTGATTACAGTTTTAAATTCTACTCTAAAATCTGAGTGATTTCATCAGGCAAATGATAATGCATTGTGAATCAGATCAGATGACTGATCACTCACTGTCAGACTTAAGTCTTTCATTCAAAACAAGATGTGGCACAAAATGTCACGCTATATATTCTCTTGGATGGTATACTTGTATTAAACAGATACCCCACAGGGAAGATTAATGTTAAAACATCAGCTAAATGTAAAAGACATACAGAGTCATTATCAACAATCTAAATAATATTATCATTCTTCTGTAGACTTCTAGCAGCCAATTTGTGGAAGCAGGTCGGCGCCCAGTGGGAGAAGGAGAATGAGGAAGACATTAAGGACAAGCTGGACTTTCTCACCAGCCCACCTCCCTTTTACCCAGCAGGAGGTCAGTCATGATTGGCTGTTATTGGATTTATCTGTCATACTTTCAGCTGGGTCGGTTGCAAATAGAAGTCTTTTTAATACACTCTGAGAGTTGCTGGCACCAGTTTGATCAAACTATACTTCCTTTATTAGATCAAGGCTCCTAAAATTGTGTTTGTCTTAGCTAATTGCAGGATGTATATGTTATAAGAGAGTTACCTCTAGAGCTATTGTTTGGTTGGATTTTAGCATCTACACTCCTGTAGAAGAGCCCAGAGAGTGCCAGATTGAGTGGCACCAGTTAGAAATACTTTACTACAGCCACTCAAAGTTCTTATCAATCAGCAAGAGAGAAACTGTATGTTGAACGTGGCTGAGCAAAGGACTACACTGTCTAGACGGGTCTGATGTTGTCCTGGTGACATAAACTTGGCAGGATCCAGCTTAAGCTCAGGCTATCAGCTCAGCCTTTCTTATATCCTGTAAGATTATCTCATGGGCTTATCTTATTGAAGGATTAATTTTA
This sequence comes from Ctenochaetus hawaiiensis, assembly GCA_029783645.1. NCBI lineage: Eukaryota > Metazoa > Chordata > Actinopteri > Acanthuriformes > Acanthuridae > Ctenochaetus > Ctenochaetus hawaiiensis. The sequence continues at coordinate 10,787,325 of JAPZDY010000009.1, read as the reverse complement.
GGTGAAATCCTCAGAATGATCCCTGGATTCCTTTGTTACAATTGAGCAACATTCTCAGGAGCATTGGCTTCACTGGTCTAACCTCATGCAAAACAAAATCCCTGACAAACTGCTCAAATTTTAGATATGAATATAATCACTACACCTTGCTGAATTAAATCATCTCTCTTTATTACAGCTGTCCAGTGTTATAACAGTAAAAATAATGTTGTGTGTGACAGCACAGTTTTTCAGGGCAGGCATCGGCTTGGAAGATAAGTGTCTGCCTCAGGGCCGGGGATGAGAGTGAACCTGAAAATGGCCACTATGGCTTCCCTATAGGGCCAGGTTTAGTGTGTATGTATATGTTTGGGAGTCAGGGGTTTAGTTCATAGGGTTTGCATCTTGGTTAAAGCTCCTATACATGTCCTACAGCCACAAATGTGATATTATGGATGAATATGGGCTCTGCCTGGGGACAGGGAAGGGAAGAAGAGATTCTCTCTCTTGTTGTCTTTCTTTCTTCTTGCTCTCATAAATCTGCCTTGCCTCCCAGTGTGAAGAGGTCACTGTCAGACAGTAAAAGACGACCAGAAAAGGGTCTTGTTTTGTCTTGTCCTGCTGTGTTTCTCTGATTTATCTCTGTATTCCTTCACCTCTCTTCCTCTCTCATTAGTGTGCCTGGAGGAAGGGGAATAAGATGGTGCAAAGAAAGAGAGGGAGGGGGAATAGATGCTTGATTTAAATTGTAGAGGCTATTAGAAACTTTGTTTCACTTGCTCTAACAAGTCCCTTGTGGAGATATTATCATAAAAATTACAGGTTAAAAAGGTGATGAGTTGGAGCCCTAGTCATCTGACATTTAAAAGTGTGAATCTATGATATTTATTGTTCCTAAATGCTGTTTCTAAGTGTTCAGATACTTTAAAAAATAGATAAATAGACTACACATAGACGTTAACAGAGCTATATCATATACAAGGTGCGTGGTTCTTGCGAGTTATATATCTATTTGTGATTCAGACACTTTTAAAGTTTCTCTCCAAGCTTTGAATAAACCCCTAAAATGTCATCCCTGTTCATCTAAATACTTAAAAGTTTTTTTTTATTATTAAATATTTCCTTTATTCCTCTTATTTGCCCTTCTTGTGGTATGTGCAGAGATCAGCAGCCTCAACTCTGACAAACTGTTTTGAGTAAAGTTTTTTGTAACTTTTTTTGTCAACAATCTCAAGCCATATAAAAGGTCCTGCCTTGTAAAACTTGGCAAGCCAAATTTAGCAAACATCTGATTTGCAGAGCTGTTTCGACAAAGTCAACAGACAAAAAACAAGCAAAATAAACCCACCGGCTGACCAGCATGTTGACTCATACTTGCTTTGTCCCAAGAAAAAAATGGATGGAATAGCATTGGACTTCAATATTATTTTTGTTAGTGCCCTTTAAAAAAGCTAAATCAGGATATGGTTTGGGGGTCAAATTTACAGTAGTGTCCCTGTTTTGATACAGACACACCCTAAAAATCGATGGGATTAGTTCTTTCGGTATATAATGTATGAAACCATTTCTGAACCCATGTTTATAAGACTGTCACTGGGGACAGGAAAGGGAAATCAAAAACTCAAAACCTGATCCAGGGGATCTACAATGAAAATCAACCACTTTAGAATCATTGTGTAAACCGAAGTTATTCATCTAACTGTAGGAACTAAAGGCAGACTGAGAATAAAGGAGTTTCTAATCATCACACACTGATACCAGACAGTGGAAGAGTTTTTTTTAAAGCAAATGTTCTTCATTTTCCCCTCCAGTGGAGCGTCCAGGGCTGGGCTGCAGAGAGCTTGTGGTGAGAAACCTGGGCAGGCTGGTGCCGGCCATCACCAACGATGTGACCGACTGGCTGGTGCCCACACGCGTCAGGACCTCTCAGCTGCTGTCTGTGTTGTTGCTCCATGCAGAGGACCACAGCACCCAGCACCTGCAGCCTCTCCTGGCCACCCTCTATCACGCCTGCACAGACACGGAGAGCGACGTGGTCAGCAACGTGAGTCTCAGAGAGCTTAGTCATCAGAATAGCAGGAAGTTTTACATCATACTGTATTTCTTTTTTTGGATCAAGTGTAGTATTTAGTAATGACCTAAGCACAGACAGCAATTTTTTTGTGGTATTTAAGTTACAGAATAGACACAATTATGTCAGAATTAGAATAAGAATTAGAATTAGAATGCTTTTATTGTCATCATACACAATGTACAATGAAATTTAAAAGACAACTTTGGTGGTGCAAAATACAGGTATAGAAAAATAAAAATAACAATAAATTAAATAAATATATTAGTTTTTCTTCTTTCTTCTTATAGAACATATTTGCAGAGATTTCAGTCAGAACTTTACGTGACTTTGTTGATTTTGACTTTGTACCTGTTTATGTCGGAGGAATCTTTAGCTCTTAGATGTGTGACAGATTAAAAAAGGATTTCCTGTTGTTTTTATCCTCAGTTCCACGCATCTGTGTCTCTCCCCTCTCTATCTCCACTCTCTTCCTCTCTTTCTCTGTACCCACATAGTGCCTGGCAGCTGCTAAACTGCTGGGGACCTTTGTCCCTCCTGCCGTCTTCCTCAAGCTGCAGCTGGATTATGTGACGACCCCCTCTTATGCCTCTCGCCCCTGGGCCCCTCTCATGGTGTTGGCTGCGGTGCTGGAAGGCTGCACCAAGCCCTTACTCACACCACATCTTGAACAGATCACCAACACACTGGCACTGCCAGACGTCTGCCAGGAATATCAACAGGTCAGCAGAAATACACTTGGATTTGGTTTTGGTTGACCTGTTTTTAACTTGTTTACCCACAAATAACTGCTCTACACCAGTAAAGCCATCTATCCCATTCACACCCAGTGCAACCACATCCTCATCATATTAACTGAGTAGCTGCAGGGATTAGCAGCACCTCTGAAGTTTTACTTTAGAGGGGGAGAGAGTTGCTATTTAAATTAAGACATCTAAGTCAGACTTGTTTTGATGACAGGCTTGCCATGTTTTCTCTGCCCTCGCAGGCTGCCATGTCTCGATTTTCCCTCCTGATGTGTGTGCACCAACTGTTTTTCTTTTTTCAATCTTGTTAGGTGATGTTGGCAGTGTCAAAGAAAGTCATTTTCTATCCTCCCTGTGTACCTTAAAGCTCTTATTTTTGGCAGTGAGAGTGCAGCAGTCATACTACATGTTTCTTGTCTAATTTGTCCTATTTGGAAATAGCTTTCGTGATAAGACGCCACTTCTCTTGAAAGGGCTTTAGCTGAAGAGTCTGCAAGTGTTTTCAATAGCACTACTGTACGTGGGGAGTTCAGTGGGTTCACTGTTGAGTAATTCTCTAAAATACCGTCCCTGCTAAATTGACAGCCTCGTGGTGTTCTTTGACTCTAGCATTTCAAGCCTACGATCAAAACGACTCTGCTCACACCCAGCTGTAAAATGTGCTCCAATTACCCTGCAAGTTCCCTTTTTTTTACTTAGTAGAAAAGATAAAAAATATCTTTTGAGTTTCTCTGCAAATAACAGTCTGCCAGTGGAAAAATTCTAGTCGGAGTCCAGAGCAGACTCTTCCCTGCTCCCTTTCCTCTTGCATCAGTTTCCCTTTCAGAATCAAAATAACATTTGTCTGGCAGAAAGCAATTTTCTGAACCTGCCACACTACACACTCACCTTTATCCATGACCTCAACCCTCTCCCACTTAGGCCCGTAAGAATTTCCTCCCTAATGACAAAAAAATCCACAAATTTCACGTGACCCCTGCATGGCTACTCTGACCCCTCAAAGCAGACCAGGCAACCAGCGTAGCCTTTGTGTTTTTAAATGCCCGTGCACCAGACTGTGGTTCAGCAACGCCATTAAAAAGAATCCTTAAAATTTCAAAGCCTGCCCAGTCAAGGCCGATGACAAATGGAGAGAGGAGCTGACCCCCTTCTGTCCTCCTCCGGCGCTATCTGGCAGGGGTCACCCAGAGAGAGAAAAAACAGGACGGGACAGTCACACGTTGTCGCACAGATGGAGGCAGACCTCTGCTTCCTCTCTGTCTGTTTCTCCATCTATCTCCCTCTGTCATCCTCTCTGTGTCTGTTTCTCAGGGCAAAGCACATAGCTCATCTAGACAAAGCACCTGCAACATTCTTCGACAACAGGCAGGGGTCATAGCAGGGAGCACGGCTAGATCACTGTGTGGCTGTAAATATCACCACTGGAGACAGGAGCACCTGCATCCTTCTTTTCTTGACCCAGAATATTGTGCACTTACTGACTGTACAGTTTATTAATCCAGAGTGTCGGCAAGCCCTTAGATCCTTTATATGGGCTGATTTACCTGCATTTGATGGTGTTTTTCATTACCTGCAGACACAAAAACAACAAAGATGAACAGCAAATTTATATTTGTTTTACTTTTTTTTGATATACTGCATTTTAAGAACTTCAAAGATATGTGCGTTCAGACTGGGGAGAGTTATGTGCCACTTGCACCAAAGGCAGAGAGTAACAAGAAGTGAAGTTTGACTTGGACAAAATGAAGCCTTTTAAGAGATGAAATATAAATACTCTTCAAAGTTAAGAGAGGTAGGGGGAACTGCAGGGCCCCATGGGGAGTTCGGGAGACATGCTGAAGATTTGGACACTGATATATGATACTTCTGCACGACTTGACCCCGCCGACTCTTTCAAGTCCCTGTTTTCTTTTCTTTATTTCAGTAGTGGAAAAAGACAGCTTAGAAAAATAAATGACAGATGCTTAGTGAAAAATAAAAATATTGGTCATAAACTGAAGATGATGTCATGTGTTGGAGGGAAAATGAAAGGCGAGCCAGTGGTTAGAGAAGCCACTGTGATCAGAAGTACCTTTTGTAGTTTATATGGGTGATAGCTAACGCATCACATACGAGTTTCTCCTCAAAGAGCTTTTCCACAGAGGATTTACAAACCCCCACCGTCACTCACACACACACACACACACACACATCTTACACAGCTGAGTGCCACTGTGTTGTGGTTTTCCATGGTGACAGGAGGCATCACAATATCTGCAGGGCAGGAGCAAATTGGTGAAGACAGTTCCAGCAGAGAGGAAGAAAGGCAAAGAAAAAGGGCCTGACAGTGAATTAGCAGGCATATTTCCAACAAGGCATGTTAACAGTGAATATGGTGTTCTGGTGAAACCCAGACGAACAAATCAGCAGGAGAACGGAGACAAAACAAGGTTCTGTGTCTCTTCATCTTGTCTGTGCAGAGAGAAACTACTGCATTTGTGTCACAAAGACCAGTATTCTGCTGCGTACAAAAACATGCTGCCATACATCAGCATGTCTGCTGCATGCCTGCGCTTTGTCATGAATGACGGCTGCATACCTGTCACTACCCCACTGAATGACAGATGAGGAGAGGAGAAGGCTTGATAGCAAACTTTACCTGAGTGCAAGGGGTCAGCATCCCATGCACCACAAGTGTTTGTTTTCCTGTTGTCATAGCAACATCAGTAGCTGTAGGGGGTGGGCTCCCTGCTGGATAGGAATGGCTCCTTAAAATGGAGTCGTGTGTGCGTGTGTAACTGATGTATCCAGTGGTGGACAGAGGCACGCACACACACTGTGTAACGAGGCCCCTGAAGCGTGCCGAGGCCAATGAAACCAGGTGTATCTCGCCTGGCTCCAGGTGTCCACCTAGTCATTACACCGGACCACTTTTTCCGCTCTCCCTCTTTCTCTCCCTCGGCCAGCCCTAATGGTTGTTTTCTGGGCATGTATAATATGCGTGTCCATGTATGTGTACACTGATGTTTGTGTGTGTGTGTGTGTCTGCCACTGTTTTTCTCACGTTATTTCCCCCTCTGCTTCCACAGAGCTCCTCCTGTGTTTATTTGCCAGTGAGTGGCTTGGTCACAGGCAGGGATTTCCCCTATCAATGACTGTGTGAGTCCATTCAAGTCTAGTCTGCTGAAGAAATGAGGGCAAGTTGTGGCTGATTATGGCTTCATGGAAGTTTAATTTTAGCTTGTGACTGCCTCCCTAAAATGTGTTTACACACTTAACCAGCACCATGATGACTCAGGATGCGTATAAGCTCTTTTCCAGTGTGTGCTCAACACTATTGCAAAATGAAAACATTTGCTTATGTGTCTTGCAGACTGGAAGTCCTTGAGCTCTCCTTCCTCTTCTAAAGCTCAGCTTTTTTTTTTTTTTTTTTTTTACACAATGAGAATCTTTACTTGGCTTAACACGTGTTTTCTTTTCAGATTAATGCCAAGCTATGCTGTACAAAAGCTTCTTTAATTTTTGAAAAGACAGTGCGCCCCCTAGTGATAGAGCTCTGGCACTTGTTTGTGCAGCTCAGTGAGTTGGAGCATGTGAGGAGGTAACATTGAGTGTTTTAGGCTTGAGCCCTCCCTTACCACCCAACTCTTCATCACCAGACCAAAGCAAACTCCTGGCTTTACCTTCTCTCAACCTTCCACGCACAAAAACACACACACTCCTCTCTCTCTTTTACCCACACACACACTTGCACCTTTCCATATCCCTCCCTAAATCCCACCCTCATCCAGCTCTAATGACAGGCTGTGAGAAAACAGGAAAAGAGGCCATGATCCCAGTGATGGCATAGAAATTAGCCTGAGCTGCAGGTCTTTGTCTAAACATGAGCTCACCACAACACTGGCTGACAAGTGACAGTTATCTCACACACACACACACACACACACACAAATGTCTGGAGATGGAAAGTTCTTTCTCTAAATTGCTGTGGATGATTTGTGGAAAGTAGAGAGGGACTGAGAGAGAAAAAGACTTAAAAAAGACACAAGGACTGAAGTGTAATGAGGTTCATTGGTTTGCAAGGTGAACTTTAAAGGACAATGTTTGTCAAACTGCTCACATCTGCAATAAACTAGTTATGAGTATCTTACAATATTTCTGCATCTCTCTCAGGTTATGTACTTGGAGCAGTTGTTGGCCTGTGTGGACGTGCTGCTGCGTCAGTGTGAGTCGGACTGTGGCTCGGTCAGTCTGCAGCTGCTGCAGGTGCTGGTCACAGTGCAGAGCCTCTCCACCGAGCCTCATCTCAGCAAAAAGGTGAGAAAAGCATGACTAACCATCCTCTCTGCAGCTTTGCTGTCAGCTTGTTCCATTCCACTGTTCTCGTTTTCTACTTCAAAATGACATTTCTTGCCCCTTCCTGCCTTCAATTTTAGCTTTTTTCATCCTTTTTTATTAGAAAGGTAAGCAGGTTTTATGAAGCAAGAGAGCTATTTGAGGTATGTGAGCATTTGTACAAGTTCAAAGTGGGCATGACCAACATTATAATTACCCACTTAACTGAGGGAGCTGAAATTGCACCTTTGGAGTGGAACTTTAAATCCAGTACTTGGTGAAAGGAGGTGGGTGAAAGGTGGAAAAAAAGAGAGAGAGAAAGAAACAGGAAAAAAAACACAGATAGGGAGGGATGAGTCGTGTTTCTTAGCTGGTGTGTGTCATCAGCCTGGCTGCATTTGTGGCTCCATAACGCCTCCTCAGGTCAGATGAACCAAATGATGTGCAAGTAACGAGCTCCCATGTTGTGGTCATCCACCAAAAGCAAAGGGACAATCAGGAACAGTGAAAAGTCCACAGCGTCCGAAGCCAACGCGTCGCCTGACCGTGGGAGGCTAATGACAGGGAGAGGAGCGGGAAGGAATTGGCAACAATGTTTACTAGACACCACATGGGCCACCAGTGTGTGCGTGTTTACATCTGTCTGCATCAGTGTATATGTCCAGACAGGGAGCAGTGTTAGAGTAGAAGAGATGAGAGGGAATGGATTAGGAAGCGGAGAGGGAGGGTGAGAATGGCCTTGGGCACTCCGGGACCCAGAGGAAAAGCATTACTTGTTTTCCCAGAAAAAAGGGGGCACGTCTTTCCCATCAGCAGACAGCTCAGTGTTGTCTAGCTCTCTTCTAAAGGGACCGATCCGTGACTCAGATATTGTCTCTGTCCTCGTCCATCCCTGAGGGACTATGAAGGGAACTATGAAGTGCCCTTAAGGTCAGTTCCCCTGCCCTAAAGAGTCAGCTAATTATTTACTCTCCTATCTCTCATTCCTGCTCTTTCCTCCCAGCTCAGCTTTATTGGTATGTGTGTGTGCATGAGTGTGTGTTTCTGTTGGTTCCTGTGCCTTTGTGACATCCTGTGTGTCTGTCTGGGTTTTTTGTTTCTAAGTGGTTTTATGTGTTAGACCTTGTCATGTCTGCAGTGTTGTTCTTCCCATGGTTTAACATCATGTGTTTTTCTCCTCCCGTGTGAGCGTGACATGAAAAAATTCCTGAAATTACAAGAAAACAGCTGTAATTGTTGAATTCGAGCACAATACCCTCTGTTCTGTTATCACTTTTTCTCATCAGCTCTTCATTGAAAATTTCTCCCACCCAGTCTTCTATGCTTTTTTGATCATATTTTTAACTAAATTGTTAAAACGAGGCATGTGTTGACATTGTTTTGTTCCACCTATCCCTTTTCCCCCTCAGGCTTTGGAGAGTGCACAGTTCTTAAGCAAGGTGCAGGGCCTGGACTCGCTGATGGAGCTCTATAGGCAACACATGGGCCAGCTGCTGGACTGGCTGTCTGCCTCCGTCAACACCTGGTGCAGTTACTCCCCACAGAGACTCCAACTGCATATCATAGTCATGCAATCAGGTGAGAAATGAAGCTTGAATGCACACAAGACATTTCCAAATTATATGTGCTGAAGTTTGCACATATAGAAGGCACAGTAATGGTCAAAGAAAGAATGGTAAAGAGCAAGAGTTTTGACCTGTTATTTATTAGAAAATAGCTACACTGGTCAACAGCCTTAACATACTCTTCACACTTCATTTCACCCGAGCAAGTAAAATGTATCAGATGTCTTATGAAACATTACTGTATGGTTTGGTTTGGTAGGCCATTCTTTCCTCCAATTGTTCAAAAACACGTTTCATCACATTTTAAGCGTCAAGCTGTTTCGTCCTGTTGACACATGATCTGTCATCGAGGCGGCACGTCAGGACCAGCAGCTGTCAAAGCAGCTGTACAGATGCTCTGTTGTACAAAAGGTTTCAAATAGATTATTGGAACTGTTTGCAATCAATCATTCTCCAGTCAATGCATCCTAGTCTTACACAGCTCCTGAGAGCTACACAGGTGTCAAAAGCTGGACATATGTGTGTCAGTAGTGTTGGAGTAGTTCTCAGCACCCACTTGATAGATAGGAGGGCTGTCAAATGACGCAGTTTTTTAAGGTTAAAACCTGTGATTTATTGCTCGATGCCCCATTTGACAGGTGCTGTTTCATTGTTGTTGGCAAGTTGGATGCCCATCGGTGATATTTAGTCAAAGACACAGTGGAATCATTTTTTATTGTATTTTGCTACCCAAGCAGAGAGGTTTACAGTCAGACTCGCTCACACAGAAAAACGCAGTCATAAGCACCAGTTGGCTTATTGACTTTTTAAAATCCTTGTCTTTCCCTCCTTATTTCAGTTGGCCAGCATTTCTCAGACTTGTTCAGTAGGGTTAGTCTGTGTGTCTGTGTGTGTGTGTGTGTGGGGGTTAAAAAGCTGTGACCCTGTCTTTGGAGCTGAGACTTCCCTTTACCTCCCTCTATACCATATAATCCTCCCTCATCAGCACCCTCATATGCCACACTTTCATCTACATCTCTTTCTTCTTCCCTCCCCTCTCTTTGTAATTGACTGGGCAGACTGGTACCCCTCTAATCCCCCCCAACACACACACATACACACACACACACACACACACACACACACACACACACACAGACAGACTCCCACCGCTAACTGACCGGTCCAATCTAAGTCCACTCAGTGATCCCCATGCAGGTCACTACATCAAACAGCACCACGACTGCCTGCTCTTGACCTTCCCCTGGATCAAGGCTACTTTGAAGCTGCGTGTGTGTATATATATGTGTCGGATTTTTTTTTTTTTTTGCATGTTGAACACTGCTCTAAGCGTCCCTCAGTTTATCTTTGGTCTGTTAGCAGGACCCGAGGACTTTATTACAGGCAGCCGATCAGACAGCGCGTGGCCGCTTTGTTTGATGTGCACATGACTCAGGGAATCCGGCCCACCACCGAACAATTGACGGTAGTCCCTTTGACAACTGAGAATTTGTCATTTCGCTTGCTCATCAGCTCTTCGCGCTCTCCATCTGTGTTTGTTGGGGATGGGAATAATTATTGCCCTCTCATATCCTCTCGTACAGTCTCTCAGCACAAAAATGTCTCTGTTAATGTAGTGAGATTTCCTATTGCTTGTTATATCTATAGTTGTTGTGTGGTGACCTGCAGACATTTCCTCTAACACCTCTGTTTAAATGACACACCCGTTGATTCACACATTCCCATTAGATAATAAAGGTCCCTTTCTATTTCTGCATTCCCATATCTCCTCACGACGTTGGCCGCCACCCTCAGGCAGTCTCAGGATTTCCTCTGTCTCCTCTCATGTCTGTACAATTCAGAGTCCAAACAGGGCATGAACACTTATCACTTATTACACAGACTCCCAGATTACTATATATAGCTATGTAAACATGAAGTCAGACTGTTAAGGTGTGTGTGTTTGTGTGGGCATGATGAGTATACCTGGGAATACTTGCACTGTGAGTTTCTCATTTTTTCCTGTCATAGAGTCCTGAATAGAAACTCTTTGCCTCACAAGGACCTTTTTTGACATCTCATTTTCCTCTGAGCTCTGTGTCACTGTCTCACCAGTCCATTGAGGTCTCAAGCCCTCTGGTCAGTAATAAACATTAATAAAGTCTCAAGTCTGTCTAGGCCTTTTCCTGTTTGCCATTTGACAGCCAGTCCTGACATAAAAAGAATTAAAAAAAAATCATAAATGAATGTGTCATCTGTCTGGAAAAAGGAACACTGGTATTTTTAAGGGTAGGTTTAGTATTTAGTGGTTGGATTAAAATGAGTGGTCATAAAATGAGTTTAAGTAATTCAAACCTACCGTTGACCCAGCAGTGTGGCAAAGTTAGAAAGACTTCACGTAAAGAATCTAGTCTTAGAATCCACTCAGGATCCAAAGCTGAATTGTTTAGCTATTTACGCATCAGGTTCAATCACATTGTCATATTCACCACCAGGGGGAGGGTGGGTGGGGTTACACTCCATTTAGTTGCATCATCCCAGGTTTGTTTCCAGCAGGTGGGCTTTGTTGCATGTAAGTCCCCCTTTTCTCCCCATATTTGATGTCTACATCCACATTATAAATGGTCAGATAAAGGCACAAAATGCAAAAAAATCCAGTGGTAGTAATGCAAAGCAACGTGTGTGTGTGTGTGTGTATGTGTGTGTGTGTGTATGTGTGTGTGTGTGTGTGTGTGTGTGTGTGTGTGTGTGTGTGCGTGTGCATGTGCTTATGTGTGTGTATTATAGGTCCAGTGATCGGGGAGTTTGTGAGCCAGTTGATGCCTCTGCTTTTCTGTTCCCTCAAACCTGACAAAGATCCAGAAATGAGGATGAGCATCTTCACAATGCTTGCTAAGTTGCTGCTAGATGCAACCAACACACTGGATTCCCAGGGGTGAGAGAAGCACATACGCACATGCTAGACAGACACACACACAGATACACACACAGTATGTTATCTTATGAAGCAAACTAAGAGGAAAATTGTTGTTTCTGTTACAGAAAATGTATTAAATGCTTAACCTCGAACAAAGAAACACCAGCAGCTTAATTGCAAATTCATTTTTCACTGTTTCATTGGTGCATGTTACATTGAGCTCTAAGCTCAGTCAGTTGTTTGAGTTTGTCTAATCTTAAATTTGCCAAGCCATCATTTTTAGTGCAGCTCCTATTTTTAGACTTTACTCAACATTAATCTTCAAATTAGCTCCACGCCCACACGATTTCTTCGTTATAAACACACACAGAGGAGCACAATAGTGTGTTCAGTGAGGTCATCATAACTCCCAACAGCTTTTTGGGGATTTGTGGTTGATTCAGGTAAGGTCATGTGATAGATAATTGGAGTATATTTCAGGTGTCCTTGAAAAATGGCAAACCCCTTTACAAACTTAGCTCAAGGAGTCCCGTCTGTATTAACATAGTCACGCTGATACTCCCAAAGAGACCATCTCAAATGAGTTAATCACATCCAAGCATGCAGGCTCCTTAGTAATTTAGTTACAACACTGAATGGTTATTGCCTGATGATTGAGGAGGGACATGAGGGATGTCTGACAACCAGAAAGGAGCTCTCGTTTGTGGGCACTTCCTTTCCATGGTGACCCCTCACCCTCTAGAGTCCACTTTTCGGAGCCCTCAGCTGCACAACCTTCAGCTCGGGCTCAGAGCTCTAATCTGAGGGAATGCATTAAGCCTGAGGCCCTATCCAGGTCCCAGCGATCATTGCAGCTGCTGCTGTCGGTCAGACAGACAAACCGCGGCCGTGGGGCTGCCATGGAGACGTCTGTGCAGCGTGTAACTAACCCTAGTCCCACAGTCAAAAGGTCCAAGAGTGTTGGTGGGTGTTTTCCATGAGCTAATATGAGGGATAGACTGATAATCTTAGAGTGCTGAGATGTTCAAAGTACCTCTGGCATTAGCTTGGCAGCAGCGTAAAGAATACAAGATCAAATGTTATCCTATATCACTGAAAAATGTTGTATAAACAACAGGAAGTGTTCTTTAGCCAAAACATTCTCCCACCTTTTGCCAAAAACATGAAAATTGGAACTTTGTTTTCAACTTTAATCAGATTATTTCATCCATAAAAGTGCATAACAGACAAAAGAAGCCTCTGTCTCAATGCAAGCACAGCCCACCTGTGCTGCTAACTGCCTCTCTCATTCCACAGCTCTATCTCTGGTAATCATGGGGCCATCAAGAGACAGAAATCATGTTACACCTTCAAAAGGTTTCAAACCAAATGCTTAACTTAACACCGTGTGTCACTGTGCGGTCTGCCATAATATTTCCATTCATTCTCATCTTATCCTTCCATTCATGATTTATGGCCCGTTCTTTGCTCAGCAGATTGCAGCCCACACACACACACACACACACACACACGTACTAACCCTCTATGTATGTCATCAAGAGGACAATGATAGTCATAGAGTAACCCTCATCTCTTTGTTCTGCAACCAAAATGACATAATGACAGTTCCACAGAAGAACAAGCAGAAAGGGAAAGTAAGGTTCTGTACAGGAAGTGCCTATCATCCATCCACACACACACGCACGCACGCACGCACACACACACGCACATATAATGTTTTGTTTCATGTGGATTTGTGCGCTGTGATTAAAAAGCTAGATATGAAATTAAAGTAGAAGGTGATTCCTGAGAACTGAAAGCTCATCCTTCTCTTTCCTGGATGTGGCTGGCTGGAATCTTGTCCCCACTTAACAAGGCATCTGTCTGCCATGAAAGCTGCGGCTGTGGAGAGATTTTCTTCCTGTTTCAAATTTGTTTCCCCTTGTGTGGTAAATTTTGTAGATTCTGTGAGGCCTGTTGGGAACATGAAAAAAGACAAAATGATGACATATCTAAAATAATCCTGTATTCCGTAGCGTATTTTAGAAAGGACTTTGCCTTAATGTATTGTCAGACTCCTTCATTAGTTTTTTGAATATAAAATTTTAAGACTTGTGGGAGGAAATTTAGTAGTATTTTGATCACAATTATATTGTTTGAATCTTATTTGAATCAGTTATTTGGACAACAGAAATCTGTACATGTACATGATAAGATCATGAAACGATAATACCAAATTCATAGAATCATTGTCATTATATAATAACTGGAAAGTCCTGCCTGATGACAAGCTCCAATATTTTTTGTGTAAATCTTCTGCTGTGTTGTCCTTAGACAGAGAGAGACACACACACAGCTGCTTGTGATAAGTGTGTACTCTGCAGCTGCTTTGTGATCATTTGAAAACATAGACAGATTCACTACATAGAGACCCCATGAGGCGTACAGTCAAAATTCCCTGGCAGTTCAAGTGCATCTGCACAGACATACAAGTGAAGACTACGTCCCACTCTTCTTTCCTTTGGACATCATCCCTGTCCTGTGGAAACACATCTTTCCATCTCCTGGCGTCCTTCTGGATGAGCTTTCAACACCTGCCTTGATGAGGAGACTGAGCTAACACAGCAGCACAGACTTGGCTCTTTGGGTGGCACACAGTCTCCCCCTACTGGCACTGAAATGTTACAGCACACTTTTATCAAATGCCATCATGACAAGTTTATTGTGGCATCGGCTGAACAGCTACCAGAGCTTGTGGAGCAGGGCAGTGCAGACTTGGATACTATGTGAGAAGATGTCAGAGGGCCCAAGCCAGATGTCAAAAAAGACACCCAGATGTTACACTGCTCTCCTCCTGCTTCTCCTCCATCCCCACCCTGCAATACCTTATGTTTTTAATCAAGTGTGGGAATATGATCATATTGAAGCCATTGTCCAACGGCATCAGAACAGCCATCATCAATTACTTGTCCCTAAAATTGTTCTTTTATGGCTTGCCAGTTGATAAAAATGCACAGTGCAAACGACCACCTACACGACACAATAGAAAAAGTCTCTGCTCCTGTGCTGTCTCAGTATTTTCACTCTCTGCCTCCTTCCAGACGTTTCCGTGACGAGTCAGAGAAGTTCCTGTGTGACACCTTGCTTCCCAACCTTGTGTGGCACGCGGGCCGAACTGCTGCTGCTGTTCGCACGGCAGCCCTCAGCTGTCTGCTGGCCCTGCTGCATGGAGGGGCCATCACACCTGGACAGGTAGACACACACATACATACACATACACACAAAGATTCTGCTAAAATTACATCTACAAATACATTTGCCAGAACAAAGGCACATATGACACGGAGGTAACATGGATTTCCATCTGTACTAAGTGGCTCATTGGAGGGGGACACCGGATATGAAAGGTCCCTTATAGTACGAACTCTTGATCTCCAATCTGCAGAAACACTTCTTATTGACTCAGCTGTAAGGGGAAAGATGTGGTAGTGCATTCTTTTAACCCACCAGGATTTCACTTCAAACTCTCTGTTTTGTCCATTTCACATCAAAATAGACGGTCCCACTTGGCCATTTAGGAAAATATATCATCCGCCATCTTTCTCTCCTTGGCTGAAAGACTTGGCCACGTCAGGTAGCAGGTGTACGTGGGGGCAAGCGGGTTCACATACCTTTGTCCCTGAGGAACAATGCCTCCACTGTTCCGGGCCCTTGTAATAGGTAGGAGCTATCACCGGGACATGCCCTTGCACCTGCCTGTTGAAGCTCGTGCCCAGTTACAGTATGTGTGCTAACACGCACGCGCACATCTGGCTGTGTTTGTCCTCGCGTGCGTAGAGTGACCAGTTGAAACCGGCTCACACACCTCTTCTATTCACACGTCTTTAACTACAAGGCAAAGCAAACAGCTGGGGGACAATGTGAGCATGGGTGTAGGTGTGTGATCAAACTTTTTACTGTCTAATGACACCTAAATGTCCTCACAGGAGCAGAAAAACCTGGCAGAGTGGTGACTATATAGGACAGTGTTACTTTTCTGTGTTTGGGTTCAAAATTAGGTTGCAGTTGCTATGAAATAAACAACATGTTCTGATGGGTATAACAACAGAAGGCTGTGCGTGTATTCGCAGGGTCACATCAAACAGCCTTTCATTTACAATGACATT
This sequence comes from Ctenochaetus hawaiiensis, assembly GCA_029783645.1. NCBI lineage: Eukaryota > Metazoa > Chordata > Actinopteri > Acanthuriformes > Acanthuridae > Ctenochaetus > Ctenochaetus hawaiiensis. Next base: position 10,771,609 of record JAPZDY010000009.1, on the reverse strand, counting down.
GTTTCCTCTCTGCTCCCTGTGAAAACAATTAGCAGCTCCGGTTACACTTGGCACCCTCAGATTGTCACTGATGTAATGCCGGATCACTTCTCTGCCAAATTTCCCTCCTCTTTCTGTCTCCTTCTCTGCCTCTCCCCTTGCTCCTTTTTTTTTTTTTTTCACTGTTTCTCCTGTGCAGTTTCGATAGCAAACAGACGGTGTGACAGAGGTTTTAGCCATCACCTCTTGGCATGTGGCTCAGTGTGCTCAGCCTCACCTTGTTTGTCCATTTTCTCTGTTTCTCATGAAATGAAAACATTGGTCTTCACTGGACCTCTGAAGTTGGGCTCCATGCCTGTGTGTCAAACTGTGCAAACTGATTCAGGCCTGATCTGAATCTGTTCTGCTTCAGGTGATATTGTGGAAATTGTTGTGAGAAACTTAACACACAGAAAAGAAACCTTTTTAAATATTTTTTTGTAAACAAACAAAACAGTTGTCCCTTTAGTGAATTGTTTCAAACACTTAGGCAGACTCTGAGCTCGTCATAAAGCATTTATGTCCTGTGTGCAGCTGCTGTGTCTGGAGGAGAAGCTGAGTCCCCTGCTGCTTTCGGCTCTGGATGAAGACTCTCAGATGGGCAGATTGATGGCCTGTCGTTCTCTCTCCACCTTACTTAAACTCACAGGACCAAGTCTGCACCCCGAGGCCCTCAACAAGCTCTACCCTGGTAGTTGATGACCATTCCTACTCTAATTAATAATGCACTACATCATGCTCTTCTTTCAGTGCAACTAATTCTGCATAATTGAACATCAGTCATGCCTCTAACATAATTAATGATGTGGCATATTGGCTATTGAGGCAATGGTGATATTTCTTGATATGTACCATGTGCTTTTATCCAAAGCAAACCTTTGTTGAGTGTGAGGAGTAAAAAAAACAAATATTTTTTGTCTCTTATTTCTCAGTATTAATGGTTTGTATGTGGGTGCCTTTTCTCCACAGAGCTGCTGAAGCGTATGGACGACAGCAGCGAGGAGGTGCGCGGTGTCGCCCTGCAGGCCCTCGGGCTCTGGCTGTCCAGTCTGACCAAAGACTACAACCCTGACGTCTGCGCTCCTCATCTGCAGTTCCTCTTCCAGCAGCTCCTCCTGCACCTGGACGACCCGGACAGCTCGGTGCAGGGCCGAGTGCTCGGTGAGACTGGGTGGGGTGTTAATGACTCGATGATGGTGAGGGCTTTACAGGGTCGGATATGCACATGTCCTGATGACAAGTGATGATAATGACCATGATTATCTGATAAACATGTTCAGCTGATAGTCAGGATAATAGAGGCAATGATCAAAAGGAGAGTTAAGCTGTGATGATCTGCAGACCAGCACGCTGTGTCCGAGACACTCGCAGAGGGATGTGGGGAATAAAGGGGGTATCCTCTATCAAACGCATGATTATTGCCTGGCACGCTGCCAGCAGATTCCTTTCCATCCTTTATTTCAAAAGCTCTCCGTTATCCTTATTTTCCACACAATTCATCAAAATTTTCAAGCAATTCCCCTCCTGCCAAAGTAAGCCCTCAAAGGCTGGGCTGAAAGAGGTGGCCCTCAAGAGTGAAACACAAGTTCCAGATGGACATGCACCCACCTGGGGGAGACACAGGTTTATATGTGAGCCCCTTGTATCTGTAACTCCCCCTGCCTATGCACCTTGGGTACATCGTGTTGATTTTGTGGCAAACCTCTGCCTCCTCCAGTCCTTTATTCCCCTCTGAGACAGAGTGGTGTCACCTAATGACAACCACATGACACGCCTTCCCCTCACCACCTTTTCACATCTGTCCACACACCCATCTCCCTTAATCCCTCCACCTTTTATCTGCCCTTCAAACTTCCTCCTCTCAAACCCAGATTTTTTTTTTTCCTGTGACAGCCCATAGCTTTGCAAGTGTGTGTTGCTTGTGTATCAGCGGAAAGTGTGAGTTGCTTTTTTCTTAAAGTGTGTAACTGAGGGCTCTGGACTTTCACTCTTTTCATTCCCACTCACATGGATGTTAGCTGTCATTACTTCTGACAGGACGCAGGTGAGTGCTGATGCCTTAGCCAGCGAAGAGAGGCCTCGCCACGGGATCTCTCATCTTCATAACGGCTACACACACATTGAAAGAGAGTGAAAAAAGGAGAGAAAGGCATTTACACACTTGCCAGATGCAGCAATAGCTTCCATACCATGAATTCTAGCACTGCAAGACAGCTTTTGAAAGCCGTCCAAGGACAAT
>JAPZDY010000009.1:10742230-10752937 GCA_029783645.1 Ctenochaetus hawaiiensis | reverse complement strand
CAGCTACTTTAATACCATAGAAATCTGTTGAGGATGTGTTTGTTTGACCACTGACAGTTGACAAGTTACATTTGCAGTTTTCAGAGATTCAGTTTCATATAAATCACATTAATAATCATGATAACAATAACTAAATAATAAAAAAACATGAAAAATTTTAGAGGGCTTATGCAAAAGAGAAAAGAAAGTGGCAAACGTTAACAGCTCTATTCAGCAGTGAGGAAATCTCCTTTTCCTAATTTTACTGTAATCTGTTTCTTTCTATTGCAAAGCTTTTTGGAACCGTTGTACTTTAGAATAAAACCCCATTAATCTTCAGCTGCTGTTCCACACAATATTTCAAGAGGATTTTGAAATGTGATTCTAGGAATCCACATTTTTGGCCAGAGACACTGTCTCAGGTTTCCCTGCTTTCCCTTTTCAGCTCCCATAATTTGTGGCTGATTTGCATCCGGTTATTCAGGATTTGGACGACTGAGAGCCTGAGATTTTAATTTTGCAGCACCTGGTCTTGAGAAACAACATGGCATTTTGAGAAAAATCCCATTTTTACAAGGCTAGGTTGTGAAAGATGATCCTTACCGCCCTCTTTATGGAATATATCCTCTTAATAGCGATACCACTTGAAACGCAGCTGATCACAGAGCACGAAGACAAAGTGTTTACAGAGAAGCTTCCAGCAGTTCATCCTCACTCCATCTGGGCTTTCGAAGCCTTTTACATTCTCTTCAAAATGTTAAAATGACGTACTGCAGAGGGAAAATAGATGTGATTTTATGGCTTCAGATGAACAAAGACCTGCCGTTTTCCATAGAAACTGCAGATCTTCACCTTTGTAGGCCCTTAAACGTCAGTCTACAGGCCACTGATAAATAGTCAGTCTTTATTGTTCATGTCTGACGAGCTCTCAGTGCTTCTCCAGAGCTTTAGTCAGCAGATCGTTCAGGCGGGAAATCATTGGCCGAGGATCGTCGTTCAGGCCTGCTGTGATCATGGCGTTGTCATAGACCTGCAAAATAAAAACAAGTAAATATTGAAAACTGCACAAAATTTGGAGCTTGCACACTAAAACAGTGGAAGATTTAAGCACAAAGTGGCCTTCTTAATAAAATATACTGAAATATGTTTTCCATATCCAGATCTAGCTCACAGTACCTGCTCCAGGAGCAGTCCAGCCAGCTCAGAGTTTGTGTCCTTCAGCGCATGCAGCTTCTTGATCAGATCGTGTCTGTCAAATGGTTAAAAAAAAGTTGGAGCTGGACACAGATGCATATTGTGTATAGTTAGTGATGAATACAGACCCCCTCCCTCTCACCCTGCATTGATCTCCAGTGTGGGCTGCAGAATCTGAGCTCTCTCCTCGGGGGTGCGGGCCAGCTGCTGGGTGCGGAGGAAGTGGCGTGCAGCACCCATCTCCAGCACTGTGATCATGGCTGGGTGTGTGTCCAGCCGAGGTGTCAGCTAAGGGCCAGATGGGAAAACAAATTACAGTTACACTGAAGATATTATTCAGGACAGTTATCACGAAATATGAGCTCATCTTTACAACTTTGGATACAAAAAAAAATTATTCACAAAAGGATTTCAAGTGAAGACTCAACTCAAATCTTAAATCTTATGTCTTATCTTTACCTTTATGTTGGTGACTCGGGGGCCCAAAGCGTTCTTCATCCAGGCCATCAGGTCATCAGCCTGCTCCTGCGTCAGACGTTCAGAGGCTGCAGAGGAAAATAAAACAGGAGAGTCAGTATCACAGACATGATGGTGAGAGCTGTCTGTCTACAGCACTGTTGAGGCTTTAACTGGAGATATGAGAAAGAAGCAGACCGGGTTTGCTGTCCTCAAACTTCTCCTCCTTGTAGTGATCCACCACGATATCAGTCTCAACTGAGATCATCTTCTTCTTGTCAAACTCCCGCAGGTGGAGCAGGGTTAGCTCATCGAACTGCTCGTAGCAGAACAGCACCTGCAAACACAGGAAGAACAGACTTGAAATTTCATATTGACTGCTTGTCCTCTTCGTTCTTATCTGACGAGGACAAATGACCATTAAATCATAATCTTACTTTTTGTCATCTTAAAAAAACAGACTGAAAACATTAATCATAGATTCAGATTTTCATTAAAAAACTAAAACATTTCAAAGTTTGACTTATTCCTTTATGTACTTCAATTCAGCAAAACAACAAAGCTTGTCTTGGCTGTTGTGAAAGCTGTCATTCTATCTCTAAAAAACCAGAGACTGCCTGAAAAGTGACTCTGAATCTGCTTTTTATCAGATTCTAATACAATTCATTTGTGTTACGAAAGAAAAACAAACCAACCAGGAAAACGTGCGCTAGCATATGTGCGATCTTTGCATAATTTTAACTGAATAAATTACCTCCATGTCTTTCTGTTTCATGGCCTCATAGTAGGGGGAGTGCTCTGCAAGATGGCGGTTGGGGGCGCACAGGTAGTAGATATTGCGTGTGCCAGCCTTCATGCGGGAGGCATACTCCATCAGATTGGTCTGCTGACCGGCCGGCAGAGCAGAGGACTCAAACCTCAACAGCTTTGCAATGTCCTCCTATACAGAGACAACATGGAGGGAGACTCAAGATCAAGAAACCATATTTATCAACATTTCTTGTGCAAACCACATGTTCATGACACTTATTTGAGAATTGTGGAAAGTTATTCAATAATCCTATAAAGAAAAGTCACCTTGACGTCTTGTTCCTGGGTGGTGACGATGCCCTCCCTCATGAAGAGGCCGTAGTCCTCAAAGAACTTGTTGTACTTCTCCGGCTCCTTTTTGCTCTGATCCAGCAGGAAGCGGATCACCCTCTGCTGCAAAACATCACGAAGTTTCCTGGAGCCAGAGGTGATGGTGCAAAAAAAGAATCAGTTATCGGACTACAAGTAAAGACCTGAGAAGAGCTTGTTTTTTTAAGTACATAGACAGTAAATAATACTAAAAAGGTGGTTCTGTACCTGATGAGGGCGCTCTCCTGCAGCAGCTCTCTGCTCAGATTCAGCGGGATGTCCTCACTGTCCACCACTCCTGTACACACATGCACACATAGTGTTTAAGCGCAGTTATTTTTCCATCATTTCACATAGTCACATACATAAAGCAGGCAGCAGATGGAGGCACTATGACGGATGCAGACCTCGGAGGAAGCGCAGCCACTTGGGCAGAATGTCAGTGGCTTTGGTCTGGATCAGGACCTTCCTGCTGTACAGAGCCACACTGGAGCCCATCTCCCTGCTCACGTCGAACATGCTCGGCTTCTGTTGGCAGAGAAACAGTTCTAAATAAGACATAACTTTATTTCACTTGTACAACCGGAAAAATCTTCTGTAAGGGAAGACAGTTAAATAATGTAATCATTGTAATTGCATATGACAAACATTCCCTTTAGTTTTGCTGGTTAGAATTTTGTTAAGCTAGATAGTGAAACTGCAGTTTAAAATAGAGTTTGAAGCATCTGTGCTGTCTGTGTGTATTTAAACACACATCACACTTAGACAAAACCAGCTGGTTCTGAGCTTCTCACCGCATCAGGGACATAAAAGATGCTTCGGATGTTGAGAGGAGCATCAGCACGGTAGTGCAGCGTGTAGCGGGGTTTGTCATAGGCCTGGGCGACATAGCGGTAGAATTCCTCGTGCTGCCAGTCACTGATTTCCTTTGGCTCCATCATCCACAAGGCCTGATGGAGGCAAAGTTAGCAACAAATTCAGACAACAAAAAAAAAACATGAATTAAAAAAAAAACATAGACAAATTTCAAGTATTACTTATTTATTTTAATTGAATTACAGTGATGTCTCACTCTAAAATTACTGTTTAGCTTAGACCTCATGAATAATTATCATTAGATTACATTTACAAGTCACAATAAGGGATATGAGCAATTGTTCAGTATTATTTCCATATAAAATGTTCAACTTGGTTGAAGTATATTCTAAAAATTAAGATATTTAAGCTAAATTGTGACATGTAAAAAGATCACTCAAGTTAAATAAAGAGGACAGCACAGCTAATTCTAGAAATGAATAAAATTTACAATTTGCTTCAAAGTGCCACATGAGCAAGATGTGCTTTTAATAAAAGAGACGTGTGACATGTTAAAACTTTTTTACAAAGCAGCACTGTGGATGTTGACATAAGATGACTTTGAGGTCAAGAAATGTTCCCCTATAATAATAATCTGAGTTTGATGAATCCTACAGAATCATAGCGGCTCACCTGAAGAGTGTTGAGCCTTCGTCCGTTCAGGAAAATGGGGAAGCTGACAAAGTTGCTGTACTTTGTTATAACCTCTGAAAAAAAAAAAAAAAAAACAACAGCTTGTAATAACGTGCAGTGATGCGCTACTGTGTGTTATCAGTGCAGTTATAGTCACAGCCACTGTGGCAGCTCCAGCAGTTCTACCTTTGACTCGGTCCTCAGAGGAAAACTCCTTGCAGTCGTCTTTGAGGTGCAGCACGATCTTTGTTCCCTGCTGAACACCGTTGGCTTCAGCGATCTCAAACACTCCAGAGCTGAGGAAGACAACGACAGAGAACGTCTGAGGATCACATTTAGCTACAGTCATTTGTGCACTTTGTTCAGCAATAGAACAGAATCGTGCTGAGGAAATGTCTTTTTCAAATTTTCATGTTAAAACAAAAGACTCTTTCCTTGCTCTCATCCTCATCCCTCCCTCCCTCCCTCACTCTCACCCGTCTGAGGACCACTTGTATCCAGGAGTGCCTGGCTCAGTGGAGCGGGAATAGACTTCAACACGGTCTGCCACCATGAAGGCAGAGTAAAATCCCACCCCGAACTGACCAATGATGGTGCTACTGGCCTCAGCCTGGTTCTGAAGGGCATCCAAAAAAGCCTGCGGTGCAGAAAAGCAATGACGATTATGACAGACCAAGTGTGACATTTATAGATTAGATTGTTTTACTGCACATGGCACACAGATTGTCTTTGTGGATGAAAATCTACAACAGATACCTTTGAGCCTGAGCGGGCGATAGTCCCCAAGTTGGCAACCAGCTCCTCTTGGTTCATTCCAACCCCTGTGTCCTGTGAGGAGAATCCCAGTCACTCAAAAAAATCATCATAGCTTGCTGTGTAGTATTCCTCCACCAGGTGGCAACTAACTTCATAAACAGTCCAGGAACCAGGGTGCACCAAGAGATCTATTTCACTTGAGTAACCTGGTTCATCATCTAATTTTCAGCGCATTTTACAAACCAGGATATTCCAGATAAAACTCATGAAAATGTCTTTTGTGGTAGAAAAGGAAAGGATATTGCTGTAGGACAGTCAATGGACAAAAAATGCTGATACTGGTTTATATTTTACTTTCAGAAGTCCAAGATATCAGTGGTACAGGTAAAATTTTGCAAGCCCAAAAGAGTTTCAAGAAAACTGAACCACTTATTAGTTTTTCAAGTTCTTTTTTTTTTTCAGATCTTGGAGCCAAGTTTCTGCCAGATGATCATTTCTAACTTAAGACTCAAGCTCCCTTTAAACATATAATTGACTCCTGCAGTGGAAAAGAGCTATAATGTGTGGTTAATTAAAAGCAAACATGGGGCTGAAACAACACATAAAACAGTTGAAAAGAATAATACCAAACCAACCATAATGCAAATTATGCAGACTGCCTGTCTTACACAGTCCTGGGTATACCTGAATGGTAAAGGTGCCTTTGGCAGCATCAGTCTGCAGGTGGATCTCCATTGGAGCTGTCTCACCACCTGCTGTGATAAGTTTGTGGCGCAGTTTTTCCAGAGCATCACTGCCGTTGGAGATCAGCTCCCTGATAAACACCTGGAGGCATGTGGGACATCCAGCAGATCAGTCAGAGAAGAACAGTTAGAGATAACAAATTGAAATGTCATCCTTGCCAAGTTTTTTTTCTTCTCTCTCAAACACATGCCCTCTTACCTCTTTCTCTGAGTATAAAGACCTGGCAACAATGTCTAGCAGTTTTTTCGTCTCGGCCTGAAATTCATGTTTGGAGAGGTCTCCTGCATGGATCAGAGATTAAGCATCATTCAGATCATCTTAAAACCTACAAAATGATGACCCATGTGATGTGGCATCCAGATAGAATTGTTTCTTGAGCGTTACAGCACCTTGGACAGATTCTGTATCACTGATAATAGTGTGCAGAGGCTCCTCTTCAGGCTCCTTCTCCGCCTCCTGTGTGCTGTAGTAGGACTGTTGGCTGAAACCAAGGCAGGACCGCTGGGAGCTCCACAGTCTGGGCCGACTGCTCCATCTCTGCTGCTGTCCAGCCTGAAAATCTAATGACAGAAGGAGTCAGCTAATGGCATAAACAATTTTGCCTTACAGAAGACTTCACCAGTAAAGTATCTTTATGCATCAAAAGTCTGATCATTTTACTTAAGGACAACCCAAAGAGACCAAATGTTCCTTGCTATAAGTACAGAATATGATTGATTCAAAGGCAGCACTTAAGTATTTACATGATTAATTACATGTACAATCAGAATCACACTGCTATCTACAGACATAAACAATGAATAGACAGAGACTGCAAACAAAAATCAATACCAGCCTTATTCTTGTCATAAACTTCATAGAGTGCACATAATATGAGTGTTTTAGCATAAAACACCACTTAATGCATTTTGCACAGAGCTACTTTGGTCAGAGGGTGGTCCACAGAGAGGTGGCATTACCATACAACCTGTAAAATTGCTCCATCAATGCATAGTGTTAAAGCAAGTTTTTAACATAAAAAGTGATACAACACTCTTATATGTAATATCATTATGTTTAATGATGTAGCATACATGTAATCTATGAAATGAATAATAAAATCTAGTGACACTGGTTATTAATTCAGTCCTAACAGTCTGTGATACTGTATGATGTAATAATGTAGTAACTGAGTGCTGTAAAAGAAACCTGTTAATTTACATACATCTGCGGTTGTTACGTGGTTTCTAACTGAGCTATCTGACTAAGACAACAATTCTTAGTAGAAAACTGCAGGCTGGTCAATGAGTTAAAGTTATTAAATGCAGCAGAGCGTCCATGATCCTGTTCTTGTATGACTGTCAGCTAACCGGCTAAGCTAACTCGGCTGGCAAACAAACGCAGCTTACCTCCGGTCACAACGCGCGAGACAGTTCGGCTGCTCAGCCCTCGTGCACATGACATTAGCCGTGAGTTGGCCCTCTGAGAGGAACCGAGAGCGAACCGTGCCAGCGCGAGGCAGCGGGACATGATGATAGACAAGGAGTTACGAGGACAGGATAGGTCAACTGACTGTGGGATACACGCTTACCCACTGTGGCACAGAGAGGACCCGCTAAGGCGCCTTGTTATGACGTCAACAAGGCAACCAAGATGCTGCCTTATAAGAAAGCGCAATTATTCCGCAGATCGTAAATCGTCTCGTCTAAAAGAGGTTAAACTTTAAGGTTTCATTTCGTCGATACGTATTATAAACGTTACTAATCGCACATTGCACTGCGTTAAAGTTGATCTGTATATGATTAATTTGTTAGTTTCCCTTTTAATTTGATCCCGATAATTTGGTCTGAATTTGCCCTTCAAGGTCATTAATATTCATCTTAAAGAATTTCATTCATATTATACATTACTGAACGTTGTACATTATAAAAAGCATATAAAATACAAAATAATAATAAAAAAATGTATACATATGAAAAATATGTGATTGGCCTTTTATTTTAATTCTGACTTGAGAAAAAGCAATTGGTAATTTTATGATTACAGATTAAATCTTTTTTACATTAAATGAGAGCAAAATATTCAGCAAGTCTTTGGACTAAGGAAATTTTTAAATAATTATTTTAAACCGTGAGGTAATACATTAAAATATTGAGACATTTTCTCTGTAGTTGACCATTTCTGTTTCTCTATATTTTCTGTATCCCCAAAAAAAAAAAAAAACTTCATTAAAATATTAAGAGGTTAGTGTCTCATAACAGTAAGAAACTTTATCAAAATTATAGCTGCATGCTGCAATGTGTTATTCACAGTCCTTTGGTGCTAATGCTTCCTATGAAGATCATTAGTTTAAATCCAAATGCGAGCAAGAACATAGTTCTCTCCAAACAACATAGAAGCAGAGTCTGTGGCACACAGGTTTATTTAACAATATGGTATATAAGTACGAAATGAGCCATTTGAACCAGTTTGTACAGTGATTTCATTCTTATTTTCTGCATATTTACAGTACTGTCTAGCTGCATGATTTACATTAGAGAACAGTTCATAATCAATTCAAGTTTAATGCAAGAGAGAAAACGATGCACAAAACTCTCTGAACACAAATCAGCAGTCAAACAAGTTAATTTCCCACCACAGGCAAAAGAGGCTCAGAATTTAATGATAATTTCTTCAGACCGACGGAGAGACAAAGCAATTTTTTAAACATTTGCAAGACAATTCCTGGGCCCAAGCCAGTAGAAAGAACATTTCGGCACCTGTGAACATTAACAAGCCTTGATGCAGGTTCCTCTTACACCTGCCTTTGTGTTTGGGTGTGTGCAATAGTTCCTAGATCTATACAAATACCTTAATCTCCCATAGACTCTGCAAACAGGAAAGAAATTAAGGCTTTCCCAAAGGCAGTCCTTTTGAAAAATGGCATTTTACAATAAATTAGCCAGAAACAGAGAAACTGAGCAAGAGGTGAAACCTGGCAAAAAATTCCCAGACAAATAATTTTACAGTCTTCTCAACACAAATACGATATTAATTTGCAAAGGTAAAAAATAAAAAAAATTGAATAATAAAATGAAATTTTTTGTTTTGAGAAGTTTTGTTAAAAAAGTCAATACCAGAGCATAACAAATGTAAAACAAATTAAAACAACACAAAGACCACGGCAAATTCTTGCACAATTGGTATGAACCAAAAATATATTCTTTGTGTCTTTGTTGTCTTATTTTCAACAGCAATTATTAAATCACTCTGTGTTGGAAGAAAAAGCAGTCCCTTGGTTTCAGGAAAGTTCACAGTCTGTAGGCCTCATATGACTCATTTGTTTGTATTTCTTTCAGATTTTTACATCAGCAAGTACAAAAATTTCTCAGCTGAAAACAGAACAAGGCCTTTTCTTCTTGTCAAAAAATGCTACAATCCTTCAACGAATTTCTCCAGCGTGTCTCCCGTCGTGTCACCCACCATACCCATGTCATTACTCAACCCCCCTCTGTTTGGTGTGTTAAGTTGTGGAAGCATGGCACTCTGCTCCGGAGTTCCCATGTGTCCCTGCTCCAAGGAGCCTGACATGGGGCCTCCAAGGCTTGGATGGGGGGAGCTAGAGTGGAGGGCGCCATGCTGAGGTGAGGGCTGAGGCTGTATCCGCGGGGAAGGACTGGAGTGAGGGGGCTGCTGTGAAGGCGGACGGGGTGATTGCACTGGTGCTGGGGAGCATACTTGGTTTCCCAGGGTGTTTGCCATTGTCTGGCCAGGTAAGTGAGCTCCTCCCTGGGCTTGGCCTTGGAGCATGTGGGGTTGCGGACTCATTGAGTTAGCCTGCACTGGAGAGCCCATCTGCTGTTTTAACATCTGCTGTTGCTGCTGAAGCATGCGCTGCTGGAGTAGGTTCTGGGTCCCATCCATGCCCATGCCAGGTTGGCCCATTTGGGATGTGGGTGGAAGTTGTCCCATGGGCCCTCCACCTCCTTGCATAGCCATTTGCTGCTGCATACGGAGCTGAGAGTAGCTTGCTGGCCCTGGCTGCTGCTGGGGGAACTGACCGTGGCCCTGAGGCATGCCTCCCTGCTGCTGCTGTGCCTGCTGCTGCTGCATCTGCTGCATCCTAAGCAGCTGCTGTCTGCGGTACAGTTGTGGATTTCCATTTTGAGGAGCATTCATCATCTGGCCTTGGGGGCCCATGGTTGCCATGCCCTGGGCCCCTGCCTGCTGAGGAGGCTGTTGAGGTGGCATCCCTGGCCTCTGCACCTGGTTTGCCATTGCTGCAATGGCCTGCATTCCTGCCTGAGACCCGAGCATGGCCTGAGGGTTCTGCTGCTGTGCCTGCTGCTGTTGTTGGGGCTGGTTGGCCTGGTACTTGGCTGTCCTCTGTTTAATGAAGGCAGCCATGAGTTGGGGGTTAGACTTGAGGATGTTGAGGACCTGCTGTTGCTGCTGAGGGGAGCTGGGAGACTTGAGGGTGCGCAGTAATTCCTGCAGGGCACTGGGAGCTATGTTACCAGCTATCCCCCGTGTCATGTTATGCTGCTGTGGTGTCATGCCTTGCTGTGATGTCCCCTGGGGAGGCATGACTGCAGGCATTTGGAGACCCTGTTGCTGTGGCATCATGGGCCTCTGCATGAGCGGGCCCTGCTGAGGCAAGGGGGTTCCCTGAGCCTGCTGAGGGGCCATAGGTCCCTGTTGAGGAGGGACTTGTGGCTGATGATTCTGAGGATTCTGCATGGGGTTCTGCATCCCTGGACCCCATTGACCCTGCTGCATAGCCTGCATCACCTGGGGTCCCCGTGGCCCCTGCATCATCTGCATCTGGCCCTGCATGGGCCCCATCATTCTTGGGTGGTTCATTGGCATCCCATTCATGGCATAATTTTGCTGTTGTTGTTGCTGCTGCCGCTGTTGCTGCTTTGCCTTGGCTACCATCTCGATCTGTCTTGCAACCTTCAAGGCTGCCAGCAGCGGCGGCTGCTGCTGTTGCTGCTGCTGTTGCTGCTGCTG
>JAPZDY010000009.1:10727532-10742130 GCA_029783645.1 Ctenochaetus hawaiiensis | reverse complement strand
AGCGGCGGCTGCTGCTGTTGCTGCTGCTGTTGCTGCTGCTGTGGTGGCTGTGGTGGCTGTGGTGGCTGTTGCTGCTGTTGGTTTGGTATGTTCGGCAGAGGTGATTGCTGTTGATGAAGAGGGGATGACTGAGGCCCTGGTTTGCCCTGCGGCACTGGTGTTGGTGGCTGGCTGCTGCGGCCATTATTGGGAAAGCCTTGAGCATTATTGGCAGGGTTTGATGGCTGCTGTTGTTGGGGCTGATTGGGCATGGGCTGGGGGGTCTGGGGTGTATTAGGCTGCTGCACAGAATTTGGGGTGTCAGGTGCAGCTGAGGTAGGTGGAGATGGCATGGGCATACCCCTTCCAGCCATGGTGGCCATTCTGCGGCGCATCATTTGAGCCTGCTGGAGCCTGTGCTGCAGCTGCTGCTGACGGAGTTTGTGCTTGATGTTGAGACAGAAGGGAACAGGACACTTGTTTTCTTGACAGTGCTTAGCATGATAACAACATAAAGCGATGAGCTGTTTGCACACAGGACAGCCACCGTTGGTCTTGCGCTTGCAGCCCTTGGTGTGTTGAACCACCCTCTTCATCTTCTGGCATGAAGGCAAAGAGCAGTTGGCGTTGCGGCATTGGCAGGCATGGACCAGGGACTGGATGCAGCGCTGGATGCTCAGACGTCGGCTCTCCTGTGGGCTCTTGGAGGCCTCTCCACTCTGACCGTTGCTGTCGTCGTCTATACCCAGTCCCCACTTCACCATCTGGTGCTCATGGCCCTTAGCATTGTAGCAGTTAATGCATAGATCGTAGTCCTGGTGACAGGTAAGGAAAAACAGGTTAAGGTCAAGTAAAGATGCAAAACCATATCTGATAAAGACAGCAGGTTCCAAAACATATCTGTAAAGTGCCACTTTTCCCTACCTCGCAAACGGTGCAGTGCCAGCGAGTCTCTACGTGGTGCTTGCACTCGTTGCAAGTGTACACAAAGCGGTCTTGGCCCTGGTTGTGCAGCTCTACTAACATACACATAGTGCTCCATTTGCATCTTCTCAGTGAGCTGAACTCCCAGTGCTTGTCCCTGGCCAACGTCAGAAAGGCATCACGGCCATCCATCAGGTCACAGGTCAACAAAGGATCAGGGTCCATTATGGGCGGCAGATTGTTAATGACTGGCCCAGCATGAAGGTGGATAACAAAAAACACCTAGTACAAAGGAGGGGAAACAAGTTCATTAGTTGTATGGACAGCCAAAGTGTGCTGTAACAGACTGCCAACTTTCAATCCATTTCATATAATAAACTATGAGGACTGCATTGCAAAGTGTGTTATAATTAGCAGGGTTTCCCACCTCCTTATGCTTCTCCATTGTGGCATAGAGCTTCTGGGACAGATCATTGGCTACATTCGGCATCCCAGGCTTTTTCTTATTGGCTCGACTGATGCTGCTCTTGTTTTTGTTAGTTTTCTTGTTATTCTTCTTTTTGGCATTCTTGCTGTCAGCGTGGGCTCCCTTGAAATAGATGGACATGAAACGTTCAGAGAAGCAAAGATTGCACAACAGGCAAGATGAGGTTATGCAATTAAGCTGAGTGGTTAAACAGTACCAGAGTGGCTACTAAAAGCTTTTATATAATGAGGACTTGAGGATGATAAAAACTGGAGTGAAACAGAGGCCTAGGCACTAGGCTGTTGATTTTGGACTAACAAGAGTATTATAGCCGTTTATAAATTCCATTTCAAAATGCTCAATCTAGCTCTACATTGAACTCACCTCTGTCATCTCAGCGGAAGCTGTGTTCTCTTCCTTCTTTCTCTCCTCCTCCTCCTGCTCAAGCTCCTTGATGCTTTCTTCTAGTACATTAGGCCAAAAGTCACCTTCAAAGTACGGCAGCTCATAGGCACTAGTCAGCCTGTCTTCTGTTGCCTGCTTGAAAATGTCCTAAAAACAGAAACACAAGACTGACATCAGTCAAGATAGTAACATAGCTCGTAAATCATGTTCAAATTAACCCCTATTTTGAGGCCCCCCTACACTCAAAAGCAAGGTTTTTCTCCTACAGCTGAATGTTTTAGCATCAAAGTGTAAAATTATGTATTTTCAGAGTTAAACACTAGAAGAGTGTTTTACATTTAATGAAAATGAGATTTCTTTGTGTGCATTGAAAATCCAGTTTTACAGAGGTGGGCCTGTCTGAGCTTTCACAAATATTTAGGAAAGAAACCCTGGTCCAGTATTCGACTTACAGTGGTGTGATGTGGAAACCTGAAGCCTTTAGAGCACAAACACTGAGAATGGACTTTTTTTGTAAAGTAAAGACACTTTCTTTGAAATACTTGAACTTTTAAAATGAAACATATTTTATTACTGAGAAGGGAAAATGAAAATGTTTTTCTAAGGATTTTAAAAAAAGAAAAAAATGTGAAAAAAGGTAATACAGTCACTGTTATTCACAGTAGTTTTATATACCTACTGGACCATACAGCAAAGATTAAACAAAATTGTTTCACTACATTGTCTTATTAATGGTTGTAATTGTGGTTTTTGTTATAACTTTCACATGAACTTTCACATGACGCCTAATCACAAGTGACCTTCACACTTCTCTGCAGTTATAGGTACTGGCAAAGTTTTTTCCTCATCATGAAAATCTTAAGAGTGTGAACATTTTCCCACCTTGTAGTCATGTATGATCCTCTCAGCAAAAGCTTTGTCCAGCATCTTTCTGTACCACTCTTGAAGCCTCTTAGGCTTTGGGATCTTCTGGTCAGGAGGGTGGCAGTGGAAAATGTAGTCATCTCCTTCACTGGGTGGGCAGGCCCAGATGTGACCTGTCACATACCTGAGTGCAACAAGACTTATCAGCCACCTGGCACTTGCTTGAATGACATATGTGATACTAGCTGGATGGGTGTAAACCGTTACACTATGTATAACAATTCTTAACTCACCCCAGTTTCTTCACATACTCCAGGTAGCCTATTAAGATCTCATGGTACACTGCAGTCCTTAGCATTCGTGGTTTGAAGAAGTGAATACTGTCGAGGTATGATATGTAAACCCGTCTGCAAAGCAAATATGGAGAATTTAAAAGGAGCATAAAAAAACCCAAAACTAATTAGAAAAAAACTGCATACATTATTCTTCCTTTTCTGTGGTTTTACCTGGTATTTGGAAAGGGGCATTCTGAGCCGTACTCCTGGACGTGCATGCCAAAGAAACAGACGTCCACCCCGTCTATTTCCTCAAATGCAAAAAGTGCTTTGGTTCTGTAAGGGAAGCTCTCCACCATCTCACCTGAGTCCACAAACCTGTGAAAACACAGATGCAAAGGTAAAGTTACAAACTGTTTTGTGGGAGGTAAACTAATAATCAGCTTTTTTTCCTGTAGAAGATGGGAAAAGGAATAATAACTGTTAACACAGAGGTTTAAGATGCTAATTATATCACTGAAACAACCCTGGTTTGAGTCCATCAGGGTACCTCTGTCTGTTTCATGTCATTCCTTCACTTCACTCATTTTCTGCAACTCATTTCAGATGTGCAAGAAATAAAATGTTTAAATTGCGACACTGTTTATCAAAACCTTGTAATACAGCAAGTACTGACTGATGTTTTTCATTTCCTTCTGTTATTGTTTTAATTAAACATCCTTATTCACTTGATGGGATTTTGAAGACTCTAGCAATCATATCAGATGATTCACGAGTTAAATACACAAATATTAATGTACACAACTTCCTAAATATATAAATAAATAACTCCAAGCATCTCTCCTGGTTTGTTCCTTAAATTTGTTCTTTCGTGATAGGTGGCATAGCAGCCACAAAATGAAAAGTGCCATATTATCTCTTGTTTAACCAATGCTACGGAAAAACAAGGGAGACACCTTTTATCTGTAAGTGAGAACTTTACCTAGACTTCATGCCCGGTTTTATCTCCACAGTTTTGTCAGAGCTGGCCACCACTCGCACAAACACCTCACCAGCCTCTGGGTGGTTTTGCCTTTTCAAGTACTTGTTCACTCTGTCCTCAATATACGTCCCCAACCTTGTAGGCTGCAACCCTTTACAAACACAAATGTTTCATGTTAAAGGTTTAAATATAGTTCAGCATGATAAAATAATTTTAAAAATTTATTTACTTAAGTGTAAAGATTTTTTTCTGCTACATGTAACTTACTTCTGGCTGAAAACTTGTTTTCCTTTCTTGTTTTTCCAGACTTCTTCAGACAGTTATCACAGATAAAGCTAGAAGAAGAAAGACCAGAGACTTTATTGTCAACTTACAGCTATTCGGGCAAAAACACATTCCTGCTGAATGAATTCTGTTTATGTCAAACATGGACTGTATATTCTTAATGGGCTGGGTAGCTGTCAAACAGCCATAGTTTGACTTACCCTGACGGCCAGATGACGTCGTAGTGCAGCACGCAGATCTGATGCATTTTTCGTCCACAGTCTTTACATTCAACAAACCTGCAAAGGCAAACATTTGCTTTTTCTGTGCTTCCTTTGTAAAGTAGCAAAGCACTTTTACCGTCAAATAGTTTTAAGTTAAACTGAGGTCTGACAGTACTCACGGTTCAGGGTCTAACATGTCATTCTTCTTCTTTTCAAACTGCTCTTTTGATATCATGCTGCATGAAAAAGGAGATAAACAGACAACCAAGTTCATGCTGGCTCCTGTGATTAAAAAACTCCTTTTCACATAATGAAGGCCGGAGAGAAACCAGCCTGACAGTCTTGCAAGACGATCATCAGGTGGAGGTCGGGCCACCAAAGGCCTGGTAACTTACGTCTGAGGCTGTGCCGGGTCGTCGCCCAGGGTCACACTGTTGCCCTGGATCTCGTTGAAGCACTTCTCGCAGAAGTGATACCTGTCGGCAATAAGGCCATATTTGGGTGAACTGCAGCCAGCACACACAGTAGCAGCACAGGCAAACCGGCGCACAGGTGGCAGAATGCAGAGCAAACGGTGCACATGGAAACAACCGGGGACAGAGCATGGGCAGTGGACAGACGGAAGGACACACACACAGGCAGAGGTACAGGTTAGTGACAGTTGACATGGTCATGATCCAGCCGCTCTCAATCAAACTGGAACAGAAATGGAGGGGAAACATGCTACAACGCTATGTTAATGAATGTCAAGAATGAATGAATGTTTAAACAGAAAACTATGTATGGCCACACTACACCATCTAGCGTCATGCTGAAATATATAAAATCAACAACAAAAAGTTTCACTATTATTATTTACAAAATAAGCAACATGCATTATGAGCTGATGAAGGAATATATGATCATGCCAGAAAAGACAGACTGAGAAATAATGCGAATCCAAACATCAATTTACGAGACTAAATTAAAGTCAAGAGTGTTTCAGTCCTGATAACTTGGCTGTTAAGATCAAGACTGTGGCAAATTAAGGAATCTAACATTTGATTGAAGTCTTAAACCTAAGTTGGGAAACCTCAAATCACTTTGTGGGGAGTATGTGCAAAAATTCAATGGTGTTGCATTGGAATTATACTGAGGTGCAGTAGCAGACTCTGCACAGCAGGTGGAGCTTTGGCGCTGGTTTTTAAGCACAGCAGACCTGGATAACACAGGGCCCGATCATGCACATTCCACCTTATCAAATAACTAACTTACTGCATCTATAACACCTCTATGAATTAAAAAAACTATACTATATTATCAAGCTTTGCTCACTGAAAGTCTCAGGTGGTCTCTTTAGCCATGTTTGACATTTGAAAATGAAGCTGTGCGCTCTCTCCTCTTAACCTCTCCTGCACCTTTTTACCCATCTCTACCCTTCCACAGAGATAGCAGACATTTTTACCTGTTCTGGTAGCTGTAGTAGGTGCCATCCCTGGAAATGGTACACAACTGTTTGCCATAGCAACACAGCGTCTGAGGTGAGAACTCGTACTGTGGAAACATCAGACAAACATTTAAAATCCATGTCACTGTTGCAAACAAGTTGTTCTCAACTCAACAGCAACATACAGGTATCCACAAATGTGAACTGACAAGTGAAAAGGTAGAGTTTTTGTGTTCAATTCTCAGCCTGTATCGTCTCACCTTCCTGCCGCAGCAGTAGCCCAGAGTCTGCATGACAGGATCAATCTCAGCTTCAAACACTTCTGCCAGTTTGGTGCAGTACTTGTAGACACGGGATGTTTTACGGTTGTAAAGCCAGGCGTTGTTGAACATGAGCCACACATCGTCCACATACTGCCACGGCTCCTGGTACTGACCCGTATCCAGCTTGCGCTTGATGGTGGATAAGTCAATGGGATTCTTCACAATATCAAAGTAGTCCTGTGCAACAGGGGAAAGAAATTTGCATGAATGAAAAAAAAAAAATGCTTGACAGTATATCCTCGGAGTCCTGTACAACATCTGAGTAAGGGTATGTGTGAATACTTGTGAATACTCACAGGGATGCCCAGCAGCATGGGGTCTACAGGTTGTCTGAAGGGTAGCGACTCAGGGTCTTGCCTGTAGAGGGCCTCAAGTGTTGGCATTAGGGCTTGCCGAAGCTCCTCTGGCTTGAAAACTGGACAGACAAACATGTTATAACAAACTTAACAAAAGGCATACCAATACTCAAAGTCAGGAGGACACAAAAACAGACAAAACATAATACCACTCTATATTTCTACACACTTTATACAAACAACATCTTACTTTTCTTGCGGTTCTGATTGGTGGAAGTGGTTGATGTGCTGTTGGTCCCACTTTCCTCCTCTTCTTTGGGTTCTGCCTTCATCTCCGGCTTCTTCTCCTCAGTTTCCATTGCTTCTTGCTTTGGCTCTACTCCGTCTGGCTCCTCCTTCTTCACCAGCGGGGGTTTGGTTTCATCATCCTGCTACATAAACACAACGATGGTCAATCGACTATCTTATGGCACCAAGTCGAGGAAACCATCAAGCGTTTAATGCATTTAATGGAAAGCTAACACCTGAAAACCCACAAGCAAGATTTACTTTTGTGGATATGAAATGTAAGCAGAAATGGATGATTGTGGTGGAGGAAGTTTGTAATAGTAACCAGGGTATCACACAGCAAATGGCCACATGGTCCACAGTCTACAGTTAACCCCTTCCCATGTCTCACCTCAACAATGCCTGTCTTACCTAACGATGACTTAACAATCTTGTTAAAACATAAACACACCTCCATTTTTATATCCGTCTGCTTCTTCCCAGAGTTGCTGTCATCTTCCTCTTCCTTTACTTCAGGTTTGACTTCAGTGCCACTCATGTCCGGCAGGGCCTGCTGAGAGCTCAGCTCAGCCACAGAGGCTGGGGTGGGCACTCTGTTATCTACACTCGCTGCTGCCTGCGACAACTTCAAAGAGAGGAGAAGACATTCTGATCAACATGCAGATAATGCATCAGTCAAGTCATACTGACTTACTAAAAAAAAAAAAAAAAATCAAGGATTGACTGTCATGTATCCTCTCTGTACAAAATATTGTTACATAGTTTTCAGGTTTGATCAGTTAAAAGCGTTAACAGTATCAGTAAGAAGTGGTTTCTCACCGGTGTGCTGGGGTGCTGTGCCTGCACTGAGGTGGGCTGCTGCATCTGGCTGGGGGGTTCTGTCTGGGGCTGCAGGGGCGTGAGCGGAAGGGAAGGGTCAGGGGGTGTGCCCATGGCTGAGGGGGGGCCTGGAAGGCTACTGGGTACATGGGTGGGTGTGGAGGAGGGCCCACCCGTGGAGGCCGGGGTAGAGGGCTGCGGTGGCACCTGGGCTTGTGCAGTAGCAAGGTGCTGCTGCATCTGCTGCTGCTGCTGCTGCTGCTGCTGCTGCTGCTGAGGCTGCAGGCTGGCAGAGGCATTGGGTGGAGGGGTGGCACGCAGGGTGGGCTGGGCTGCAGGGCCGCATGGCAGCTGGGAGCCAAGGGATCCCAGGGCATTCAGAGGGAGGTTAGAGTTCTGCGGCTGCTGGAAAAAACAGGGACACACAGTTAGCATACCTATACGCCCCATTCACGTAGCATCATACACAGTGTTCAAAAGGCTGCGTTCTGCTCCCTCACCTGTGTGACAGCAGCCTGTGTTATGGGCTGGCCCAAGCCTACATTCACATTCATTGCTCCACCTGCAGCTGCAGAGAACTGACCCTGCGGCAGGAACTGGCCCTGATTGGCTGGCTGAGCTCCCATGTTAGTAGCATGACTACCCATCATTCCTTGAGATTGAGACATCCTTGAAGGGGACATGCCCATCTGTAAATGAGAAGAGAGATGAAACAGACAAATATGGCAGCAGGCCTCTCATATTCAACACCTGCCAGTAAAATAAAAGGAACAGAATGCAGCTTGTAAGCTCCTGCGATATTAGTCTTTCAAAGGCCCTGTGGTGTAACTGACAAAGAAACCATGTGCTGAATCAAAACATCACATAGCAACTGATCCAAAGACGGGGAGGAAGACTAAGGAAGGAAACAGATTCCTCATTGACAGCCAGGCAGCTTTTTCATAAATGGATAAGGGACTGTTGTCAACTATAGGCAGCACATTCCATACTGATGCATGCGTTTGTGTCAGAATAGCAGACTAGGAAACGCACAAGCAGTTAAAAACTGTGTGGCATTTCAAAGTCAAGAAAAGTAGCTAAAATGTGAAGCACTGAGCCAAAGAGTGACTGAGTAAAATGAAGCAAGAACTACATAAACTGGGGAGGAAAAATTTTAAACTGAGAGACAGATACTGACAGGATCAGAGAAACAACTGCTCATAAGAGAAAAAAATGGAAACAGAGATATCTTACCGCTGGGACAGAGCTCATGTTCATCTGCTGCGGATGGTTCATGGGGGAGGGAGCACGGGCTCCCATGGGTGCCTGAGACATCTGCGCGTTCTGCATGGCCATTGGGTTAAATTGATTGATTCCTGTGGGAACGGATGCACACACAATTATTTACCTATTTATTATACTTGGGAATTGTAATTTAATATTCTGGGCCCTGCTGGGTTGGCAGAGGCACTGAACCAGCTCAATTTAACATCACAGCTCTGACAATGCATTTAATCCAACTAGTTAAACAAAGACATGTACACAGTAAACTAAAATTAAATTTTTTAAATGCTTACCAAATTACCGTGTAAGTCAAAAAAATGTAAGAACTTGGAAATTTAGCTAAAAGAAGACATATGAAGTGCTTTTCCCAGGAATATGACTGTTAAGAAAAGAAAGCAAAGAGCAAACACACACCTTGGGGCACCTGCATACGGTTCATCATCTGATTTGGCATGTTGGGCATAGGCACAGGTCCATCTGGGAGAAGACAGAATAACAGCATGGTTCATTTTTAAGTTACCATCATTTACAGGGATTAACAGCAGAATGGTTAGGAGTTAATATTTAAAACCCTTAAGTGTTGTCCCCCTTGATCATTTTGTCACCCAGAGTGTAGAGAGTTCAGCTACTAACTGGGGGGTCGGACGGCCTGTCCCGGGCCCATGGCGTTGGGCTGAGCCATACCAGGTTGCTGAGGTCCAGCTGTGCCCACCATGCTAGGCTGTTTCTGGAGCCGTGAGCGCCTCTTCTCTTCCAGTTCCTTCTGGATTTTGTAGATTTTCTCTGCCAGGAAGTGATAATACTCATCCTAGTGAAAGAATGAGAAAGAAACAAAAGCAAACAGAGATTTTAAATCATAATAATTGTGTTTCTCTGTTCTGGTTTAATTCTCTGTTCTTACTGTTAAAAGAGAAAATGATGAAAACGACTAAAACAGAGGAAGCAAATTATATAAGTTACCCTGCTGTTAGCGGACTCGTACATGTCACCCTCAACCTTGCGTGCATATGCCACCAGGTTCTCCATTCGCCGGTCCTTCAGTGCTGCAGGGTCTGGGGTGGGGAATATGGCTTGTACACTGATGAGAGGAAAGCAGAAAAAATTAAAAACTCACCTACCACCTGATGCACCAAGGTCTATTCTGCTCTCAGACGATAGAACTTGAATATTTATAATGTTTCAATGTCAGACTTACAGTTTGTGCACCAGGTGGGTGCGCAGGTCCTGAGTGACGTGCTCATGCCAGGCTTTCCTTACCCCTGTTGCAGAGAGAGGGGCTGCAGTGGGCAGGTTTCCCATGCCTCCACCTACTGACCCATCTGGCATCAGCTGACTGTGATGCACAGAGAGAAGGAAAAAGTTCAGTTTCAAAGGTTCAACAAATAACAGTGTGGATATTTTTTGAAATTACAATGTTAGTGAGTATTTCCGTCCTCCAAGATCCATGTTTTTAGTCATATTCAAAAAGGGTCCAAAGGACATTAACAAGACCAAATGGGAAACCATGGGACTAATATACTTATCAAGTCCCAGTCTGTCAATTTAATGGCAGTTGCATCATATTAGATTATGTCATTATTTAGAGGATAATATTGATTGTAGTAAGAATATATTTCCTAGGTAAGAGAATCAGTGGAATCTAGGCAGTAAAGGCCTTGTTTACTTATGTAAATGCGTATGCTCACTTGTTGAGTGTGGATGGTAGGGAGGAGTCAGAGTGCATGCCAGACTGGTCTGAAGAGGGGACACCCATGCCTCCTGCCATCTGGTTCATCTGATTAGTGCCTGGTAAACACACATCATTACTTAAAAGGGTTCAGAAGAAAAAGGCTCAGCAACAGATTTAGAGCATTGTTGTCATTTGTAAATGATCCCCTAAAAATGGCAGAGACGTCTTATCTATTCCATACCTAGTGGGTTCATATTTCTTAGCTGCTGGTGCTGGGGGCCCTGGGTCATTTGCTGAGCGGGGCCCTGCCCCTGGACCTGAACAGAGGACTGGTTCCCGTACGGCAGGCCAAGGGCAGCGTAAGCCCTCTGCATGGAACTGGGGTCGATGTGTGTGGCAGCACTGTTAATGGCTGTGGCACTGGGCTGGCCGGGCCCCACCGTGTTGATGGCGCTCTGCATGCTGGCCCCAGGGGAACCTATCATGGCTGCAGGGAGAAGATGAGGAAACAAATAAGTGCTTTGGCAATATTAAACAGAACATTTGATTACCACGCTGTAATAATTGAGAAAGACCTACTGCTGACATTTTTTTTCTGTATACTTTCTCTTTACCAAAAATCAAAACATATATAAATATAAATCACAAAACAAAAATGAGTAACATCAGTGTACTTATAAGATTAAAAATATTTTTTATACACACAAAAAAAATTACCAAGTGTTTTTAAAGGTGTTTTTATTTTACAAAGAAAAAGACTCATTCGCTGTGCAAAAGAACATGTTCCAGAGTGAACCTCCATCTAAAATCCCTGCACTGCTCCCTGCTGTGTTGATTGCTGACAGGGAGCATGCTGCCTCTGTGGGGGATTTAAATCTGTCAGAGGACTTTTTAACCAATCAGGGAGCACACTGTCCTTAGACCCTGCCCCCACTCAGAGCAGAGTCACAGAGCCCCTCCCCTGGGTGTTACATTACAGGCCCAGCCTTTCTAGAGGAATCCTCTCACTGTTGGAGCTCGAAGTCAGCGAGCCAGCACAGAGCTGTGGCAAGGAGAAACAACCTGCAGGTGGCACCACTTCATACACTTCATACTGCACACGCTGACTTCAGAGCCCTGCTTTGATGAACAGCTTATAAGGTATCAAAAATTTAATTTAATTTAATTTAATGTTTTTATAATGATCACAACTTCAAGATGTTAAAGCATCCAGTAAGAACTGGTCCTGTTCTCTGTTAACTTCTAACACTGACAATATGTATTTTTAGATAGATATATGAACGCACAGGAAAGAAGCAGCGTTGTGGGTGTTACTTACGTTGCTGGTTCCTCTTGTCGCTTGCATTTTTCAAAGGTAGGCAGACCGGGCAGTCGTGCCGTGTACAGTTCTTCCAGTGAGAGATGATCTGTCTGGACGATGCACAGTGAGCCACTGGGGAACAAGACACAGATTGAGGCATGGTGACATGCAGAAGTTCAGCAGATTCTGACAGTTAAAAAATTTTAAAGAAAGACTGTGAAAAGATCCTGAGTTCAGACACCACTGCATTAAACGCAACTAAAAAGAGTGCTGACTGAGTGAAAAAATACAAAAAAGTTAAATAAAATACAGTTATCAAACTGCTAGACAATGCAATCAAACATAACATCAGGTAAATTCATATTAAAATACAGTAAAAAAGTAAACTGTGAGGAGAAGTTGGTGCAAATATCTATATCTAAGCATTTGTTGTAAAGCCATCAACACAGTCCTTCATTTACTTTCGGCATATAAACAGTCAATATTTTATAAAGCTCAAAGTTCATCAACCTGAGGTGACTGTCTTACGGCTCACAGTTGTGACAGGGAAGCTGACGAGGAAATGAAGTACAACCATTTGACAAAAGTTTAAAAATAAACAAATAAATAAATAAATTCAAGCTTTAAAAGACTTGACCCGTTGAGCTTTTGTGGCTCAGCAGGTCAAGAGGTAGAGTAGCTATACTCAAGCTATGAAACAGCTTACTGTTTTCAAACAATGTAATTTCAGTAATTAAAATTCAAAGCACTCGGCATTTTGCTGCTCTTACAAAAATGTGGTTGAACATTGTCAGGAGAGTCTTTTTTTTTTTTAAATCAGTTCTGTAATTACTCCTCTGGCTCTGTCTGTTGTTTAGAGATTCAAATCTCATAAAACTTCCATAAGTAGTTAGATCATTTAGCATTTAGAACAATGAGCATTTTTGCTACAGACAACATTAACGTGCATGTCTAAAAAGAGCTGAAAGTGACAGTTTGGCAGTTTGGGTGAATTTGAAGCTTCTAACTAAAACTTGCATCTCAGCAAACTCATTTATGCAGAAATTCTAACTACAGGTCAATCCTCTGCTAAGATCCTAACAGGAAAAAGATTTACCTTTAGCATCATTCATACTAAGGCTCAGATTGGTGGCATTTTTACCTTACACCTCCTGGCCACTGGTGCACAGGTGAATGCTCTCAAACATGAGGCAGCAAGAACTTTGATTCATGCTAGACCCTTAATCCAGTACTCTAAAAGACACACCACTTTCACTTACCCTGACAGGACTTGCCAGCTTGGCAGTGGGTCATGTGGTTGAGGACGTTCTTCATGGTGCGGCAGTGGGGCAGGGTGCAGGCCTTTACCTCCCCGTTGGCCTGCTCCCGCCTCTGGCACTTATGTGCATGTAGCAACAGGACCAGCTGCTGCTGAATGAGCTTGCGCTTCTCGGGGTCCGCTGTCGGGCCAGCTGACACACCAGCAGCACCAGGGACCATGCTTACGGAGGCTACCTGCTGCTGCATCTGGGACTGCAAAACAGTGGAAATACACGCACAGGTTAGCCCTCGATCAGATTATCAGACTTTTAATATGCAGACTAAGACTTTGGGGGAAAAATTCCAGAGTCCTGGTAAAAGAGGAAGTAAGATAGTGAAAATTAATATCAAGAAACTCAATAATAAGAGAAAATGTGAAGAAACCACCATAAAAGGGAGGGAACCAGTCAACAATGAAAGCCTAAAAATTCATTATAATAACTTTCTTAAAAGTAGAGGGACTGACATTTCCTGGGTCAAATAAGCCAACTTCCTGTTCCTCAAACAAATTTGCATAACACCAGCACTGTTTACTCTGCACCTTGATAGAATCCAAACAGGTACTCAACAGTTAGCGTGAAACACTGTACAATGTTAGAGTGGACAGGCTCTAACAGAGAAGTTGCCCTTAATGCAGTTTTCTTTTTTTTTGTTTGTTTTTTGAAGTAACAAAGCAATGCACATATATTGTCATAGCAATATCTGATTAGACCAGCTGTAGACAATGTGTGTGTTTGTCACAATCATGTGCTTGCATGACTGCGTTTCTGCATGTGGAGCAGAAATGCTTCCTCACTGGTTTTTATGTGTGCCGGTTTGGGGCTACTTCAAAACCACAAAGGAGCTTCATTATTTCTCTTTATCAAGCTCTCTCTCCCTTTTAGGGTGCAGCCGACACAACAACAGTTCCTGCCTGATTTGGACACTGATTACAATAGCAACTGTGGAAGCTTCGAAGCTCTCAGGTAAATCTTAAGTTATCTTTCAGATCAAACTTATGGTTACTCACTGTCACAGTCCAACACAGAGTATGATAGGGGGATAATAGCCCTCCATCCACCAAGAGGCTTGAGGGAGACTGCACAATTAAAACCTCTAAAATATCAATCAATCTGACAAAACACTCAATATAGAGTGATTCTAGGAAAAAAGAGGCATCTGTAGATAGAAACAGATGGAACAGCATTGGAGTTAACAGATAATCACCATATTTATAACTACAGTTAAAATATGTTCCGGTTCAAATCTAACATTCCAAGATACAAGCAACAGTACTGTTCTTTGACTGTGTTTACATTTTTTATAACTTTTTTTTTTATTAACTAAAACATAGCTCAACCGTTTCATGTATTCTTTTACTTCAGCAAACGTTAACAACAAATATTACTTGGACCGCTACAGAAATTTACAGATGAGCATTTAACATCCACAACTGACAACTATAACAGTGACCACGTTTGATGTCAATAAATTATCTTTAAATATTAAGAAAACAAAATTTATGGTTTTTGGTAATCAAAATGATCGTGATT